>CM018905.1:11763345-11775845 GCA_009663005.1 Actinidia chinensis | reverse complement strand
TTCGTGCAATGTATTCACTCAGGCTGGTATTGAAAGTTGAGGATCCTAGTGATAAATGTACATCAGGCAATGATGTTAAGGACTCTGACCTGGTCCCTTTCGCCTCCCTTTCGCAAAAACGTTCTGAACTTTATCCACACTCCAGAGAAAGCCGACAAGTATATCGCCACAGAGGAGTTGGCCGAGGCCAACGAAGGCGACGCGGAAAGGATTAATCATAAGCAGAAAGAACGCTGTCTAGGCGGGCTGATTACAGGGAGAGATTAGGTACAACAGACCTGACCGAGATCCCAAATGTACTCAGCAATAGGTGTCCCCCGCACCTCGCTCGCCGACTTGAGTTTAATCTCCACCACCAACGCCCTATCCCCAAGTACTCTCAGAATTAAGCACGAAGAATTCGTCAATTACCCGGGAAGATCAAGACTGACCCCCAAAAGAGAATAGGACACATATTGGAATTACCCCGGGACCACGGCATAACACTGAGGACTATTTTCAACTGAAAGACAATGGCTGACCTCATTAAAAGGGTTTACTTGAGGAAATATGTAGATGCTCGCCCACAGCCCAAATCCCCAGAGAGGGAAAGGTATGGCTGATAAATAGGACCAACGGCAGGCGTATACAAACGATCCAGGAGGTTTTGGATGGGAGGTTATTCGATTCATCCAGAAAAGGGCACGCTAGACAGAAGTGCCCATTAGAACCGGGAGAGGAAGAAGTCTACAAACCTTCCCCTCATCGTTTGTGTTGACCAAAACACCCATCACCTTCAGCAATGATGATTTGAGGAGGCTTGCACCTACCCACGACGATACCGTGGTCGTTTCGGCCGTCGCGCCAATTTTCAACATCCAGAGGATTTTAATCGAAACGGGAAAAGATCGGCGGGACTATCTGTTCATCTCAGCGTTCGAAAAAATAAAAATTGGGCTGACAAGTTACACCCTTTCATACCCCCTTGATCGATTAGAGGGAATCGACGCACATTAGGATGGATCAACCTTTAACGATAACTCTTAGGGAACTGAACCCCACCAGACAACGTACTGCAGATTCATTGTGGAGATTGCCCTCTCGCCCTTATAACAGCCATCTTGGGGTGACCAACGTTAGGAGGAATCAAGGCAATCACCCAAACCTATCATGGGAAGCTAAAGTTTCCCCCCCCATCGGGGATACGGCGAAATTAAGGGCGATCAGAATGCCAGGCAATGCTTAATTCAGCCATGAGGGTCGAAAGCTTTTCAGTTCCACCCACCCAATGCAATTACAGAACATGGGCGATGGACACAGAGGTACTCAGAGATGAAGTAGAAGAGCCACCCTGGCAGACCCCGGGAAACCAATAACCCCAAGCCTCTGAAGAAATCGTCCCCATTCCAACATCTGAATACCCGATCCCCATATAATGATCGGCACAGACCTTACGATGAGTCCGGTTCGCCAAAAAACCTTGAACCGAAAGAAAACTCCGAGGTATTTGCTGGGTCACAGAGAGACGTTCCTGGCATTGATCCTGAAATCGCCATGCACAAATATTCACGACCGAAACATTCTTCAGTTCTCCAAAAGCGAAGGAAGTTCGCCCCTGAAAGCCTAAAGGTCATCGAGACGAGTAAATAAGCTCATCAGAGCTAATGTCATCAGAGAAGACCCTATCCGAATTGCTCGCCAATGTCGTAGTCGCACCCCAAAAAGGAGAAAAGTGGAGAGTTGCGTCGAGTTCAACCGACCTCAACAAGGCTTGCCTAAGAACAGTTTTCCCTTGCCAAAAATCGACTTAATAGCGACGCTACCTCCAAGCATGAGCTCCTGAGTTTTATGGCGCCTTCTCGAATATCACCAGATCAGATGTACCCTCCTGATGTGAGAAGACTTCTTTGTATTATAGCGCGAGGGTTATATTGTTTACAAGTCTGCCATTCGGATTGAAGAACGCTGGGCGCGACGTACCAAGGGTTAGTCATAAGATGTTCAAGGAATAAATTGGGAAGACCATGGAATATATATAGTGATATGCTGTTTTAAAAGTCTCTAATCACCGATACAATCGCCAATCTTAAAGAAGCATTTAGCTTCCTGCGTCGCCATCTCGATGATGTTGAATCCCTCCAAATGCATCTTTGAGTGTCGTCCGGAAATTTTTAGAATTTTTGGTCACTCAACGTGGAATCAAGGTAAAATAAAACCAGATTAGTCCCAGCCCTAATCGCGATGAGCTTGCCCAGAAATATCCAGGAAGGTATAGCAGGCTGACTGGGCGAGTAGCCGCCCTAAACATATTTGTCTCAGTCCTGCGACAAGTGCCTCCCCTTTTCCCTTCTTCAGAATCCTAAGAAAAAGCCATCTTTCAATGGAATGATGAATCTGAAAATGCCATCTAACAGACTGAAAGAATATCTCGGGTCCTCCGCCTTTATTAACAGGCTCCACCACTGGCGAAGACCCTTTACATATATTATCCATCTCGCCTACCGCGTGAGTGCTAATGCTATCTAAGAAGGTAAGGTCCAATATACTACGTTAGCAAAGTCTGATGGTTGCAGAGTCCAGATATCCAAAGATTGAAAAGCTCGCCTATGCCTTATGTCGCCGCCATAAAACTTCGTCATACTTTCAAGCCCATCCCCAAATCATATTACTGACTGATCAACCATTGAAACATATCTTTCTTCCGCAGCGACCATACACATCAGTCCGACTCCTTAAAATGGTCCGTCAGCTAAGTGAGTTTCCACTGAATACAGCCATGACGGCAATAAAAGCCATGCCCTGGCTGATTTCATTTTCGAATCCACCCCTTAAGACACTCCACAACTTGAAATGGATGGCCCTCCTGAAGCGGGAATTCCTAAAGAACTAAACCTCTAAAAAGCCTCTCCCACTGGATTTATTATTCGTTGAATGGTTCTTCTAACCAGCACGGCTGCGGTGTTGCAGGGCTCGTCATAACGAGCCTACCATCAGGCGAACAGATGGAGTACCCATAAGAATGGGGGTTTAAGCCACAACATGAAGCCGAGTACGAAGCCCCCTCGCCCCGGCCTAAAAGTAGCAACAGTTTTTGGGAGTCACAATCTTTGGAAGTCTTCAGCTACGCCCACTGGTGGTAATCAGGTCCAAGAAGGACTACCTCTCCAATGACGCAAGGATGATGACTTATTTGGCGAGGTAAAGGCTGCGTCCGCAAAGATCAAGAGTTTTAATAAAATCACCAAAGATTCCCCAGAGGATAATAAAGAAGCAGACGCCTTGTGGGCTATTCGTGTCACAAACTTTGGTTTATTTCTATAGGTGCATACCTCTGAAATTCCTAGCTAACCCAAGCATTGGTGTCGCCAATCAAATTCCCCAAACGGATGAAATCCGACGTGGATGGACGAGATTATTGCCTATCTCCAAAGAGGGATCCTGCCAAAAGCTAGCTCCCAGCTCGCGTCTCCAATAAGATCCGCCAAGGTTTGCATTTTTAAAGGGAGCTATACAAAAGGTCTTTTTCAGGACACTCTTAAAATGTCTCCGACTACAAGAGGCAGAGTACGTTCTATGAGAAATACACGAAGGCATATGCGGGAATCACTCCGGAGGCAAGGGGTCATTGGCAAAGACAACATTCGCCAAGGATAATTTTTGGCCGACCATAGAACGAGATGTGGCAGCATACTAAAAGATGCGGACAAGTGTCAGAGTTCGCCCCATCAACTGTTCCCTCACACTGAGAGGGTACCGAGGTCAAGCCCTGGCCATTCGCCCGTGGGGAATAGACATACTGGGTCCCCTACCACAAGCTCCATTTGCCAAAGGAAATTTCTGATTGTCCGCCAAGACTATTTTACTAATGGATAGAGCTCAGCCTATCGCCAAGATTACTGAGAAAAATACCGGGATTCGTATGGAAGCACCTTGTTTGTAGATCGGAATCCCAAGGTTATCATCTCTGACAACGCAAGGCAATTCGACAACGACAGTTTTAGGTTATTCTGTTCGGATATCGCCATCCCATCATTCTCGATGCCCAGTCATCCTAAGGCTAATGGGAAGTTGAAGTAACATCGTACATCCTAGGAATTGAAGGCGAGGTTAGAAAGGTTCAAAAAGCGAGGGGGCGGAAGACTGACCAAGCATACTTTGGCCTATCATACTATAGCCGGATTCCACGGGAGAAAACTCCATACTCCATGGTCTTCGGCATGATCGGTCATACCGGTAGAAATAGGAATGCAAACTTAGACTTTGAATTTCGACGAGAGAGCAATGAGGCCGAGCTCAGACTCAACCTGGACCTCCTCGAGGAAAAAAAGAGAGAAGGCCGAGCTACGTCAAACGGCTTACACGTGCCAATTCGCCAAGTACTATAATCAAAGGTAAGCACCGATCATTCCTTCGGGCGACCTGGTCTTAAGGAAGGTAACCCTGTCAACTAAAGAACCAAATGCGGGGAAGCTCGGCCAAACATGGGAAGGTCCTTCAAGTCGTTAGAGTCCTCGCCGACCAGGGACTTACTGGTTAGAAGAACCCAATGGAAAATCGCTTTTACATCCCTGGAATGCCGAGCATTGGAAAAATACTATCAATAAACGAATCACTTATGAAATTATTGCGATTCACTTATGGTTATATCGTCGTTTTATTTACAAAAGATTGCTATCGCCATTGTTGGACGTCGCCGTTATTATGATCGCCAATCCGTTAAGGATAACATCTTGATCGCCTTATATCGATGTCGTCAATATTGAGATCGCCAATTCAAAAAAAACTGAATGCCAGTTCAAAAACAAAATAAATCACCGTCAGACAAATAAGATCCCCATATTGAGTCGCAATATTATTTCAGTTAATTGAAATTTCGTCATTACTCAGATCGCCATTAACGCTCAACAAAAAAAAACAGGAAACAAGATATTGTATTAAAATGAAACAAGAATTAACTAAATTTACAATAAAAAAAAAAATTACATCTCGGGGCATTATTTTGATTACCCCCTCATTCTCGCCGTTCTTTAATTTTCCTCATCAGCCTAGTCTTGCTCCCCAGCAGATCTGATCGACCAAATTCCTTCAAGGTCGATGCGAGGTCGGGGTGATGTCGGCGAAGTGACACCTGCAGAAGTTAAACCCTTCGCCAAAGTATTTGGAGGCAGAATCTTCAATGGCCACCATTAACTCCGACGAGGATTGGAACTCCTCCACGCGATTCCTTGATTTATTTAGAGTTTTTCCTCAGTCGTTCACCAACACTCCCACCTCCGCACTTTGTCGGATAGTGAATCCCGATCAACCTGTGGCCTGCTGAGGCTCATCATGGCTTGCTGCATCATGAGCCGGGACTCGGCCAGTTGCTGGTCCAGCCGGCAACACCCTTCTAGAGGTGAGCAATTTCGCGTTTCCAGGGAAGCGGCTCGCCACTCTTGAAGAGATTGCCCCCCAGCTCCCGGCCTCCTGCTCCAGACAGCAAAAGATGAGCCGAGCACTAACGCCTGCTATAAGAAAGGAAAATAAATTTTTTAGCAATCCACAGTTAGTTAAAGCGATAGAACAATTGAAAAGCCCCCCGAAGAGTACCTGATGAATCCATGGAAGAGCTCGTCGCCGTTGGTCTAAGGTTGAGCTTCTCCACCTTCTCCTTGTCGGCTGGGGTCATCACCCCCCGCAGCAACTTCTCGGTCACATGGGGCTGCCAACATGGAAGCCGTAGGGCCCAGGGAAGTGCGAGATTGCCGAGGAACATTTTTCAGGGACGAGGAAAAAGAAGTGGTGGCTGGAGGGGTCGGGGCTTTGCCCGATAAGGTCGCCTTTCTTGCCCTGGGGCCGACAACAACTCCTTTCATTGAGCCGTCATCGGCTTCCCTCCCCCCCCTTTTTATTATGCGAGCTGGTGGATGCTCTCCCGGGGCCGCTTGTCGCCAAGACAAATCCCTTTGCTGGATGGGAGTTCCCGAGCTTGCACCCGCCGCCTTTCCCAACTTCTCGCCAAGCTTCTTAAAGCTCACTCTCTTCGACAGGCGCACAAATAACATACGAATCAGATAAGGAAAGTAATCATCGCCTAGAAAAAGGGAAAGGGTCAATACCATCATAATTCAAGCTCGAAAGGTAGGCGCGAATCCGAAACAAGATCCGATGAGGATTTCGAGCTCGGGAGCATTCTAGGAACGATCAAGTAAGATCCAGAACCTTTCCCCTTGACCACCTTAAAAGGGTCAGATCGGGGATGTGAGGTAACAACCTCCTAAAGTTTGTTCTGATGGATCCTAAGACACTCAATGATAGTCTCCGGGAAGGGCTTTCTCGCCGAGCTTGATCATGGGGATTTTGGGACTCACCCACGTCGTTGAGGAGGCCTTTTTTTCGGGACTTTCCGATCGAAGATTGTCGTCTGCCGTCCTCGACGCCCTAGAACCGGGGGAGCCAAATTACCGGCCAACGACTTTGAGTCCAGCACAGCACTGGTAGTGAGAAGGTCCCGACTAAAAAACCTCATCGAAAAACCTTTGTTTCGTCGACCGAAAAGTCAAGGCGGGTTATTGCAGGCTTATCTGCAAAGGACAACAGCCATAGCCCACCGGCATCAAGAATACAAGAACAGGGTAGCAAAGGGAAAACGATTCCCCTCCCCTAGTCCCTCCCCCGGTGCATTCTCTACCTCCCCCCTTCCTTTTCCCACTCTCCTTCTTTCCTTCGCCTGTTTTCCTTTTTCTGCCCAACTAGATCCCCCACGTCCTCGGAACTCTTAGGGGCCCACCGAAGGACGTTCCTGTGGGAATCTCCCTAGTCATCGCCGGAGACGAGAAGAAATTACTCTTCCACCCCTTGACGTTGCTGGGTATTCCTCCGAGCAGAACCATTTTGTCCTCGCCTTGAAAATAACAACCGCCTTGGTCCAGTTTGGATTGCAATTGAGCTAAAAGGTTCTAAACTCGGACAGGGCGAAGGAATATTTGTAGACCCGTACAATGCCATAGAGCAGGCAATGCTTCTCCACGCATTGGGCACGAGCTGGGGCCGGGCATATGTGGTAGAATTGAAGAATTAGCCTGATGGTGTGTGAAGAGGAAAACGAAGCCAGCGAGGAACGCGGCCGTGTAAAAAGCCACCTCGCCCGGAGGAGAGGTGATGGTCTTCCCCTTCATCGGGAAGGCCTGGCCCGCACCCCGGGAGGAAAAGAATTAGGTTTCCATAAGAGCGTTCAGCTCCTCTAAGGTCAGGATATTTGTTTTTTCTCTACTGGGGGTGAATGGCGATCAAGGGTTCTCTCGGTGAACCTCTACGGGCGAGGAAGGAGATTGATTTACATCGTCGGCCATGTATGAGGAGTCTTGTCCTAAGTGGTCGGATATCCACGAGGTAACTAAATCTAAGTCGCCCGATCTAGTTACGTCAGAATACGGGACATAAACTACGAGAACGAGAAGGAGAAGGTAATTACGAAAGTAGAAGACGCTGGGCGATCACGGATTAGGGCGAGGGGAGGAATTAAATGCGAGATGATAGCTTGACAACAATAGCAGAAAAGTACTAGTGAGAGGAAGGACCCCTATATTATAGGGGGCACTGGGGGTCCAGATACATTCAATGCAATGATTACCAAGCGCCGTTTCATCTCCCGAGTAATAAATTGCGTCTCTCGCCAAAAAGCCCCATTATGCGCCGCCCCAAGCCTGCCGGTTAACGCGCTCTGTGTTTCCGCCTAACTCATCATTTAAAAGTTGGCTCCTACTATTCGTGCGCCGTTTCAGCAATAATGCTCCAATCACGTTGTCAGTTGGAGAAACACGGTCGCTGTTTGAAAATGGACGCAGAGGTTGTAATTAATACTCGTAAATCCCTCGGCCCTCCTCGGCATTTCGAGGAGGGGGCTACTGATGTGGGATAAATTTTCCACCGACTAAGTTAGTCCCCTAGCGCCAACACATAAACTGGCGCCCATGATATTCCCGAAGGTGATTATCTCCGAACCCTCTTGACCGAGGTAACCGAGGTCCAACGTTCAGCATGGGAACCTCGCCAAGCTAATCTCCACTGAGCTCGCCCAGAAGCAAGTGTTGTTCCTCCTCGCCCTTGGGCGAGGTATAGAATACTTGATCAATCTCCACCAAATTCCTATCCATACGCCTATCGCGAGATTTTCTCCTCCACAGCACCGACAATTATGGGATACTCTCCAGATGGCAATCTTTCCAATTATGTCTCCTACATCTCCGAGATATCTTTCCATACTTATCCTTCCGAGGATCTCGCCGTGATCCATGGGCTCGGCCCATTACTCCGTCTATAAACAGGCCGCTCCCCCATTAAATAAAGGTACGCAAAACAGACCCTACAATTCTCCTCTTGAGCTCCTTTACCTGCTGTCATCGCCTTGGTCTAATCTCCACGCCGGAGGGGTTTTGAACGGCCTCGGCCCGGCCATTTATTTCTGTTCGCCTGTGCAGGTCGCCCTCCGAGTATCCGAGGCCCAGTACCGAGGAGACAGAGCAATACTGACTGTTAGTTGCTCGCCCAGATTTTCACCACAACACTTGTAATTGATACATCAATCCCCATGACACATCATGAAATTTTGCCAATCACACAACCTTACATAACTTTTTCTCGCATAACTTTTTCTCAGCATGTAGGTATGTTAGTAAAGAGGATGTGATGGGATTGATGGTTTTATTTAATGAGCTTACTAAGTCTGAGAAGTTTGAATGCTACATTTCTGTAACACCGATTTCACTAGTGTGCTGTCTGAAGGGGCAAGGATTTTAAGGATTTTAAACCCATGATGTTGTCTAAATGTCTTGGTATGGGTTTGAAGGAGGTAATCCCATTGACGGGTAACAGAATGAACGTTATTTGTAAATCATATGTTTAAATATCATATTGTTGTACTGTGTTTACCTTTTTCTTACAGACAGAGTGTGTTTTAGGGAAGAAATGGGGAGGTGAATGAGGTTTGGCATTACTAAATGAGACTGTTAGTTTTACTTAAAGGAACTGATTGCCTTCTTTTTTAGAATTTGAGGAGATAATGCCGAGTTGATTTATTATCTCCTTTACTCAAATCAGATATTGAAAAATCACATTTTTGGTTGGGTTTTCCCTTTTTCTTATGGGAAGATTGGGTTTTTGGGAAGAAATGGAGAGATGAATGAGGTTTTGCATTACCAAGATGAGACCGCTAGTTTTAGTTATAAGAAATTTATTGCCTTCTGTTTAGAACTTGAGGAGATTGCTTTCATTTTATTAAGGGTTGTTAATGGGTCGGATCGGGTTGGCCCAACCCACTTTTTAAAGGGACGAGTCGGACCCGCCCATGAGCCTAAGAAATGAGACCCAAGCCCTGTCTACGGGCCAGGCCGAGCCCACGAGCCTTTAAATATTTTTTTGTAAATATATTTTAATCCAAATTAAAAGATTAAAAATATCAATGATTAAAAAATTAATGCGTAATTACATAAAATCATCCATAAATATTAATCCTTTACATATAAAATATAAAATATTATAAAAAATTAATGCATTCGGGGTGGGCCACGGGCCGATTCAAGGGGTTCAAATTTGGGCCCAACCCCAGCCCCAGCCCATACTATCCTGGGCTTGGGTAGGACTTGGGCCCTTTAAGCCATGGCCCACAGGCTTTTTGATGACCCTACATTGTACCATAGAGGTGTAGAAAGATGATTGACCTATCATAGCGAGTGGCTTTCTTTTTGCATTTAAAGCTAGGTAGGTGGATAGTTGTACTTTAGTGGTATATTATTCAATTTGTGCACAGTTATCATATATAACATTTTTTTATGGTACGGCTACCATTCAGTGACGGTGGCTAATGTACATTTTTCATAAATATTTATACATGTTTAATTCATTTTCATGGAGATACGTCCCCTATTCACATTTTTCAATATATTACTTGCCCATTAGCTATTGTCTATTGGGTGGTGTTTAGTATTTCCTTCTTTTCAGGGGATCGTAATATTACATTTTGATGGAATAATTAGAGTATCTTTATTTCCTTGAGTGTCTACTTCTACATGGTGTCTTGGGTCTGAAGCTGATCTGAAGGAAGTCAAAGATATTTCCTATGAAGGTTCTCTAAACTTTGAACGTTTTACTTCTATGCTTGTTGGTGGAAGAAGAAGAGATGTACGTGGGAGAAAAACAAAAAATTATTATTCTCTCCCTCAACCCGAAAGAATAAGAAGAGATGTAAGTGGGATAAAAATAGAAAACTATTATTCTCTCCCTTGACCCTTTCGTATTTATATTACTATCTTCATAATACAAAAATACTCTTACTTATAATTAGAATAACCACACTTAACACTCCTTCTCAAACTAGTGTAAAAATGTTTTGAATGCCTATCTTGTTGAGAAAGGAGTAAAATAATGCATTAGGTACTCCCTTAGTAAGTATATCTGCTAGTTGGTTCCCTTACTTCACAAAAGGGGTACAAATCACACCAGCAATAAGCTTTTCCTTGATGAAATGTTTATCAACTTTCACATGCTTGGTCCTTCCATGTTAAACCGGATTGTGTGCTATATTTATAGTAGCTTTATCATCAAAGTAAAACTTCATAGGTCTGTTATGATCATAACCTAGTCCTTCAAATAAGGACTTCAACCAAAACAATTCACAAATCTCATGAGCTATAGCTCAAAACTTTGACGCTGCACTAGACCTAGCAACCACATATTATTTCTTCTTGTGTCAAGTTGCTAAGTTTCCTCCAACAACTGTCCAATAACCTGAAGTAGATCTCCTATTTGTAGCAAGATCTTGTTTGTCTGATCAGCGTCAGTGTAGCTTCTACCTGCAAATGATCATGTTTAAAACAAAGTTATTAAAGGCGAGGGGCGCAAGGCGAGGCGAGAGTTTTATTGGAGCGAGGCGCACATTATTGATAGAAAAAAAGAGAAAATTTTATATAGACAAGTAATTCAAAGTTGAAGCACAGGGCAATTGCAATTCAAAGTTATAAGTACAAAAATATTGAATTTTGAGAAGTATTTACCATCTCAAAAACCATTAAAATAATAGTCATTATTCACAATTCACAATTCATAAGGCATTATTTACTATAGAAATTTACAACAATATTAATAACCAAAATAATAAAATTCAGTAATTTTTTTTCTTAACTTGGTTAGTAATTCAGTCACTACTTATATTTTGTAATTACCAAATTTTGTAATTACCAAGTTTTGTAATTATATTATTACCCTAATAAATAAAACATAAATCCACCCAAAACATACACACACAAAAAACTTACATTAGTGAAAAAATACAATAGCCCAAAAAAAAAGACACTACCCAAATTAGAAAAAAAATATAAAGCTCCAAAAAAATCAGTAACCATATATAAAGCCCAAACAGAGAGAGAAAAAGAGAAATTATAGCAGTGATGAAGGGGAAAGCAGTCGACAAATGTGAGAGAGGTGACCAACAACAACTATATCGACGTTCTTTTTTTTTTATTAGTGGACTGGGGTAAAACAAAGAGAATGTAAAAAAAAGTAATTTGTAATTTTTAGAATTATATAGAACTATCTAGAATGTCTAAAAGAAGAGTAATGTTAGAATTATGTAGAACTATCTAGAATGTCTAAAAGAAGAGTAATGTTAGAATTATGTAGAACTATCTAGAATGTCTAGAAGAAAGTTAGCTCTATAAATAGAGTCTGGTAGTCTTTTTTTGTTTAAGTGAAATGAATTAGAAAAAAACTTTCCTTCAACTTTAGTCTAGCACCCCAACAATTTTTTGGTATCAGAGCAAAAGAATCCCAAATCCATCATTGTCCTCCTTACTCTCCTATTATTCACCATGGAAGCCAACTCCTCCACTTTCAATTATGCATAAACACTCACCCCTATATTTGAGGGAGAGAATTATGAATATTGGAGCATTCAAATCAAGACTTTATTCATCTCACAAGACTTGTGGGATCTTGTGAGAAGCGAATATGAAGAACTGGCAAATGATGAAGAAGAAGCAACTTGGACAGAAGCAAAGAAGAAGAAAAGGAAGGAGAAAAAGAAGAGAGATACATTGGCTCTACTCAACATTCAACGTGGAGTAAGCATCGATCTTTCCAAGAATTTGGGGTGCAAAAACTTAAAAGGAAGCATGGGACAAAAGTTAAATATCAAGGTTATGATAAGTGTATCTCCATTAAACTTCAAACATTCTGGAGAGACTTTGATAATCTAGCAATGAAGGAAAATGAATCCGTTCAAGTATTCTTTTCCCGAGTTGCTGGAATTATCAATCAAATTCGAAGTTATGGAGATACCCTTACAAATAAAAGAATTGTTCAAAATATTTTAACAAGTTTGCCTCCAAAGTTTGAGCTATCAAAGAATCCAAGGATCACATGAACAAAGAATGAGCAGGTTCACAAATCAATCCTTGGAGCAAGCATTTCAAATAAAAATTAATTTTAGAGGAAAGAAACAAGAAAATCCTAAAAAGGGCTCAACTCGAGGAGGAGTCATGAATGGA
>CM018905.1:11688345-11695845 GCA_009663005.1 Actinidia chinensis | reverse complement strand
GAGAGAAGCATTCATACTCTTTAACTTCTTATAGATTCTAAAAGCTGCCCAGCACGGCTTGATAGTGACTGGCGCCATGCTTATTCCATTAGCTTGATACAATTATGAAAATATCCACGCATTGAAGATTGAAGGCTTTGGGGCCATCCCCTATCATCAAACCTTTAGAATAATTTGGGTATGATCGAACAGTTCTAGCAAACCCCATTGCTTAATTCACTTGAACTACCTGTTCGCTCCCATAACCAAATTTCGTATCCGCAATGTACGGGTCCGGAATTAATAAAACTCGAAATACGAGTATTGATTCACAGAGTAGGCCAGGTGAAAATAAGATAACTAAATATCACCTCAATCCTAACTTATGCTTAAGGAAAATAAAAATCATATTTCTGGGTTTTTGGTTGATTAAACTAATCTAAATTAGGAAAGCTGTTATGTCTATGTCAAACCGCGAGGGGGGTGAAAGGTTTTGCAACTAAATCGCCTCATGTAAAATTATCACAATTATTACTCCTTAATTGAATACTTTGCCATGATCGTATGAGATAACAAGAGTTGGCAAGTAGATATAATACAATACGAAAGCTATAAGGAGTTTAAGGGATAGAAAATGCAAACACGATTTATTAGTGGTGCGCCAATCTTTGCCTACGTCACTCTCCAAGTCCTCATGGATTCCACTATACTTCAAGCTTGGGGTGGTTGAAAAAAAACAACCTTTACAAATACTAGAGAACCTCTAGTCTTTCAAGCGAAACACCTCTTGGAAATTACCAAAAGCTTACGGGTGCTTATCGAACCTGTACACACTGAAAACCTCTAGTCTCAAGAGCAACCTCTCTTGGGAATACAATCTATCATCCAAGGTGGTTATCTCAATGAATGAATTTGTAGCAAAGAAAAAGCTAACAAATATCCCTAGGTGTATGAATAAATACAAATTAAGGAACATAGGGTTATTTTCTCTCTTGATGAAATACAAATATAGTTCGCGAGTGATTTTTTAAAGTCTAGAGAATGAATGGAGAACTAGAAATAATTTTAGTGCCACTTCCATGTCTTCCTAACAACCCCACGGGTGTATTTATATCAACTTTATCAAATCTGCCCATTGGAATAGTGATATAGCCGTTGGATTTGAATTCTGACGAGCAGGATTTAAACTGAAAAATTAGGTCGTCAACTTAGGTGTCCTAACTGAAATTAGGTAGTCCCAAGTTGATGAAAATTTAGGGTCTAACGTTCTTAGGTCGTCCTCAATCCGTTCTATCCAAACTTAGGTCTTCAGCTCTGCAAACTTAGGTCGTCCTATTGAAACTAGGACGTCCTAACTTTTTAGGTCATCAGCCAAACCTTCTGTCCACACTTAGGTCGTCCTATTTGATGAACTTAGGATCGTCCTAACGTTTTTAGCTAACAAAACGTCTCCGTATAATGGATGTAACTTCTTCGTTACTTGACGTTTTGCACACGGTTTGTTGCGTGAAAACTAGACTCCGGGGGATACATTTTAGGATCAAGAATTTATTCATTGGATGTGAAGCGTGAGATAATCCCATTTGAAATGACTCAACTTTGCTGCAGAATTCTCAAAAATCAGCTGATAGAGCATCACTCTTTTGTATAACTTCATCAATAACTTTGAGTTTGGCAAATGAGATTAGTTTTATTGGAAAGATAGCTTCCCGGGCTTGATGATAGACTCAAAAGTTTTCTGTATTTGGTTCTGAAGCAATAGATGAATGCCATCTGAAATTCAGCTCTGTTTCTTGCAAATTTTCCTTCAAACCTATTCTTAGAAAATTCCTTAAACATTGAACTTGTGAGACGTGTCAAAACAAGTTCTAAGCATTGATGAAACTTTATATCAATTCTATAGGCACATATACATCATTTAAAATTGTGGGAACAAAATTTTAGGTGGAAAATTTTTTGTTGATATTCTAATAGAATTGAATCTTGTTCAAGCCTCATTGAGTAATTTGTGCATGTTCAAGACTTATAAACTCAATATCAAGGAATGTGTTCCTATTACGCAACCAACACTTTGAGCAAGTCATTATATGTGGAAGAAGATTGTGTGAACACTCAAACAACTCAAGTAGTTGTAATCAAAATATGATCATGTAGGTGTTGGTTCCAAGGTTTGTAAAAAAAAGGAAGATGTGCAATTTAGTTTACTTGTTTTTAACACTTACATCACTCTGATAGTATAAATTACCATAATGTAGACTTAGGAAGAGTACTTAAAGCATCTTCACGTTGTATAAACAAACCTTGGCATATAGAGCCAAATAGCAATGTGTGAGGGATTGAAGGTTTCAAACCTATTCAAATGGTTCTAAGCAGCAATGTGCAAGAGATAAGCAAGTCTAAAACACAACATTTGAACTTGAGAACAAGGATTTCAAATCAAAGATTAATTCTATACGAATATGGCATATTGAATTGGATAGTGAAATCTTATTTTCAATAGAATGTAAAACCACATGAGTGTGGGAAAAATAGATTTATGAAGCGCAATCGTTTCCCTAATACCTATACCCATTAGCATGATAGAGAAACTTGTGCAATGGCTATAGGCAAGTTCTAAAATAAGGATACATATATTATAGTAATAGACATGCTCAAGTAATTTGTTCTAAGTTAACAAATAAGTGTAAAGAGAAAGTAGCTAACTTGAGAACCTATGAAATTCAGGTCATTGAAATAGTATATGCAGATTAGCGTATTGGACGTGAATATTATGAAAAAAAACACATTTTCATTGATAATGATCCATATAAATGTACAAAAATAGTTTTCATGAAATGTGTAAAGTTCTCCAAAAGAATACAACACTTAGCATATGAGAATGGTTATTAATGCAAGAACCAATTTTATATAGTAAACACACACTATCAAAGCCATAAACTAGTTCAAACATGATGTGTTCATATAAAGTGCTAGGATATGTAATTCCAGTCAAATATGCAACTCATGAATCACTCTATAACACCAAATCAAACTAAACTCCATGTGATACACGAATACAAGTATGAGTACAAATACATGGATATGTGATGTGTGCAAGCTAGTTCTCATGCCATGGATCTAGTGGATATGCCTTGATAATATAAATAATACTATTAGGCGTTATAATGTGTATATCTACTTTGTGTCAAATAGCATCATGTTAATATATCAATATCAAGTATATACATGATGCAATATTGATGCCATACCAAAACTCATCCATTCAAACATCACAAATAAAATTGATCAACAAATCTCCCCCTTTTTGATGATGCAAAAAACATGCAAGGATTGACACAAAATCAATACTATCACATATTAGGCATTCCCCCCCCCCCCCCTAAGTATTCCAGGTGAATGAGCAGTTAATAAGGATAACAAATTCTAATTTGCTCCCCCTTTGACAACATCAAAAATATTATACAAAACATTGAAAGATGAAGAAAAATGATTTTTTTTTTTTAAAATCTCCCCCTAAGTGTGATGCTCCCCACTACACATTAAACATGTATTCACAATAGCTTTAAGAGAAAATATCAATTTTTGTTTTTAAATTTTCCCCCTAAGACAACCACAAAATGCAAATTAAATCATGTGTAAGCACAAAGATGTGTCGGAGATAAGGCATTTATACGAATGCACCTATTATATTTCTTATATTCTCAAGGGGTTGAGTAAGAACAATTTAATACCAATTATCATGATACAATTATTCTGGATATAAGTCTGATACCCAGTACTGGTATAAGCAGCACACTTAATCTCTTGACAATTGCATTGTTACTAATCATAATCCGCGCTTATGTCCACCGAATAGTGGTTTACCATCAAAAGTGATACCAATATGTAGTGCTCCCCCCTAAATGGTGTTTCCTATTTTCAAGTGTGATGATATGCATGTAGTCCAAGAAATCAATCATTATCATACATGAAAACTAATGAAAGAGATTTTAAAATTTAATTGCCAAAAAATTAATATATCTCATTCTCTACGTCCTACCTAATGACATATAATAAAATGACCAATTAACAAGGGTCAGTAGAGTAAGAGAATTAACATGCTAGTATAGATACCAATTAAAACATAGTATATTAAATGAGATGGCTTTAAAGGATTTTTTAAATAAAAACATGTCTCATATTCTTTTTCATGAAAAGAGGGTTTTTTATAAAAATAATTATGTTATAAAAAATTTTTCCTCTCTTTGGAATATAACCACTAGGATATTTAAAAAATTTTTGCAAATAAAAAATAGTCACAGTGATGCATAGCAAATGAGTTCATCAGGCTATATAAAATATATTTAAGCACAAGCCTGTTAAAAGAAGGACAATGAGGTGTGGGAATAAATTCAAAAGATTTTGGTATAAACCCAATTCTTAAAATCTTCATATAGAGGGATATTTTAGAAAATTATCCAATCAAAGAATAGTTTATTTGTTTTATTGAAAATAGAGAACAACTCCCGTTGACATACATTATCCACACTTAGATAGATACCAATCAAAATTAAGTGAATATGTCATGAATGCTTCAAGCAATATGATTATGAGAAATTAAGTATAGTAAACATTTTATACAAATATATGTCATAAGATCAATATCTAAGAATACTCATACCAATTCATATATGACATTGATTAACGGAGAAGTGTTTATAAAAATATTTTTCATTGAAAATTTTAATATTAAGAAAGAGATAAGTAGATGCACACATATTCAATTAATTCTTTATTTTAAATTTGTGAATGACTCTTATTATTATAGAAATACAAAGGTGAATATTCAATGAAGAAATATGTATTTTAACATGATTAATCATCAAAAGAATACTATGACTTGAAAGATTTTAAGGAAAGCATGGAGTCATTATATATCGTAGGGCTCATGTGATGACTAACAAGGCATGAATTTAATAGTTAACTACCAATACGTGCAAGAATTATCCTTTTAGTATTATCATGATAAATAAATAGTCTTAAGTGGAGCACATATCATTGAAATTTCAAAGATAAAAACAAGAGCATATAGAAGCAAAGATTGGTGTTGTAGATATGTATTTATCTTTCTAAATTTCAGATTTGACTGAGAAGAACGAGAGAGTAGATTTTTGTTAAGTCTTGCTATCAAAATTTGGATCCCTTGTTCTTGGCAGACAGCTTTGTCATTATATACGGGATGGTCATATCTTTTTCTAGAAAAGTCCAATTAAGTATGTTTTTGTGTTTGAAAGAAGACTTGTAGAGCTTTCCATCACATAAAGATCTATTATATGATCTACCCAGTAAAATAATTTTGCCTTAAAGATGACTGTTTTTCAATTTTTAAATCATGCTATTGAGTTGTCAATTTAGTTTGAGTGCTGAATTAACACTTTCTACCATTTTTGTAAGTATGCATGACAACAATGTACTTGTGAGGAGGCGTTTCAAAATTATTTTAAAAAATGTGTAAGTTTTTATTTTAAAATTAATGTATTTTCTTTCACAAGTATGAACTAGTGTGAACTAGTTGCTTAGAATTTTGAAACCAATTTATTTTGATCCACTATATGTATATGCTTTTTATCTATCTAATAATTTTAAATAAACTGGTATAAAGTATGAATATCTTTTAAAACATGTGTGGTATAATTTTAAGATAAGTATGTTTTCTTTTCAAAAGCATGGGTTTAGTCACATGAACTTTCAAACTCTAGTGTCAATCTATGCATGCATTGCGTAATTTTAAAACAAATGTGTTTGAGGACTATTTGGAGTTAGTTAAATAGTTAACATATGTTTTTAAGTCATCCCAATGCAATGTTAATGACACTAGATATAATCTAAGAAAGCTGTTAGACCATGACTGGAAAAATTTACTTATAAGATATAATCTAGGCAAGCTGACCATGAAATTTGCTTATAAAGGTTGATGCAGAGATAAATGATAATCAACATCATATATGGATCATCTACATCAACCATAGCAATCTTATCATAATCAATTATCACATAACGCATGATGATAGAACCACATTAGTTCATGATGATATGAATAGTCATTTAAAATCTCTATGATACATATAAGATGCAATATGTAAGGAATTAAAAGCATGATTGAACTAACACATTAGCATCAAATACTAACAACGCACTTAAAAATTAATGCAGATTAAGTACAGGGTGACTTGTGTTAGAATATACCTTACCTTACCTATTGAGACCTTGGACCAAGTGATTTTTTTTTGCCATTAACCTCAGTGGAGTTGAGAAGGTTTTGTCGTTGATGTGAGGGTGAGGGATGCACTTATTGATTTCTTCTTTTCTCAACGTTGAAGAGTGATTGCCAATGTGCCGACCTTTTTTTATTTCTTTTGAAAGCAAACTTCTCTCTTTCTCTTAAGATAAAACACTTGTAAAGTATTTCCCTTGTCAAGCTTGTAGTGTTCTCTTGAGTTGTACACCTTGGATGATTTCCTTTAAGTTTTAGTGTTCTATTCTTTGTACTTTTACCTATAAATATTGAAACTTTATTTTCGGATACCCCTTTTTAGGTGGGATCCTTGTATGTTAGCTTTAACAGAATTAAGACTTTTGTATAATATTTTAGGCATCCCAAATTTGTTTCACACATTTTTTATAATTCTTCGTATCGGGCATGTGTGTAATATTGCCATTATTTCGCAATTAATAACATGCAAATGAGATGAGTAGATTTTCATTTTATTTTCGCAATCTAATTTTTAGCATTAGAAGAACAAACTCCTTTTTTTTAAAGTTCTTTTAAAGATATGTTGTCATTCTTCAAAAAAATATTTCATGGTGATGTATCTTTAAAATAGCATTTTCAATTTTCAATGCATTCATTTTTTACATTGTAAAATATTTGCCATATTTTTTAAATTTCAATTCAATCATTAAGAGTAAGAGATGCAACTGGTTCATTTTAACAGCACTATTTTTCTAGATGCGATTTTCTTGATTCAACATATGATTCCTCAAATGCATCTAACAATTCATCATATGACATATGATCATCAATAATATCATCATCATAATATAAAGCCGATTGATCATCAGAACTATCATTTGAAAATGAATGAGCATATGATATCTCATTGTAATCTACATCATTTTTATTTGAAATTAAATATGATTTGGCCTTATCATTGATAGCTTCCTCTAGTTTTTCATGAGTGGGTTTTAGATGAGAATCCTCTTTGCTTATGCTCAACTTTCTTTTCTTCGATTCTTGGTTAGTGTCCATAACATTTTTAACTAAAAAAATCTCCAGAGAAATATCATTAGATTCATAATAATTTACATGTAAATGCTCATATAATTCTTGTTCATAAATATTTTCTAATTTGATCCAAATATCATGAGCTAATACATGAACTAATTTCATTTTGCACATGAGAATCTAATGCACTATACAATAGTTTAATGGCGGGGGCATTTAAATAAATATACTTAGAGTCATATATATCTATATTATTA
>CM018905.1:11648345-11660845 GCA_009663005.1 Actinidia chinensis | reverse complement strand
ACTTCAATTTCACCTAATAACCTTAAATCATAAGGATCTATTTAAAACCAAACTAAACCCTAACTATACGAATACATAGATTTATGTGCTTTAGGTATATACCCTCTTAAAATCTGAGCTTGAGCTTCTAAATGGCAAGAGAATTGAACTTCCCAACTCTCCCCTTCCTCTTCTTCTTCTTCTTCCTCTCTTCTTCTCCTTTTTCTTCTCTCTCTCCATTGTGGTGTTTGTATAAGGGGGGGGGGGGGGGGGGGGGGGTGGGGGGTGGTATGTGGAGGAGTGAATGTTATATGTTTATATGTTTGCTGAGACCCATGGGAAAGCATCTCATGTGGCTCCATTTTACTCCGTTTTCCCTTTTTCTTGTCATTTGTTAACTATGGGCGTTCGAACGTTCCTTTAAGCGTTCAACGCTGGTCAACGCTCCTTTAGGATTTCAAACTCTAAGAAGGGATTTTAAATCTGGCGTTCGAACTCCTTCATACGTTCGAAAGATCGAGACGTGAAATTTTTATATTGCCTGGGCTTCGAACTCCCATATGGGCCGTTCGGACGCCAAGAGAAAATTGGGCAGAAATCTTAAATCTTAATCTTGAATTATTCTAACTTATATTCGGATCTTTTTGACTTTAAATCTTTATTTCTTTACTTAATTGGCATACACGCCGAGATTCTTACGATTATGAATTTTGCGGATTCAGGGCATTCATTCTCCCCTCCGTGAAAAAAGTTTGTCCTCAAACTGGTAACGTCATCACGCTCTGTTGCGCAACTCTGATAAAACTCTTTGTATTATCTAGGTCTAGTTTGTATAGATTATCATATCTAATGGGTTTAACCCCGTTGCGACTGCCCTACTGCCCTCCATTGGGCGGCCTACAACTGGTAACCCATTTGAACTATCCAAGGCAAATTCCGGCCCTCCCGAGTTGGGTAGTTGGAATCACTAACATGGTACGTAGATACAAAGAAGTATGGATTAATGCAAGAGACTAACATACCTCATTCATGTGAAGTTCATTCCATAGAGATGATACCATTCTCTTAATTTCATCTTCTCGTTCAACAAGTAGATTCTTCCATATGATTGATCCGCCATACAACTCGCACTAACTGAATAACGTTGTTTCTAAGCCTTGGTCACGACGATCCAACGATCTCAATCGGCGTTTCAACATAGCTTAATCTTCTCTTACATCCCAAGGTTTAGGATTGATCACATAGTGGGATCATGTACATATTTTCCCGTCGCATCGATACGTGAAACACGTCATGTCATGTTAAAGCTCTGTAGGAGAGCAATGGCGATAAGCACGGTGCCAATTCGTTGAAGAATTTCCGAAGGCCCTATGTATCTTTGGGCTTCAACTTTTCCTCCTTACCAAACGACTTATCCCCTTGGAAGGATATACCTTCAAAAATACTTGGTCCCTTTCTCCAAACTCTAAATCTCGTCTCCTAACATTTGCCATAGCTCTTTTGGCACTCTGTCCCGTTTGAAAGTTCGCTGTTGAATTACCTTGATCGTATCGGTCGTCTGAACAATTCGGATCCGAACAGTTGGTCGTTCTCCAACTTCGGTCCAACTATCGCGACCTACAGTTCCTCCCGTAAAGTGTCTTCATACGGTGCCATTCAATACTTGCGTGAAAACTGTTTGTTGTAAGCAAATTCTACAAGTGGGTAAGGCATTTCCCAATGTCCTGAAATTGGATACACATACCGTAACATGTCGTCTAAGTCTGAATAGTTCTCTCTGACTGTCCGTCCGTCTGTGGATGGAAGGCGGTGCGAAAACGTAGCTCATGCCTAGAGCTCGTGTAAGCTTTTGCAAAACGTAACGTAATCTCGGATCTCTATCGAAACGATAAAAACTGGTGGTCCGTGAAGTCGACTAATCTCTGCCTGGTAAAGGTTTGCGTACTTCGACAAGGAATATGTAGTCCTTCACTAGCAGACTTGTGCTAACTTAGTGAGGCGATCTACAATACCCAAAGGGCATTACAACCTCTGGTGAGTTCGGTAGTCCGACTACAATCCATCGGATGTGCTCCATTCCAGGTTGGGTATTGGTGCGATGGTATATCCTACTGGCCTTTTTGAGTTCTGCCTTGATTGGTTGACATGACAAACATTGCAACACAAACTCTGCTATTTCCTTTCTCATTCCAGGCCACCACAACATTTCCTTCAAATCTCTATACATCGTGTTTCCTCCTGGATGCATCGTGAACTGTAGTGTGGTCTTCCTCTAACACTTGTCTTTTGACTTCGGGGATGTTTGGAACACATAAGAGCCTTGCACCCTAAGTGCCCTGTCTTGTAAGTAAAAATCCGCTTTGGATTCACTAAACCTCTCTTCAAAACTTTACACAAGTGGAATCTTCTGTTTCGTCCGCTTTACAATTTCTATCAAGGTCGTTTGAGCGATATGGTAGAAAGCATTGTATTAAGCATGGTGTATGCTGGTGCAACTACTTCGATCTCTGCTCTCTCCACTCATCGATAAGGGAACTTGGGACCGTAATTAGACCATGCTAGATACTGTCGACTTCGGCGTAAAGCGTCTTCTCAACTTGGGGGGCTGTTCCTGGGTGAGACTGAATAAGACATCGTATCTTTTATCAACTCCCGCCATCTGTCTCTGTCTCATGTTTAGTTTCCTTCTGGGTAAACAAGTACTTCCAAGCTCTTTGATAGTGAAGACTTCACATGTGACTCCATATAAGTAATGACGCCAAACTTTCAACGCGAATACCATGCGGCTAACTCTAATCATTATCGGATAATTCTTCTCATGCGGTCTCAATTGTCTTGAGGCTAGGCAATCACTTTCCCATGTTGCATTAAGAATGCATCCTAACCTCGATGTGAAGCATCGCTGTATATCGTGAAACCATTATGTTTCGGAAGGCAAAGCTAAATTGGTGCGGATACCTAAATCGTTTCTTCAATATCTGAAAGCGCTTCCTCTCGCTTCTCATTCCGTTTGAAGGGAACGTTCTTCCGCGTTAGCTGTGTCCAAGGCGTTGAAATTCGAGAGAAATCCTTCACAATCCCCGATAATACCCAGCAAACCCCTAAAACTCCCTAACTTCTGTCACATCGTTGGCCCGGCCCAATTCCAATGGCTTGGACTTTGTTAGGATCACGAACGCTCCATCTACACGATATATGTCCTAACAACGTCATCACTTGATGCCAAAACTCGCACTTCTTCAGTTTGGGCATACAATCTTCTATTCCGCAAGGTTTGCAAACCACCCTTAATTGTTGCTCATGTTCTGGGCAAAACTTTTTAGAATATACTAAGATATCATCATGAAAACAATCCGATATCCGTCAAGAAAGTTTTGAATACCTTGCATTAAAGTCCCAGGAAATGCGGCGGGTGCATTGGTGACTCGACGGCATAAACAGAGAATTCATAATGGCCGATCTAGTTCGAAAGCTGTCTCTCTATGTCGCTCGCTCTAACTTTAGCCTGGTGATAACTGATCTCAAATAATCTTTGAGAACTTGGGCACCTGAGCTGATCAACAAATCATCCCCCTTGCAAAGGGTACTTATTCTAATGGTACCCTAGCAGCTCTCGTAATCAAGGCTAATCGCATTGTTCCCGTCTTTCTTTCGTCCAATAACACTGGACGCCCCAAGGTAAAACGCTCGGACGAATAAATCCCTTCTCTAACAGATCTGGGAGTTGAATCTTCACTTCTTTCAACTCTAAAGGCACATGGATTAGAGGGCTTTTGAAATAGGTCTAGTACCCGAATTCAGATCTATATAAAACTCAATCTCTCGGTCCAATAAGGACCTGGTAACTATCTTGAAGACATCGGGCAAAATTCCCGGACACAGAAGATCTTCTAAGGTTGGTGGAAAGACATGGCGTTCAACTACACTGCATAAGAATGCTTGACTCCCTTTCCCCCCCTGGTGGGATTAATCGACGAGCTTTCATAAAGAAATGAGGTATGGAGGAGGCACAATGCCTACCCTTCAAAGCTTAGTCCTTAATGAACAACGATAGAACCCTACTCGTTTAAGTTCGCAATCCATGAGTGCACGGTTAGAAGACACCCAATCCATTCCAGGATGACGTCAAAACCATGCCAATCTCTAAGGGTATAAGGTCTACATACATAGAACATCATTGACAGAATCTCACATGAATGAAGACTTCTGTACCCAACATAGAATCCCCGGAGTGCAATGATACTAATATCATATTCAAGAGGTACTGGGGAGGTGTTAAATAACACTCAAAAGAAGTTTGAAACGAATGAATGCGTGGAACCGGAAATCCATTAAGATGCGTGCAGGTTGACCACAGATGGGAATAGACCTGACACAACTGAGTGTAGCTGGGGTATTTCCTGGTACAAGTGCAAAGCTCGACCTTGTCTGGCTGATTATTCTCCTTTTACTGGAGGTGTCTGTATTGAGGCGGAGTCGATGTCCCAGCTCCTTGAATTTTACTTCTCAGAGGAAACAATCTCTAGTCTGTGTCCTTCTTGGCCACACCCATAACCAGCCTCTACTTCCATGCGACACTCACCCCATCTCTTCTGACAAGTTGGACTGTCGCAACTAATTGGATCACTACTTCCTTTGACTGCAACATTTCTTTGCTGGGCTGATTAATTCCCACTTTACGATCCTGAACTTTGTCTTTCAAACTTTGTCCTCTATTCACATTTCCTCCCATCCTCTTTTTTTTCGATTTTACGAATTAAGACATCTCATTTCAAGGATTCCTCAGTCAAATTAGGCTGGCATGAAGAACCTCCTGATGATTAGGTAACCGCCAATATTTTCCCTTATTCTTTGATGTTCCTCTAATCCAACTGTCAAACTGCTCGCCTTGCGAGATTTTCGTTGCCACAATGTAGGGGCATATCCGTGATAGTTCCATAAACTGGCATTGTACCTACTACGATCATGTTCCCTCGCTTTAAATTCAAAAACTCTTGAATCTTTCTGAGCTCGACCCTCTCGGGAAATACTCTCATTGAACACTTCACGAATTCTAGGCCATAACCACAATGGCTCTAGTGGCTCTTCAATTTCACCAAATCAAGTGCGGCTCCTTCAAACATGAACTTGGCAAAAAACACTTTCTGTTCATCGGTGCATGGGCAAGACCTTCGAACACCCCTCTCCATCCAAAAGCCAAACTCTGTAGCCATGGATCGTGCGGTGGGGGCGCGTAGAAAGTTGGATGTCTACTGCTGGATTGTTTAATTGTGGTCGTGGCACGCTCCGGCTCCGGGCATTGGCATTACCGGTTGTTGGTGCTTCATCGGGTATTGTTATTGTGGACACATGGACCACTTCGACAGTCTCTAAAATCCCCTCGTACGGTCAGACTCGGTCTTTGGGCTCTGCTTCCCCCTCTACGACCCGCCCTTCTAGCGGCATAACTCAACAATACATCAAACGTTAGTTATATCTCAAATCACAGATTCACTGGCATCCTTAGTATATAGCCTATAACATACATCACTAGCGTATATCTAGTCAGTCGTAGATTCAATCCAGACCGTGACTCTAATCTCATGTGTAAACCTTAGCTCGTGTACGTGTAACTTATCAACCTTGTGCTCTGATACCACCCGTCACGCCCCGCAGCCCGCCTATCCAGATCGTGGCCGTGATGGCCGCCGCTTGCCGCCAAGGCCAACTTAACTGTAACCTTGCATTATCATTCAAAATGCCATAATATTTTTCTTTTGTGGAAGGGTAATCATAACTAAAATAAGGAAGTGTCACTTTTTTTCCCTACCGTACATGCAGAGTTTGTTTCTAAGTTTTTTTAATTTTACAATCATTCCATGCTAACTTAAATCTAACATATAACCCTTCAGGACATAAATTAAGGGTCCTAGCCCTCGAAATCATAACAAGTCCTCGGGCTATCTAAACTACAATATAAGCTCAATCTCATCCTATAGTTCTTCAACTTTGGCTCCCTTAAAAGTTTTCGAAAACATAAGCCAAATCTTTGTGAATAACATAAATGCCATGAACATAAAATACCATGGATTGTTTTTCCTATCATACATATCATAGTTAGCATAAAACACGTAATTTCATTTCTTTAACTTGCAGCTCACGTAAACATGCTTACATATCATAAAACATACCGTGGCATAAACATTTCATATTTCTTAAAAAATCATGCATATATATATCGTAGGGTGTAAATACTCTACATCACATACTAGCGTAGCGTTATGGGTGTGCTCTTTAGGCCAGAGATCTCTTCATAACCGGAGGTCTTATTTCACGTCCCCCATCCGTCTGAGACTATCTGCCTTGATTAAAGTCCGCCAGATAGGTACCCGAGTAATCACCATGGCATACCTACTTGAACATACAATTGCTTTTCATGTAAAGTCCATGCTAGACTTTCAATCATCCAAAATATTCATCCATGGGTTTCGGTAACATAGTATATCAACATATCGTACTTTAAAGGCAATGGCATTCATATTTAAACAGAATGTTGATGTCATTGAAAGAATCTGAAAAACTTTGTATATACATACTACATTTGAAAACATTTTGAACATACATAATTTTTTTTCATAACATTAGTGTTTCTCACTGGGTTCTCTTGGCTAGGTGCTACCTGTTGGGTCCCTACAATAAGGTAAAAATTGGGTCAATACTAATTATTGCATCACTAATTTTTGCATAATTACTTTTCAACTTAACTTAGATATTCTTATCTAAGATCCAACTCTTCTTAGTCATGTGTCTAAGTCTCGATATAGATCTATCCAAGAGCCCTATATACCTTTGGGCAAACATTTAAAAGTTCTAAGCGCAAAGGCCAATTCTGCTGAAAGTGGTCTAGGATGTTCAACCTCCCTGTTCATATGCAAAGTCTAGCGTTCGAGACCTTGCTGTTTCGGACTCCATCATTGGGTGTTCGGACTCTTGTAGCTGTTCCGTGTACGCTGTTCTTGGGCCGTTCGGACGCTCACTGGGTTTGAATTATGAACATTAACTGACCTACAATTTCTAACCAAAACTCACACAATTCAACTCCAATCTTTAGGAGGTTTCTTTCTAGGATACTAATTATAGCTCAATGGGAGTTTTTTTTTCATCTAACTTTAATTTCCACCTAAAGTAACATTAAATCATAAGGGTCTAAGTTTAAAAAACCAAACTAAAACCCTAACTATACAAATACAGATTATGTGCTTTAAGGTATATACCCGTCTCTAAAATCGAGCTTGAGCTTCTAATGCAAAGAGATTGAACTTCCCAAGCTCTCTCTCACTCCTTCCCCTTTCTCTTCTTTCTCTCTTCTTCCTATCTTTTCTCTTTCTTCTCTTTCATTCTCTCATCTCTCGTCCGTATGTGTGTTTGGTATATGGTGTGGTGGAGGAGTGAAGTGTGTATATGTGTATAATGTTTGCGAGACACATGGAAAAATCAACCCATGTGGCTCCCCCATTTGTAACTCCGGTGTTCCCTTTTTTTTGTCATTTTTTTTACTGTTGCGTTCGAACTTTCCTTTAAGCGTTCGGACGCTGGCGTTCGAACGCTCCTTTTGGCTTCAAACGCAAGAAGGATTTTTAAATCTGGCGTTCGAACTCCCTCCCTCAGTTCGAAATAAAGCGAGACCTGAAATTTTCTTATTGCCTGGGCGTTCGAACTCCTATATCGCGGCGTTCGGACGCCAAGAAGAAACTGGGCAGAAACCTTAAAATCTTAAGTCCTTGCGTTATTCTAACTTATATTCGGTTCTTTTTGACTCTTAAATCTTTTATTACTTTACTTAATTGGCATACACGCCGAGATTCTTAATGATTTATGAAAATTTTACGGATTCGTGGGCATTACACAATTGTTACTTAGAATATTATTTTGTTTTATTCCATAATCCAATAAATACTTATATATATTATTAGACTTGATATAAGTATTCAATCATACATACAACTTCTTTGATCTCTCACAAGTTTATTGTTTAAGGAATGCCTTAAGAAAAACTTCAAGAAGAATTTCTAAAAACTTGAGTTAACTTCGAATGGAATTATATAAGGCTTCAAAGCTTCAAATTCAGAAACACTTGAGCCTAATTGTAGCACCTAAAGGCTAGTTTCCAATGCCGCAAACGGTGTTCCAAAATTCTAAGTAACAAAGAAATTCTGGCCATTTTACTGAAACATGTTATTTCAGCCAAAATCAAGTTCTGTCAATTGAAGTTCCTAGAGCCATGACTGAAAGTTAATCAGAAGTATTTGGGGATGACCGAAGTAAAGTTTGGTCGATGGAAGTTTGGATTTTTCAAGTCTAGCGGTCCAGATCAAGATCTAATGACCCAGTTTGAATTCTAACAGCTTTATTGCTATTCCAACCGGCAAATTTGCTATTATGGCTATAAATACAACCGTTTGGGTTATTAAAAAGATATGTAAGTTGTAAGGTCAAATTTTTTTATATATGACGTAATTAGGACACACGTATGATGTCACGTGTATATGTATATATGTGTGTATGTATATGCATGAGTATATTTATGTTAGAAAATAAATATTTTTGTGATGGTTGTACCTATTTAAATTTAATTGGGCTACTTGGGATGTGGTTTGAGCTTAACTGTATTTTGTTTTGGGCCATGGGAATGGGCCATTGTAATTACAAGTGGTAATGGACTTGGGTGGGCTTGTAATTGGATTATTGTGCGATGGGGTTTATTGGTGTAGTATTTGGGTCGGATGCCAACCAAAGACAAGTGTACATCCCGATTTTTACAATATGGTAATTAAGCAAATTAGATATAAAATAGAACATAAATACGAAAATGTATAATAGATGTTAATTAATGTAACATTAATAAATTTTGTATTCTAGGATAAGTAGATATGTGTAAAGTAATTTTTGGAGTTTATTGAAATATTAAGTAACGTGTGGGATTAAAATTACAAGATGACCATTTAAATGAGATGATATAATGTAATTAAAAGTTGGAGGATAGAAATGTTATTTGCAGACCTATGATATTTTTGGCCGAAAGAAAACTAGAAAAGGAATAGAAAAAATAGAAAAGAAAGAAAAGGGGGAAGAAAAGGAAAGAATATAAATAATATAAAGAGAAAAGGAAAACGAATACATGATAATGTTTTTATATATATATATATATATATAATATGTATGTATATATGCAAGTACAGAATTAATAGAGAAAATGTGAGAGAAAGAAGGCACGAGAGAGAGAAAAAGAAAGAAAGAAATTGGGATGTAAGACAAATGATGAGAGAGAAAGGAAAAAGAAGGGCACATGGGATTTATGTTTATTATATATGTGCTGTGTGACGTGGGTGTTTATATATATATGTGGAGTGGTGTTTTGTTGTAAAGAGAGAGGGAGAAAAGGACAAAACAGAGAGAAAGTAATAAAGAAAGGAGAGAGAGGAGAAAGAGAAGGGATTTAATTTTAGGTATGTAAGTCGTTTGGGGTTAAAATTGAAGAATTTAATAACTTTTGGGTTAAAATAAAGAGAAATCTAAATAGAAAGTAATTACTTTTAAAAAGTTGGTTGGAGGGCACTAAGTTGACAGTTGAAGGGACAAAGGGCCAGATCCGTTAGTCCCTTTAAGTTGAAAAAGAAAAAAAAAAAAAAAAAAAGACATCATGATGAGTCTACCAAAGAAAAAAATATAAAATAAAAAAAATAATATATTTATTTTATATATTCATATATACGTGTGTGGGTGTCGGTTTGTAAGTGAGAAGAGAAGAAAGAGAGAGAGTAGCTGAGAAGGAGACAATCAGAAGGGAAGACAGAGAGAGAAATCAGAAGGGAAGAGGAAGAAAAAATTGTTTTGAGGTTAAATTCCCAAGTCTTTCTCCACTTCCTTACTAAATTCTGATATGTTAATTTATTTTATAGCAACTCTATTTAGTGTAAAAATCTGTTCAAGATATCCCAAATTTATCATTTGAATCTTTCTGGATTCAAATTTCGTATGCATTGAAATACAATTTTTTTTATGAATTGGACAGCCAGTACTATTTTGGACACATTATCTCAATTACGATAATCCGTTTGATGTGATTCAAGTTGCATATGAAAAGATACTTTAAATATATACAAGTTTTAATGAAATACAATTTTTCCAGTTTTCAGTTTAAAATGTCAAAATAGACTTGAAAATATGAGTAGGAAAAAACGTGAATTACGTTAGGTTTTTATTTTAAACCTACTGTCGGTCATTTTCGCCATAAACTCTTCATAAGAAAACATGTTTAGTTGATTCAAGTATTCAGAAGATCTATTTTAAAATACCTAAAGTTTGTGAAATAATAGTTTTCAAATTCGAAATTTTTAAATGGCTCAAAATAGACTGAAAGGATGATTAGAAAAACTGAATAAGTTTATATTTATTTCAAACCTACTGTCGGTTATTTCGCCATAACTTCTTCATACGAAAAACTTTTTAGTTGGTTCAAGTGTCATAGAAGAGCTATTTGAAATACCTACAAATTTATGTGAATATAATATTTTTCAAATTCGAAATTAAATGGCCCAAAATAGACTTGCAAATTCGAACAGAAAACACTAAATTCTTGGATTGTTCAGTTCAGCGAATTGAAAATTTTTCAACTGGTTTAGACTTTAACAAAATCAATTTTAACATAAAACCAACACATATATGGTTAGCCTAGTACTAAAAAATAACTAGTTACAAATAAATAATAGTAAAGGATATTAATCGTTAATTATGTAAACAAATGAAATGGATAGGAATCGATTCGCTTAGCCTAAGGAACAAAGACGAACGAGTTTAACACCACAATACCCAAGCAAGCAAGAGGTAAGTAACCTTAATCCTAAAGTAATTAAATACTTTTTGATGCATGATATATGCATGAATATGTTGTGATAACAAATCAATCATAGAATAGATATGAATCTTTTTTGAAAAGATTTTTTGTATGTATATGCCTAGTACCATCATGTTTCTACCTTCGGGAAGGTACTCCGGCCGGCATGGCCCCGAATCAAGGGGGTGTGGAAATCACGTTATCCAAACCCATAAGGACGGAGGTCATGTGCATAATGTTGTTTCAAGAATTATGTTGATCGGATATGAGTCAAATACAAGTACAAGCATGATTTTGAAAAAGTATTGCGAAAGATTAAATGTTTTATCTTCTTCACGCTATGTATGTTATATACAGCTACCATGGTAGTTTATGTTTTGATATGTATGATAAAAACTTATGTTAGAGAATGGTTATACGCATGAGCAAATGGCTTAGGAAATTATTTTTGACCAATATCAGGCTGGGGTGAAATAAAGGAAAGCAAGTGGAGTAAATATTAGAATTGTTATGTAATAAGAACAACGAATTTATGTAGTATAGTCGGACTAGAAAGGTCCGATAGCTTTTGAATGTTAAGTATTGAAGTATGTTAATGTTAAGAAACGGTACAGTATCTCTACCGTCATGTGGCATGTATTTAAATGAAGGATGAATTTAATATTGAGTTTTATTGAACTCCAAAATAAATCTTATATGTTTTTGCTTACGCACATGAAACAAGTTTTAAACAAAAGAACAAAAAAATTTTAAGAAAAATTTTACGAAGAAAAAATAGGGTAACGGACGCTCGACGATGCGCGTGGACCAAGTGGGCGTCGGGAGGGTCGTTTCAGAAAGGGTATCGAGCCGCCCCACGGTTAGAAAACTTGTATTGTGTCTAATGTAATGTATAATGAATATATTATAGATAAGGAATTCAATAGTTCTAAAGTGTGTAAGGTTAGATATTTCGATCAGAGTGCGCAGTGAAAAGCCGTGTATTTTTTATATAGCCAACACAAAATAAATTTTCAAATGCGAGGACGAAAATTTTTCATAAGGAGGGAAGAATGTAACATCGCCGAATTTTTAAAATATGTAATTAAGAATTAGATATAAAATAGATATCAATAAATACGAAATATGTATAATAGTGTAATTATGCACAAAATTAATTAAATTGTTGTATTCTAAGTATTAAGTAGATAATTGTAAAGTAATTTTGGAGTTTTATTGAAATATTCATAACTTTGTGGGATAAAATTAAAAGAGACATTTAAATTGAGATGACAATGTAATTAAAGTTGGAGGAAGGAATAGAAATGTTATTTTGCAGACATATGATATTTTTGGCCTAAGAGAAAATAGAAAAGGAATAGAAATAGAAAAGAAAGAAAAGAAAAAGGGAAAGCTAAAAGAGAAAACGCAGCACACAACAAGATATACATGATGAGTTTATATATATATATATATGTCTATATTGCATGTATAGAATAATAGAGGAAAATTGATGAGAGAGAGGAAGGCACGGAGCGGGAGAGAAGAAGAAGAAGAAAGAAAGAAAGAAATGGGATGTAAGACAAAAATGATTGAGAAGAGAAAAGGAAAAAAGAATGGGCACATGGGGTTTTTTGTATATTATATAATATGTGTGTGTGAGTGGGTG
>CM018905.1:11598345-11600845 GCA_009663005.1 Actinidia chinensis | reverse complement strand
GACTTATATTGATGATTTTGGGTACCTTGCACATTTATGTTGCTTGTGTTGAAATTTTTGATAATTGTAACTCTATGTATAATAGAACTTAATTGTGAAATGGAAAGTTTGAAAAGAAATAAAATTTGGAATTGAGAATGGAACTAGGAGTTTTAAACTTGGAACTAGTTTTGGGAATAACACACTAGGTAGTACCGGATTTCGTACATTAGTGTACCCAAAATAAGATAACTTAGAATAAGTCCACGGTGGGAGACCGAAATCCGCAGGGGGGGGGAAGCCAAAGCCCTCGATTTGTAGCCGAGAAGTTGGCCGGATATTGTCCCATATGCTTGGGTATAATAAGGTCAGTTTATGTACTAGCCTAGGTGTGTCATTTGGAAAGATTGGATAAATATTTTTGAGAAAAAGTCAAAAAAATTGTGAAACCATTGATTTGAGGAATCATGAATCAAAAAGGAGTATTTTGATATGAATAGAAGTATAACTTATTGCATTATGTTTTCATCATATACATATGTATCATGATCTTTGGCTTGAAGTATCAAGTCCATTATTAAATCTTTTCAAGGTAACTCACCTTGACTATAAAATAAATTTCAAGTACCAAGGTCTATCCTGAATCTTGAGGCATATGGTTGTCATTTACTTATTTTGTTTAATGAACTTGTGAATAGATATTTTTGGGGAATTATAATATACTTTTGGCCCGGTGTGGGCTTTGTGTATGTACTATCATATATATAGTTTTGTATTTGATAGCTCATGGAGAGCATGGTCCCACGGGAGGGATTTATTTGTACTATGATGTTATGACAGGATGTTATAATATTATTTCCGCTGACTTTTCTTCATTTTGAGTTGTTTGCTTATGTGGCCGAGTCTTATTTGACCTGCATGACAGTTTTTCTGTCAAACTTTCTGCAGCAACTACTAAAAGTTCGGTCGAAAACCGAACTTAAAGTTCGATCGGCCAAAAGGTGAACTTCAATCGACCGAAGTTCGAAAAGTCACAGTAGTTCAGATCGCTAATTTTGGTGCTCTTAAATAACATTTTTAAACCCTAATTTCTTTTTATCCGTCAAAACTCCTCTCTAATTCTCTCTTTAAACCTAGGACTCTCTCTCCATTCTCTTCCAAAAATCAAACCCTAATCCTTCCTTCCAAAATTCTCTCACTCTAAATCTCAAATCTTCATCCTTCTCTGCTTCAAAATCATCATGAACCCAAAAACAAAGCATGGTGGAGCTGGTCCAAGAAACCCACAACACTAATGTTTCAACCACATCTCTTCAAAATAGAGGAGCGATTCAAAGCACTTGGATATTTGAGTTTGTAGACAAAAACATAATCACAATAAGAAACCTTGATGATGAGTTCCCTAAAATATATAGAAGAAAAATGATGGATCCGGTTGAAGCGCAAGGATGGGAAGAAATGATGCCTCTTTAGACCAATGTTTACTCAGAAATGGTAAGATTATTCTATTGGAATTCTCTCATGGAAAACATTGGTAGATTGAACGCTTCAATGGAATGCATGGAGCGGCGACAATAAAGATATGATCAAATAGGAGATAATTATGCACGGTTGATCATGTGTAGTATCACAATCGAATGGATTATCTCGAAGCTTAGATAGAACATCTGAACATGCCTCCAAATCCTCCACCCTCTTCTCCTCCATCCACACCTCCTCCTTCTCTTCCTCCTCGTCCACCATTTCGATGATGCCTTAAAGGGGGAGAAGAAATGTATTTTTTTTGGAAGTTGGAAATCAGTTTTAAAAATTAGCATTAGATTTATTTTGATACATTTTATGTATGCTAAACTTCCTTCCTTTTAAGTTTTAAATACTTTTGGATATTGTGTTTTGGATGATTCGCCTTATGCTATGAATTATTTTCATTTCTCATGGATTAAATGTTGATATAATCATGCTTGAATATAATATATGATATGCATATACTATTTACTATTCAATTGCCTTGAACTAACTTGAAGGATATCTTAATGCAATTGAGGAACAAATTAGAAAAACTCGACGAACCCAGTATAGTACACTCTATCCTATGTGTTTGATTTTCAAAATTTAAATATGTATCATATAAACACTTGAAACCTATTTCATATCATGAAAATTAAGAAACTATGATAATCATGAAGATAGGGGGAGTAAAGAGTAAGGGGGAGCTTTTGAATTAAAAGCATATATCGATTTTCAAAAACTAAATTGTATCATTATCAAAAAGGAGAAGACTGTAAGCTTAAAGCTATAATTGATTTTGATTATGAAATTATATATATTAAACTATGTTTAAATACATTTAAAAATCGTTCTAAAGAAAACATTTGAAAGTCAAAAGTAACCTCACATGTTACAAAGATGCAACAATCATTTGATTTACTCAAAACAACGATACATAAGTTTGTTTTGAATCTATACACCCATTTATACTTTGAAAACATGATTTGGATTTGAATTGAATCGAACGACTTGC
>CM018905.1:11558345-11560845 GCA_009663005.1 Actinidia chinensis | reverse complement strand
ATGGTCTAGCCTCAAATACAAACAATCCCTCGGGCTAAATCAAAACTACATCTATGCTTCACCTCGTCCTATGGTTTCTTCCTTTGGCTTCCTGAAAAGATTTTCGCAAATGTAGCTAAAGCTTTGTAAATACAATGAATGCATGAAATATAAAAATACCATTGATTGTTTTCATACATACATATCATAGTTACCAGAAAATATGTATTTCCATTCTTTAACTTCAAGCTCACATAACATAAATTCCCATATCATAAACCATACCGTGAGCATAAATATTTCATCTCTTCTGAAATCATGCACATATCGTAGGTGTAAATACTATCTCGACATAACATACTAGCCGTATAGCTATGGGTGCTCTTTAGGCCAGAGATCTCCGATCGTACCAGATTGTCTTATTCACGTCCCCCATCCGTCTGAGGACTATCTGGCTTGATTAAAGTCACCGCCAGAAAGGGACCCGAGTATCAACCATCATACATACTTAACATACATTGCTTTTCATGTAAAGTCATGCTAGACATTTAAATACATCAAAACATCTCCATGGGTTTCAGTACATAGCAACAATATATCGTACATTTTGAAGGCATGGCATCATTTTAACATAATGTTGAGATTGAAGCATGGAAAACCTTTGATATACATAATACATTTGAAAACATTTTTGAACATACATACTTTTTGTTCATAGCATTATTTTACTCACTTGGGTTCTCTTGGCTATGTGCTTAACCTGTGTGTCCTACATTAAAGGAAGGAATTGTCAAGATTAAGTTTATTGATCACTATAATTGCATAATATACTTTCAACTTACCTTAGATATTCTTATTCTAAGTCCAACTTTCTTAGTCATGTGTCTAAGCTCAGATAGATCTATCAAAGAGTCCCTATATACTTTGGGCACATTTAAAAGTTCTACTAAGGAAAAAAGCCAATTCCTGCTGAAAGTGGTCTAGGCGTTTGAACTCCCCTGTTCAGGGCAAGTCTGGCGTTCGACTACGCTTGGCTTCGGACTCTATCTTGGGCGTTCGGACCCTCTTTGGGCGTTCGGACTCTCACTGGGTTTGACAGTTATGAACGTTTACTGAACTTATAAATTTCTAACCAAAACTCCACAATTCAACTCCAAGCTTTAGGAGGGTTTTCTAGGATACTAATTAATAGCTCAATGGGGACTATCAATACTTTATTTCAAACCATAAATTTGGACTCTAGCATGCTAGTCTAAATTTGAACTTAAGTTAAACACCCTAAGCTATACATATAATAAATTTTAAAGTGTTTAAGGTTGTAATACCTTGCTTGATTTCGAGCTTGAGCTTCGAAATGCAAGAAGATTGTGACTTCCCACGCTCTCAGCTCTCTCTTTTCCTCTTCTTCTTTACTTCTTTTCTCTTTTCTCTTCTTTTCTCTCTCTCTAATCTCTCTATACGAGTATAGGGGTGTGTGTGGTGGAGGAGTGCAGTGTGTTTTGTATATATTTGCTGAGACACATGAAAAGGAAACAATCCCATGTGACTCCCCCATTATAACTCCGGTGTTCCTTTTTCTATGTCATTTTTAAACTGTTGGCGTTCGATATGTTCCTTTAATCGTTCGGACGCTAAGAAGATTTTTTGAATCTGGTCGTTCGAACTCCCTTGCTTACAGTTCGAAAAACATGCGAAACCTGAAATTTTCATTTTTGCCATGGGCGTTTCGAACTCCCATATGGGTTCGATGCCCAGAAGAAAACTGAGCAGAAACTTAAATCGTAATTCTTGAATTATTAAATTCTAACTTATATGTCGGGTCTTTTTGCTCTTAAATGTTTTACTTTACTTAATTTGGCATACACGCCCGAAATTCTTAACGATTTATGAAATTTTATAAAACGGATTCAGGGCCATTACAATCCCAATATAGATGTACCTCATGGGTAGAGTTCAGAGCTCTCTCGAGGAGCTCATCTAACTCTTCCCAAATGCCCATCATGATTATTTAGTTGAGCTCATTCTTACTGTGTTGTTTTGATTTTTAAAAAATGGAGTTGAACCGAGTTCAACTACTAGTGCATGGCAATACTGCAATGGAAAAATTTAGGACAGACCATGGCATTCCAAATGATGTTCTGATAGAGTGGTTGGGACTCTAGGAGGACGCCAATACTTGGCTGATTCACCAAGCGGGCCTTAGATTACCAATTAGTCCCACGCTAAGGAAGTTATGGCTCGTTTTTTGCTCACCGTCATGCAAGTGTCAGTCAACTTCGCCAGGACCGTGCTTGCAATGGATGCGTTGATTCAAAGGGAATGGTTGCCTTTCAATGCCTCAAGTTTTTGAATGTATACAGCGTAGTGCGCCCGAAAAGTGATCCAGAGACCCACATGTATCCTAGCAATCATTATCTTTGACTTTAAAAATCCCAACAGCCCCAAACGAGGCTAGTAACTGAGATCCCTATCAAGGACCCAAGGACATATATTTGAACGACTTTGTTTAGGTCTTGGGTAG
>CM018905.1:11485845-11488345 GCA_009663005.1 Actinidia chinensis | reverse complement strand
AATATCATTGACCTTCTCAACACGTGTGTATTGAAAGAGAGAGGATTAGAAGAAAAAACATAAAGTGGAAAAAGAAAAAAAGAGACTTACTTCAAGATCTTTAATTCAAAGACTCTCCAACAGCTGTAGAGGCTCCGTTTGGTAATTCTTAAAAGTCAAACTTTTTTTAAGGTAGTTATTAAAAATGCCAAGAATTTTTGATTTTTTTGCTTTTGTAGTTTTACTTTAACTAAAACTAAGTAAAAAAGCAAAAACAGAAAAGCAAAAAAGCCAACTCTGATTGGCTTTTTTTGCTTATTTTAAATCAAAAAGCCAAAAAAAAAACTGGTGTCAAACGGAGCCAGAATCTCCTTCCAGCATTGAATAGTAATCCGAACATTAGGAACACAATATGAATACGTAAGATATTAGAGAAGGTGAGAACTTACATCATATTAGTAAGAAATATTAGTAAACAATAAACAAAATATAATATTTGGACAAAAAAATACTCAGTAAATATTGGGACAGTAAATTAGTATGGAACAATATCTGATCAAGAATCCATTGATTTACATCAAAAGATAATATTTAGAACATTTATTGAACATTAACTAATAAAAAGTATCAAATAATAGCAGCAGTTAATCCATAGAGTTAAAGGCCATGAAAATACACAAAAAATTAATAAATAGCTAAAAAGAAGAAATTGGAAACATATATGTTGATGATCTTGGATAATGAAGAAGAAGAAGAAGAAGAAGAAGAAGAAGAAGAAGAAGAAGAAGAAGCTTTGTTGGGTTCTAGAAGAAAAATGATTGATGAAGGAAGAGACACTGATAAAATTCTCTCTATTTCTCTATCTGTTTAGATATGAATCCATTGAGATTTGATTAAATTTATTTTATTTTTTATAGGACTGGCATACAGTTTTTTCTCTCTCTCTCTCTCTTTGATAGGATTGAGTTTGAGTTTTGAATGATCAAAATTAAAAGAAGAAAAAAAATCTGTTTTTTTGAAAGTTTTTGCTTTATCTTTAGTTTTAAAAATTCCTAAATTAATTAATAAATTGCATAGGTTAAACAATGGAATGTTTTTTAAATAATTTCTAAAATCAAAATTAAAAACATCCCAGGATAAGTATTGCTTTATCTATAGAATAACTATTACTTGTCCAATTTGAAAAGTTTTTGTTTATTTAATGGTTTGACCAATGAGATGTTTTTTAAATAATTTTTAAAGTGTAAAAATTCAAAAGTTTTGATCGAAGATTTAGAGCTCTAAGAATTCTTCTCAACAAAAATATCCTTTTGTATCATTACTAGTATATATATAATCTACAATCTATAATTTATACTAAATATTATTGCATGGTTCACTTTTTCTTGGAGAGTTGTTAGAATTTCATTCACCACTATTTATAGAACATTGTACAATGAGTATTTCTATTTTACAAATGTAAAATAAATTTACAGTTCTTAAATTAATATTAAAATGAGTCTTCAATGTGAAAACTATACCAATCGTAATGGAAAAGTGTGTAGACACTAAATAAAGTACTAACTAATAAACTAAATATGCATATGACATTGTTTTAGTGGATGAACTCACCCATGTATTGTATCATGCATTAATGTAGTAGTGCCATGTATAAATTTAGTATACTAGTTTGTAAACTATTTAATGTAACACTACACCTATTAAATACGTTAACTTTATGAGTAAAATCTAAAAAACGATAAATGAGTTTTTCAAAGGAAAAATTGTATAACTAAATTCAAATAATGCCCTTTTCTTTTCCAATTTTTTTTGCCAATTGCTAAATGAAACTTTTTTGCGCTTTTGCAATGCCTATAAATTATAGGTGCATAGCACATGTATTGGGCTAGTATATATTATTATTGGGTATATATTACTATCATTTTAGACACGTAATAATAAGTTAATCATATTACAAATTAAAGTGTTTTTCACATTTTACTGAAATTTAGAGTAACAAAAATTAGTTTCTTCAATGACAACTACCAATCAAATTGGAGTACTATAGTTAACTATCAAGTAAATTTTATAATTAAAATCTAACAAGGTTTAATGAGGCTAAAAATCAAACCATGTATTAAATTCAAACAATGCCCATAATATAGTTATTTTAACTTTTCAATTTTGTTTTTTTTGTAAATTATGTATGAAATGGTTTAACACTTTTTTTATCTGCACGAGGTCTTATGCTAGTACGTCTGCATATAGAGAGAAAAAAAATCTAATGTAAAACAAGTAATCTGGTACAAATACTACAGTGGCATGGCTGAGGCTGACTTTTTGAATCGAATTGCCGGCATGCCATTTATCGCATATGCAAGTGGACAAAGCATTGGATCCTATTTTTATTTATGATTTTGTTTTTTGGATCAACTTGAACTAGATGGGTTGACATTCACTTGCCTTTCCAAGTCTGTGAGCCCCATTTATGTTTTTTTCTTTGTTTGGTATGGCATTATTCAACCTAAACAATCATGGGCCC
>CM018905.1:11453345-11455845 GCA_009663005.1 Actinidia chinensis | reverse complement strand
TTTTTACAATTTTATTGAAGTTCGAAAAATAGGTCTTTGGCTACAATCAGAATGGAGGGTGAAACTAAACTATATTTCCCAAAAACTATTAATTTCTCCTTAACATACAAACCACCAAATTTCAGATCTTTGAAAACGGTAGGGAAAATGATTAATTATTTTATGAAATTAAAAACCACTTTGAGGAATTTGGGAATTTAGTTACTTAAACCAGATTTCACCCTAACCTAATCCTATCTAGCCGGACATATTAAATAAAAAATAGAATTTTACTTAATAAACTATGATTAAATTAACAAAATGATATTGAAAAAAAAAATGATAAAAGACTCCTAATCGAATTGCCAATAATGTAAACAAATAAGAAATAGATCTAAAATTGAAATAAAAATTATCACTAAATTACATAGAACAAATAAAATTAAAGAAAGAAAGAAAGAACCTGGAACTATTGTATCAAAAAACTGAACTGGAATCCGAAGGTAGAATAATATTGGAACATAAACTTCTAATCATTCTATTCCTAAAAAAACTAAACTGAAAATTAAGCACATGAGATAGATACGTAAAAAAATTACGCTATGTTCAAAATGTAAAATTTTATCCCCAAATTGTATCGGCTACCTTCTAAAAGGTGCTTATCCCATATATCAAGGAGGCTCCCTTTTTTTAAGGCCAAAAAAAAAAACTTCATACGGTTCTATTCTCAATTGGGACGTCCTCTTGTGTTAAATCTTCCCTCGTTTTGTTCTTTTTCCCCCGTATTTTTTTTTCAAAAGTTTAGCTAATGCTAAGATATCTAGGCTAAAAAAAATAGGGGATTGAAACTTCTTAATCTCATCACTATTTTCCTCTTAGATCGGACTCCTCCTTATGTAAATTCTCATCAAATTAGAAGATTAAAAAAAAAAATCCATCCAAACTGGCATCAGCATTTCGGATTGAAACGATTTTTCGACCTTGGGTCCCCTTCTAAGATTGTAGCCCTGATGTGTAGATGAATTTGGGCTTTACATGTTTATTACTTTTCAACTTGATTAAGCAACATTAATTCTGAAACTCCAACTTAGTGTGAAACAAAACCTATCAAATTCGCCGTATTTAGAATTGCATTCTAATAAGAATTCCAGAACGTACTTTAAACCTAATTTCGACCTTAATCCAGCGAGTATCTCTGGAAACCTCAAAACAGAAAGTTGTAGTAGAGAATTTTCTTGTGTTCCATAACATCATGAAATCATCTTCAATCGGAGTTTGTATGATGAAAGAGTATGCCCAGGATTACAAAACATGTCACAGTTGTTCCAAAAAGCGCCATTTAGCTTCGTTTTGAATTTAACGCCTCCAGTTGATCCTAAATCCAAAATATAATAATAATTGTATCTTCGGAACCAAATAGTATAAAAAACTAAATATTAATGAGAAAGAAAAATATGTTAAATTACACAATTTCCAAGGCCTAACCACCCCCCAACTGGATTTTTTGCTAAACCCTAGCAAAATAACTAGGAAAATCCAAAGGCAAGTTTTAGGACGAAGAAAAGTATGATTTGGGTCTGATGTATTATGTCCACAAGCTTGATTATCACATCTATCTACCAACTAATCTATAATCCATATATCGAAGTCAAAAAAATCCAATACAACCATCGTACGAGAATTCATTAGAATAGGACATGCATGCATTATAGATCATGAGTTTGATTCCAAAACCTCACTGGGGAATCAATCAACAATGAATCACTCGAGATTCTATTGATTCATCCCCAACAAGCATGTATGAGTAAAATAAGAGAAACACATCAATTATTAACATGCTGCATTTTAAAATGAAAAACAATAAATACAAATGACGAAAATTAGAATAAAATTCACACAGTCATCGCCCAAAACACATGTCTACCAACAAAATAATCGTCAAAAGGACGTTAACAAGATCCTTTTTAAATTGGATAATGACCATGGGTAAAACAATGAAAAGACGACCCAAAATGACATGCAAGGTGGCCCAAAATTGGTTGGTCAAATTACCGCACCCCACGTTACTCACTACTCTACATAAAATAAGCATCTTACTTTATTTGCAAGTTCTCCTTCCTTACCCTCTTTTTTACTCCTCCAGATACATTTTCAGCGGGCAGAAATATGATATTGAATCCAATGTGTATAAATTTTTTTTTTGAAAACCTGCCTTCAATACCAGTATGTAAGCAAACTTAAAAAAACAAAAATTATATTTTACCCACTTGCTTTCTCATCTCTAAAATTTGACCCTATAGTCGCACTTTTCATTATAACCACCACTACCCCCACTCCATCCCGACAATCAAGGTTTATCCTAGGCTATAAAATAAAAATGGTAATAGTGTATAAGGCTCAAATTGGGTACAAGGGACTTAATTTATCATTGTGTGGTCTTATTTACAAATGAATGCCTTTGTCTATTCTCCTTTTTGACAATTTATCAAAAATTGGTACAATGTGCCCGTTTATGTGCTCA
>CM018905.1:11438345-11440845 GCA_009663005.1 Actinidia chinensis | reverse complement strand
AAGCAAAAAGGTAAGTGCTCTTAGAAACAAAATCTTCATTTCTCTTTAGTACATTCATTGTGTGATTCCACTCCTATCTACTCTTTAAAGAGAGTGTGTTTTCACTTTGTATCACCATAACATCTATACCATTGTAAGTTTGGGTAGCTGGACAAAAAACAGTGGTGAGAGTTTTTGAGTGGTTCTCTTGTAAAAAGCCAAACACTTAAGAGTTTGAGTGTTTCCTCTTGTAAGCAAAAACACTAGGAAGTTTGATGGAGCTTGGACAAATCACTTGGTTGTAAAAAGTGATGAGGCACTTAGAAAATCAGCCCCCCCCACCTTGTAGTTGCCAGATTACAAATAGGGAATGGAAGAAGATTTGCGGCAGGTCTTGGTGAGGACCGTAGATCACAGTGTGGAGTCGAACCTCGGTAAACTGGTGTGCTTTCTTCTTATTATAATTATTGATTCAACATTGTATTGGTTTATATTAAGATTAGATTAATGTCAATTAACTTTAATGTACTAATATATTTAAACAAACCAATTTACCCCCCTTGGCAGGTTTGCTATTAGACCAAAACTTGGATAAGAGCCTAAATCCTATTTTAAGGCTTAACATCCTAGGAAGAGATCCATGAAACCAATTTTGGAAACTCTACGATGAGGGTTCAATCTACAAATAGGCCACCGTTAAGGAAAAATTATAATTACTGGAAGAATAGAATGAGGAATCTATGTTCAATCTGAGATTATTGAAGTATGGAGAATTATCGTTTAAAGGGCTAAAACGCCAACCATCAAAAAATTGAAGGGGTGGACACTCCTAAACCCGAATCCACTTGGGATGTGAAAATGACTTAAAAAAGTTTGTAATTCAAACTCTAAGGCTAGAATATATGATATTGGCATTCCTTAGAACCCAAATGAGTACAATAGAATCTCAACGTTGGTGAATCAGCAAAAGAAATTTGGGCATAGACTTGAAGTTGAACTCCGATAGGAACTAGTAAGGTTAAGAGTCTAAATCAATATCTTAGTTCCATAATTATGAATTATTTAGAATGAAACAAATAAATCCATCACCGAAATGTTCACAAGATTTACTGATATTATTAATGGCTAAAAAGCTCTGGGAAGATTTATCCTAACAATGAGAGGTGAGAAAAAAGAGGAGGTGAGAAAAATTTTGAGATTCCACTACCGGAAGGCATGGAAAGCTAAAGTCACCGCAATTCAAGAAGCAAAAGATCTCAACACTAATAGCTCTGAGAGCTTTCGGGTTCTCTTATGATCATGACGCTCACTAAAAACCGCATATCCAAGATGATGAGGAAAGAAAAAGAACAACTTAGAGAATTTCAAATCCAAAATCAAGAAGAGAATCGTCAAGGTTGAAGGAGATTGTGAAAAAATGGCTCTTATCACTCATAATTTAAACGATTCATGTAAGAGAAATGGAGAGGAGAAAAAGGATGATGGGCGGAGGCGGACGCTAACAAAGAGTCATCAATTATAATGCTATGAATGTTGTAACAACCCGGACATATGGAAAGCCAGAATGTCGGTTACCAAAAGAAAGAAAAGAAGGAGCAGTGGAAAGGGCCATGGGCAGCTTATGACAGGGAGTGCTGAAGAAGAATCCGGATTCGAATATGAGCCGACCAAAGAAGTTGCAAATCTTTGTCTCAGGGGTTATGGGGATGAAGATGAGGTGTATCAAATTTCTAATACATCTCAGATTACATTAAGGAGTTACAAGATGCATTTGATGATTAATGAGTGAAGTCAACAAATAGGAATTATTAAAAATAGCATACTTAAAAGATGATTACTAATTCTTTCAAAAGAGGAATGCGGACTTACAAAACGAAAATGATAGTCTTAAAATACAAAGTTAATGTTTTAAAACACCAGCTTAAGGAAAAGATTCTCAAAACGGAATTACTAAAAGAAAAAAAATCTTTAAATGAAAGGTTAAATACTTGAATTCAAACTCTATTCAAATGTGTAGATGGAAAAGATAAGTTGGAAGTAATCTTGAGAAAAAAAAAGGCTCTCTGACCAAAGCAGGCATCGGTTTCAATCATTAAAAGAACATTATCTTCCAAAAAGTAAAACCTTAGTTCTGGAAAAGAGATCTATCTCGGGGTTCTATGGTCATAATATTGGACTATGCTAGTAGATGTCTCTAATGCAACGTCAAAAGTTCCTAAGAATGATGGGTCTCGAGAAAGACCATGAGAATAACCCCTAAGGACCCCCAAGATGATTTGAGATTACAAAGTAAAATAACTTTTTTAGGTATGTCTCAAGCAAAACTCCTTCAAAAAATCAATGGACTTGTGATAGCGGTTGCTCAAGGGATTATGACGGGGAATGAAACTCAATTCACATAATTAAGGCCAAAAGGATGGAGGATATGTCACCTTTGGAACAATGGCCAAAGAAAGATCATCGGCAGAGGCCTAGATCGGTAAAGAACGACTCAACCTCTATGGAAAATGGGCGTGCTAGT
>CM018905.1:11433345-11435845 GCA_009663005.1 Actinidia chinensis | reverse complement strand
AAGTAGTAAGATTGATAGAAAAGTAACAAGTGGCTCGGTCAACTCCTAGGTAATTATGATTGTATATTGGTTTTGCAAAAGAAACCTTCTATAGCATTCTCACGGCGGAGCGGGAGGTGAGTATGTGCAGCGGTAGTTGCTGTGCACAAGTGTTATGGAATGAAAATGAAACATCAATTAGAGGATTATGGAATTTCATTAGTCACATTCTCATAAAAGTGTAATACGGGAGCGCACGAAATTTGACAAAAAAAATCCCATCCAACACTCTCGTACTAAGCACATTGAAATAGAATCTTTTATACGAAGACAAGTACAAAAAGGGGATCTTGAACTGAATTTTTGAAATGAAAAAACAACTTGCTGGACATTTTCACCAAACTTTGAAGCGAAGAGCGGTTTTTGTATGATTAGGACGGAGAATTAGGAATTGGCAATCCATGGAATGAGAAATTGGTGAGCAACACACCTAAAAACAAATAACAAAAAAGGGGGAAGGTTTTTTTTAAGAAGAATTGAAAACTAAACACTAAGACCCAAAAATGAAAACTATGCAGTTCAAGGGGGTCGACACCTCATTTCCCATGTGTCGACACCTTTACAGCAGTGTTTATATTAAATTTAAAGTGTCGGACAAAACCATTGTCAAAGTGTCGCACATAAAGTTTTTTAGGACACTAGGTCTAAAGTCCAAAAGGGGTTTAACGTGTCGACAATCAGTTAAAAGAGTCGACACTTAACAAAGAATTAAGTCTGAAGAAACTTTTAGCACAAGTGTCGACACCTTAAAATACATGCTGTGTCGACACCTTGGACCGGGGTATAAAAGACACTGAGGGCTTGTTTTGTCTTGTGAGAAACCATCCATATTCTTAACGCTTCCGTTTATCTCTCTAACTCCCCTCCAAAAACCGCTTGATACCCACAAACCATCCCACGATCACAAAACCGTCGATTCACTCTCTACAAACTTCTAACTTTGATCTCCGCCACAAACCCCCGTTCTTCTCAAAAAAAAATGGCTCCAAAATCAAAAAAGACTAAAGAAAGAAGAAGCAATGAGCAATGTTAAGGATCTAGTGGTGTCGACACCAGAAATCCAAGTCGTCAAAAGAGGAAGGCGTGGAGATTCGGAAAGAAAAGGGAAAGAAGAAAAAGGGGGGGAGTCATCGTCAAAACATCAACAAGACGTAACCCTCTATACTTTTTGCCAGACAGGGATTTAGAAGGTATAATCTAGATTTCTCGCTAAGAAAAGTTATAAATTGGTCGTTGGATAGAACTACGATTTCTTCGATACACACCAATTTCGTTAGCCAAAAATGGAATACTCTCGGGGATGCCCCTGACGCTAACTAGAATGAGTCTGTCCTGATTTTGTGGCTATTTTATGCAAATGCCTTAGAGGACGCCATAGTGACTCAGTTAAAAGGTATGTCAGGGCACACACATTTTATTAGATAAATCGTGATGATTCAAACAGTGTGAGAACTCAAGACTGGTGATGAAAGTGAAAAGACAAAGCATAAAAAGAAAAACCATTCAATTGAAAGCACCGTTTATGGACCCCCCCCGAAAATGTTCAGCTTAGCTGTCAACCTAGACGCCAATATGTTACCCCTAGATTGAGGCTGCTCGTTCATCACTTCATAAGCACCAATTTTGATTCCCCAAACTGGAAAGTTTGAATAGTCGCTCCCACGCCACAGGGAGTTTGTTCTTCTTATGGGCTTATGTGACAGACTTGAAAAGTGATGATGGCACTGTTTATTTTGGATCAAGCCACCCTGCAAAACGCGACGCCCACAATCAAGAAACCCCACCGTCACCCCCCACCTACCTGCCTTATGGTATGTGGTGTTAACCAAAATTCAGCTCCAAAACTTTTTCGAGTCGATACAGTGATTGAGGCAATACGTCCGCCCCCCCCCCCAAGTGTGCCTAAGGCCGTAAGGTGAATACAATGAGAAGACATTGAAAAGAATGGGATATGAATTAAAAGGAAGTCAATGGAATCAAATCTTCAAAAAAGAGTAAGAGGGAGAGGGTAGTCAAAAGGGAAAGAGCCCTAGATAGTGAAGCCCCTGCAACGTTCGAAACAGAGGATGCGTGCATTTATGGCGAATGTAGACTCAATGAACATGCTGAATACCAAAATGATAATATGGTTTCTGACTGGTCGTTGTTGAAAAGAAAATTAGAAACTAGCCCAGGGAAGTGCAAAAAGGAAAATTACCCATGGAAAGACAATGAAGTGAAGAGACAAGAAGAAAGAAGAAAATGAAGATGCTGGAAAAAGAAAAAGGGATGGAGATAATGAGGAAGAAGCGGGGCAGAAAAGAGAAGAGGATAGCAATCACGACAATAGAGATTGATCTGAGAACCGAATCTGATGGCCCCTCAAATTCTTCATTCGTAGAAAAAGTCGCGGCTCGGTCGTCTTTCAAATTCTCCAACACCGCGACTACGGCTCTTGAGATATCACCTTCGAATCTTTCAT
>CM018905.1:11414598-11417098 GCA_009663005.1 Actinidia chinensis | reverse complement strand
TGTTGTTTGATGAATAATACCATGTTTTGAACAAAACTCATCAAAAGGTGCTTCATATTCATCACCCCTATCGCTTCTTAGAACTTTAATCTTTTACTTAATTGAGTTCAATCAAATTTTTATAGTGCATAAATTTTTCTAAAGCCTCATCCTTGCTTCTTATTAAATACAAAAAGCAATATTTAGTGTTATCATCAATAAATGTGATGACGGTACTTTCCCCACCAGTGTTTAAAATATTTCAAGGTTTTTCACATATATCGCTATTGATTAAATCCAAAGTTTCAGTACTTCTTTGATTGAATGAAAGATATCTTGCTAATTTAAATTCAACACAAATTCACATTTATAATTTGCATTCAATATTAAATTAGGCAAATATTCTATGTTAGTAAATCTAAGCAAAGATTCAAAATTAACATATCCTAATCTATCATGCAATAAAAAAGAAAAAACCCAAACAAGTAGGCAATGAATATCTTTTTTCTTGATCACGAGGTACAACCATCATTACATTTAGGTTTTTAAAAAGCCCATTGCTCCTCAAATAGTCTTGGCCAACATACCACTCCATCCTTAGTGAGTACACACTTTATCATATAACAAAGACTAATATTTGCCTTTGAACGTATCATTGCCTTTGAATCGTTCCTTTCCCTTGAAAGCTTGGGCTAGGATATTCCATTTTTATTTTTTTGGGCCCTTACTTCCACGATATTGCCTTGCTTTAAACTAAAAGGTTGATTTCCTCTCTTTTTAGAAACCCGGTTGTCTTCCTCAATCCTCAAACGCACAATTAGATCTTCAAGATTCATCTCCTTGCGCTTGTGCTTCAAGCAGTTTTTGAAATCTTTCCAAGATGGAGGCAATTTTTTAATGATTGCAACCACTTGAAAAGATTCACTCAAACTCATCCCTTGAGCATGAATTTCATGCAGAATTACTTGAAACTCTTGTACTTGACTGATGACGGATTTTGAATCCACTATTAAAAATTCAAGAAATCTGCCAACGACAAACTTCTTGATTCCAGCGTCTTCAGTCTTGTATTTTTTATCTAAGAAATCCCAGAGTTCTTTAGTAGTCTGTTTGGTACAATACACATTATATAATGTGTTGTCCAAACTATTAAGGACATAATTTCTGCATAGAAAGTCAGAATGCTTCCAAACTTTTACCGCAACAACCACTTATTCATCAATTTCATTCTCATCAAGTGCAGGAGCATTTTCTGTGAAAAATCTTGTCAAATTCAATGTGATCAAATAGAATAATATTTTTTGTTGCCATCTTTTGAAATAAGACCCATTGAATTTTTTAGTTTTTACCATGGATGACAGTATTGAGGCACCTCGGGTAATAGATTGTTCGCCGCAAGAAGTCATTTTCTATTTAACAAATAAAAGAATAAAATTTTGAACAGAATAATAGTTAGATCTGTAATACTAGAAAACCAAATTAAGACAAATCTGCTTTAAGATGTTTTGAAATAATGGATTATATTCTGTTAAAATTGAAGAAGAAGAAGAAAGAAACCTTTATATTATTAAAATTTTATTATTTCAAAAAGTACTACAGAAAAGAAAATATAAAGAAAACTGGGAGAAAAACAGATTAAAAACTTACACAGAACCGAACTTAGAATTTAATCGAAGACTGAGGCTTGCTTTGTGAACACAATTTTCTTAAAGAAGATTTCGCCCTCGCGACGGTGCTACGATCACTGAACGTCTTCTTCCAAGAACAACAATCTATCACACACAATTACAGACTTATAATAGGTGTTGTTATAGCGAACAAGATAATGATATTCTCTCTTTATGTTAGAACTAATCAATATGCAGAGTGCCAGAGTGCTTTTGTGCGTCTGAAATAAAGGAATGAAAAAACCAGAGGTGTAATGATATTTATAGTGAAAGAGGAGACTATTCAGGGTGAAGCGAAAGGTTCTAGGACCAGACGCATCCGGGTCAACGACCTAGTAACACGAAGCGGCTGCCCAAGTGCGAAGGTTTGAAACGAAAACGGGCAAAACCAATAATCGTTTTGCTTAACCGGTGGAAGGAATATAAAAATAAAAAAATAAATATATTTATATAAAAATATATATTAAGCCTTGGGTGACCAATATCCTATTTTTACAATCAAGCCCGCCCGGTTTGGTGGGCGGCAACGGTTTGGCAGGTGCGACGCCTGTGGGGTGTATTGAGAAACTTAGTCTCCTTCCCCGTTAAAAAACTTTGGTAGCACAAAGGGACAAACTTAGGCTTCCAAACTTAAGGCTTAATAACAACATACTTTCTCCTTACCAACCAATGTGGGACTATGTTTTTACAACTTCCTTTTTTCAACAATTTCAACAAACTATTTTTTAAAGCTAATTTTAATTCACTTCTTGCAATAGTTTTGGGCTTAAACTTTTTTATAGATATCTTCACCAAGTCAAAGATTATGTTCAATCATTTAAACCACAAAAAATAAAATAGGGGACCCCCACTTT
>CM018905.1:11399598-11412098 GCA_009663005.1 Actinidia chinensis | reverse complement strand
CACCTGATTTGTAGGGCAGGAACTTGAAGGTATATGTTACTCCCACAAGCTGCCTTATATCCCACAAGGCATGCTTGCCGCGGCATTAATGACACCATCTGTTTTGTTGTGTAAAAAATTGGGCGCGAGCAACCAACAGTTCAAATATTGCTCGGTCTCCTCGGCACTGAACCTCGGATATCTTGAAGGACGACCGGCACAGACGAACAAAAGTAACAGATAAGAAAGCTCTGGGGAGAAGCTGTGGTGCATTGGCTTGTCAGAGCGTACCTTGTTATGGGGGAGCAGAGCGACCTTTTTTATAGACGGAGTAATGGCCGTGCCAGGATCAAGGCGAGATCCTCGGAATGATAGTATGGAAAGAAGATCTCGGAGATGTAGGAGATATAATTGGGAAGATTGCCATCTGAGAGTATCCCGTTATAATTGTCGTGCCGTGGAGGAGAAAAATCTGCAGGGATAGTTTCCATGTATGATAGGATTCTGGTGGAGTAGTAGGAGATGGGATTCCAAGTTACTTCTGTCTCGTCCAAGGACGAGGACGACGGACAGTATTTTAACTCGGACAAACTGATGAGCGTTATGATGGTGCTTATGGCGAGCTCAGGACAGCAACTGGCGAAGTCCCATGTCAGACGTTGGACTCTTTTACCTCGGGTCCAAGAGGGGTTCGGAGATGACGTTTGGTATCGTAAATGCGGAGCGTGGGCTCATGGGAGAGCGTCGGTAACAGCATGTCCAACCTCCTTGGGGGTGCGGTACTTGAACATTAATAGGTGTTATTTTCCCCACACAGTAGCCCCCCACTAGAAGTTGCGAGATGGAAACAGTTGGACTTCGATAACGTTGTTTCTTATGCTGGACGTGCCTTATGGATGGTTGCAACACTCGACGGAGCCCACGTGGCAAGGAGGTTCTAAATGCGAACTCTGTTCGAAGCGTCCCCACATCCCAATCGTTGTTATGAGTAGATCTGGGAGACGTTGATATCTATATATATAGGGCTCTCTTGTCCTTCGGTATTTTCGATCGCCACTATTGTCCTATTGGACCTGCTCCGACGTCTCACCTACTAGGACACCCTAATAAATTAGTGAATCGACATGTTAAGGAGACCGCAAGCTCAGTGACATCGCCAAGGTTGTGGCTCAAAAGGCCGCATTCTGCTTCGAAAGGGTGTTGTTATTCAGAAGATTGAGACTACTTCCGGTTAAGAGGCCTTTGACGATCGGGTTCCCAAGGAAAGCCGACGGTCGCCCAATTGACGGAGGCCAAAGAAGGCTAAAATGACACCGGAACGTCTGGAGATCACGTGAGGCCGCCCATTGCTTCAGGACATGAGGCAGTTCGGTTAGGCGAACTATTGGTGAAGCCTTGGGCCCGCAGGCTTCAGTGATGGCAGTTCGCCACAGATGAAAGGATTCTGCCGGGGTGATACTTCGGCGGACAAGGAGAAGGTGGATAGGCCACCAAAACTTCGATAAGTTGGGACCAAGTTTCTCCAGGTGCTCCGGCCTAGGTATTTGTCTTTCATCAATCGTTGTACAATTCCTATTCAGTGCGGTAATTTGATTCTGTTTGTAGAGGGGGTTATCTTAGGGTCTTCTCTCGACGTACGCAGTAGAGACTTCGCCCGAGGGCGCACCTCAATCTCGGAGCAAGTTCTTCTCGGCCTCGCCTGAAAGTATAATACCACCCCAAATCGGGTAAGGGGCTGAGGGAATTATAAGCACATGAATTCGTCACAGGACATGTGAAGTTTGAGAGACGCCAAAATCACCAACGAGCAGCCGATGATAGCCATGCGTTGGGGGACAATTGTGCACAAGGCAGATCTTGTAATGAATCAAGATTCCCTAATGGGTCGGATGGAGGGGAAGCCGTAAGCGGCCAAAAACAGCGGGCTTCGTTAAAATGCCACCTCGCCTTGGCGAGATGATAAAATTGTTCTCGCCCCTTCCCCAGAATCCGAAGTCGTAATCCTGAGGGGAATGAATAGGTGGCGGATCCGAGCTTGTCCAGTTCGGCCTGGGACATGACCATTACCCTCATTGGTAAGACTAGAGGATCCATCTTTGGGGAGTTTGTGGTTGGAGACGACGGAGACTGGCTCGTTTCGGTAGATATAGGGACTTAGAACCTAGATGATCGGATATCAAAGAAGGCAGGGATGGCTCAGATCTTCGCCCCCGAGGTTGGTCGTGGAGAAATCAGGGACAGCCGAACCTGTTTATGGCGAGATACAATTTAAAAAACGGAGCAGCACTTCGACAGCAACGGGAAATGTGCGAATGAACAGGTTAACCCCATTTAATACCGTGGGGAGGGCTGTGATTGATCGGGCACCAAAGGCCCAGATAACGCGACGTTCCAATTCCGAGATAGCAAACCGCAGTTCCCGCCATTAAAACCATTTTCCCGCCGACCCGAACCTATTCTGCATTTAGTTCCCATCCACGTGGCACTCCTGGAGTGAGTCCGTTCGACGCTCCACCTGTCCGGTCATCATTGCACAAAACGTCAGGCATTGGTCATGCGAATAGGCTATGATTTTGTGATTTGAGTCATCTATGATTGGATGGACTACGTCGACTATTTAGCTCGCCCAAAATTTTTCCTAACTGAACTACCAAGGTCAAACCATGTCGTCCAAATAGTATATACCTAGGAAAGATCTAGACGCATAGTGTTTGCCAAAACGACTTGCGGATCCTTGATCACATCGCAGAACGTCGCCATGATAAGAACGCCCCATTATACAAGGAATCTTCGATCGCCAGTCGACGATCTCGCCGTATATATCTTGTCCGCCAGGAGTATAGTCGTAAGATGTGGAAAGTTTGGACAGCCCGTTTTTCACCATGAATATTACATTACAGTAAGATGAACACATCCATGCCGAGGGGTAATCAAGCCCAAAAAGAAAAAGACCAGAGTTTGAAAGCGAATCAGACTTTTATTAATTCATCGAAGATCACGGGTAAAAAAATAATATATATTTATATACAAAAGGGGGTCTCCCCCGATCCCCACCTCTCCCCCCCCCCCCCCCCCCCCCCCCCACCCCCCTTCCCCCCCAACCCCCCCCCTCACCTCTCCCTCCCCCCCCATCAGACAGACCAGCTTCGCCCAACCCCCTTCTGCCCCGGCTGCCTTTCTTTCGTCGTCTTTGCTCGGTTCGGCCTCCTCTTTAGCGGAGGATCTTGGTCCATCTCAACGTCCTCCAGATTGACGCCGGCATCAGGATATACGGTGCGCGAGCTTGACTCTGCAGAAGAGAAGTCAAAGCCATCGCAGAAGTAAGAAGATTACTGATCCCCTCACGCTTCTAAAAAGTCATCCGACTCTTTTAAAACGCGGCGATGATCGGCCTTGCGAGACAGACTGGCTCTTTTCCAACTAGGAGATCCTCGCCTATAACTTCGCGATTGATTTTGTCTCTGGATCAGAATCCTCGGTGAGCCTCTCCCCTGCGCCTTCTCCTCAAACAGGGCACCCTCTAATTCAATGGCCCGATTCTGCGTCGAACCATTAAACCATCTCGCAGATTCGCGATAGCCAATGTAAAGGGGTGGAAGACGAGGGTCTTTTTTGGCCTCGGGGGATGAGTGGGAGCTTCCCTTCGGGACACGGCGCCAGCGATCCTACACGAGTTCCCAGGATCTTGGGGGACACCAGGTTAGTTCCTATTTTGTTTGTGTTCGCAAGTCATATCGTCGTCTGGACATTGACAGTTTTAGGGAAGAGCTACAAAAAGTTGCCAACTCTGTCCGAGGGCGGACGCCAAATGAGGACGGGAAACGGTCCTCGGGAAGATAGAGCCCGGAGGTTACTCGAGGTGTCGAAAGGTAATGGGTGCGAGGACCTTCCAGAAACACTTTGCGGCTGGTTGCCGGCGCTCTCTACCAGTGTGCGGAGACAACCCGGACTCGGGTGACGAGGGTGAGCTCGTACTCGCGAAGACTAGTTGAATACCTGGGAGTCATCAGACGGGGATACGGAGAGGCGTTTTAGAGAGACCATCCTGGTTATCCTGATGAAACCATTGAAGGTGGCTCGGGGGGAAGGTAAAGGGCCCGTGTACGAATCTCCTATCTGGGGCGTCGGCTCCGTTCGGATTCAGGGTCGCGTTTCCATTCGGATAGAGCTACCCCGAGCTCAAATCTGATGGTATATTCTAGAACCAATGTTTACTATTTTGTCCTTATCTGACATCTTCATTGCAGCTATGTTGCTCTGAGGCTGGTGCCCCGCTGTGGGCCAAAAAACCGAGGGCAAGGGGCCACAGGCCGAGAAGGCTCGAAGAGAAGACAGCCAAGCATCACACTAAAGGAGGGACTATCCGCCGGAGAAAAGAAACGTACGCGGCGAAGGCGACCTTTAATCGAAATGTGCGAGATGGACTCGTCGAAGGGAAAGGAAAGCAGTGCGCCCCGCAGCCTAAAAATTCAAATCTAACCGAGGGGCGATCAAGCTAGAGGGCGTTTGCTGCTGAGGCGGGGGGGACTCTTCCCTGGTGGCGAAATAGGATAAGAGTCTATGTCGGATGCTTCAGTGGCTCAGAGGCTGCCACGGGGTGATTCCGGCTCTGACAAGAAAGAGGTGACCAATTACGAGAATGAATTGCACCAAATCCTTTCATTGACTTGGCCAGGTATGTGGTAACTTGTTGAAAATCTTGGCGTTGCTTCGTTTGATAAATATGAGATGCTATCTTGGCAGTGGTGTGTTTGCTTCTCTCTGCCCTCCCAGCCAGGATATATCCACGAACGTAAACTTCCAAATGGCTCGCGCAAGATTGCGAAGCTGGAATGGTAAAAGTTCAAAATTGAGCCCTTAAAGCGGAGAGTAAGCTGGCCTGAGCTTTAGCGAGAGGATCAAAGCCGGCAACGAGGTGGACGATCTGAAGGCCACTGTGGCGGAACTAACAAATAAACTGGAGAGGGGACCAAGGAGCTAGCTATTAAGGACTTCAAAGCTCGGGAGAAATCAAGGCAGCGGTTAAGATTCGCTTGCGACGTACTTCAGCGAGGGCTTTTGAGTTGCAAGAGGCAGATCATCATCATTCCCAAACCTCGGCGTTTGACGTGACGAATATGGCGATGGACCAAGTTTTTCGCGAGGAAGGAGAGGAAGGCGAGTCAGGAAGAGGAGGCGATGAAAGGAAGGAGAAGATCCTGTTGCAGGAGTTGAGGAGTGCTCCCAATGTCTAAATTTTTTTTTTTTTAATATGTAATTTTTTCCATATGAATGAAAAATCTTTGTCCCCGTTCGTTTGTTTGGATGTTAATGGCGACCACTAAGTAATGGCCGACCAAGGGGGGTCTCCATAATGTGGCATTAATAAATGGCAATTTCAACAATGGGCGATCTCATTTTCGTTCTGAATTGGCGATATCATTTTTCTTAAATGGCGATCTCAATATTGGCGAGTTTCTTTTAAATGGGATCTCACGATTGGCGGATTTTTCTTTAAATGGCGATCTCCATATGGCGGAATTGATATAGGCGATCATGAAGTAATGGCGACCATAGAACGGGGGATAATAATATAGCCGCAACATAAACAATGGCGAAGCAATCTTCGTATAAACGCGATCTAACATGCGAATCGTAAAACAAATCCTAATAATAAACTTATTTAGGGCGCGATGGCGAATGGGTTCTCATGACCTTACTGATAGTACTGTTTCAAAGCTGCATTCCAGGATGGAAAGTGCTTTTCGTCGGGTCTTCTAAACCAATAAAGTCCACCGGTCGGGAGACTTTGGATGGACTGTAAGGACCTTCCCACGTTGTTGGGGACGAGCTTTCAGGTATTTGGTCTTTATTGACAGGGTACTTTTTCCGCAGAACACGATCGCCCGGAAGGAAAGAACGGTAGCACTAACTCTTTGATTGTAGTACTTGGCGACTGGGTATTTGTAGGACGCTGAACGTTAGCTCGGCGCTCTCTTTTTTCTCTTCAAGGAGGTCCCGTTGGACTCTGAGATCGGCCTCATTAAGTTCTTGTCGAAATTCGGAAACCCTGAAGATCGGCATACCTATTTCACGGATGACTGATTCGGTGAAGACCAGGGAAATGGAGTTCGCCCGTAGGATCGGCTAGTAGTATGATAAGCCCAAAGGATGCTTGGTAGTTTTCCGCCCCCTCGCTTTTTGACGCGTCCAACCTCGCCTTTAAATCCTGAGGAGGTACGATAGTGGTTATCTCCAACCTGCCCATTAGCTTGAGGATGACCGGGCGGAGGGAGAAATGATGGGAGATGGCGAGATCGAACAGGAATAATCGAACCTATGTTTCGAACTGTCTTGCGTTGTCCGAGGATGATAACCTTTGGGACTACGAATCTGCAAACAAGGTGCTTCCATACGAAGTCCCGGGTATTTTTCTCAGGTAATCTTGGGGCCGGGGCACAGGGGCTGAGCTTATATCCATTTAGTGAAATAATTTATGGCGACGATTAAAAAAAATTCCTTTGACAGAGGAAGCTTGCGGACACGGGCTTGACATCGAGTACCCATCTCGGTATGAGGGAGACGGATTAAACGGGGGGGCAAACCTATTGGCATTTGTCGCATCTCTTGATATATGCTTGTCGGCCATGTCTCGTTCTCATGGTCGGCCAAAAATATCCTTGGCGAATTAGTTGTCTTCGCCAGTGACCTTGCTCCGGAGTGATTTCCCGCTATGCACTTCTGTATTTATCGTTAGAAGTACTCTCCTCTTCTGATCGGACGACATTTCAAGAGTGGTCCTGTAAAAAGCCATCTTGTACAGCAAGCCATTAAAAATGCAGAACCTAGCGGATCTGTATTGGAGACGGCGAGCTTGGTGCTTATCTTATGGCAACATCCATCTTGGACGATAGGCGATAATCCTCGTCGATCATGTTGATTTTCTTCGTTTGGAGGACTTGGTTGGCGCTCCAATGCTTGGCTGGTTTTAGAAAATTCAGGGAGGTATGCACCTGTCAGAAATTAAACTCAAAAGTGACGCAGATTAGCTAAGTGCATCTCCGTTTATTATCTTCTCGGCGAAATCTAATGAATCTTGAAATCCTTGAATCTTTGGCGGATACAGCCTTCATTCACCTAATGAGGCTATCATTCTAGCGTTCCTTGGCGAGGTAGTCTCCTTGGACTTGGTTTACCACCAGAGGCGAGTCATGAAAACTTCCAAAGATTGTGCTCCCAACTATGTTGCTACCCTTAATACGGCGAGGAGGGCCTCGTATTCGGCATTCATTGTTAGGGCTTTAAACTCCATTCTTATGGCGTATTCCATTTGTTCGCCTGACGGAGCTCGCGAGAGGACGAGCCTGACCCGCCAGCCGTGCTGGTTAGAAGAGCCATCACGAACAAATCCAATGGTGAGGTTTTTTTCTGAGGTTGTTTCGTAGGAATTCTCGCTTCAGGAAGGGACCATTTAAGGTTTGAGTGTCCATCATGGGTGGATTCGACCAATGAAATCAGCCAGGAGCATGGCCTTTTATTGCCGTCCTTGGCTGTATTAATGTGGATTCACTTAGCTCTTTTCCAGCCATTTCTTCTTGACGGGAAAATTTGAGGAGTCGACCTGGACACATCTGGTCGCTGAAGGAATAGCTTCATGGACTGATCCGTCAGACACTATGATGGGATGGGCTGAAAAGTAATGAAGAAGTTCCTGGCGGCGTCATTTAGGGCGGTAGGCGAGTTTTTCGATCTTGGATATCTGGGTTCTGCTCCCAATAAGGACTTAGAACGTAGTAAAGTAAATTGGCCTTTGGACCTGATCTTCTTCTCTTTGGATGAGCCACGGCACTCCCGCGGTGGGCGAGAAGGACAAATATACGTAAGTCCTCGCCGGTGAGGGGACTGTGAGTTAAAGGGCGGGGACCGGAGGTACTCTTCAGCTGTTGGAACGCATTTTTAGATTCTTCATTCATGAAAGCCCTGGCTGTTCCTTAGGATTTTGAAGAAGGGGAGGCATTTGGACGCAGACTTGGAGACAAATGTTGAGGGCGGCTACTCGCCCAGTCAGCTTGCTGTAATTCTCGGGATACTTCTGGGCGAACTGCATCGTGATTAGGGCTTGGATCTGATCCGGGGTTTACTTCGAGTCCACGTTTAGTGACCAGGACAATCCTAAAAAATTTCCCAAACGACACTCCCAATATGCAGTTGAGGGATTTAACATCATCCGATGGACGACGAAGGATGGTTGAATGCGTATTCAAGGGGGGCGATGTGGTCTCGGACGATCGGACGGCTTGTAACCCAGCATATCATCTATATATACTTCCCGGGTATTCCGATTTGTTCCTTGAATCCCTATTGACTAACCTCGGTACGCCCCAGCATTTTTAAATCCGAATGGCCATAGACTCGTAACAATATAACCCCGTCTGTGATTAAAAGAGGTATTTTCAATGTCAGGGGAGGGCCTCCCAGGAGAGACAGAGGCAAGGAGCCGGACGCGGCGGGGCCCGGCGGAGGATAAATGAGGGAAAGGGAGGAGGATCAGGACGTAAAGGAGAAGACGACGAAACGAAAGCACGAAAAATGCATAAAGCACAGAGGTTAGAGCGGAGAGAGCACCACGAGAGGAAGGAGAAAGTATAAAAGAAATAAAAGCGATAAGAGACGATAGCCGAGAGAACAAAGGACGGAAGGGATGTGTCACGCGAAAACGATGAGGAGCAATGAGAGACATCAGAGACCTTCCGGCCACCCTCCCTCCCCCTCTCCCCCCTCAAACATCCCCACCCCGATCCCTCTCTACCCCCCCCCCGCAGCCCACCCCCCCCCCCCCCTCCCCACGGCCCCCCCCCCCTCCTTGTCCCCCCGTTCTTGCCTCTCTCGCCCAAATCCTACCCCCCCCCCCACCTCACCCATACGCCCCCTTCCCCCCCCCGGCCCCCCCCCTCCTCCCCACCCCCCCATCCCCCCCCACCCCCATATTCCCCCTCGCCCCGCCCCCCCCCCCCGCCCTCTACCACCCCACTCCTCCCCACCCCCGCCGCCCCTCCAGCCTCCCAACCCCTCCCCCCCCCAAACCCCCACCGACAACACGCCCCACTTTCACACACCGCCAATCTTTTTTCTTTTTTTCTCCTTGAGCCCCCCTCCCCCCATGAACCCCCTCCTCCCCCTCCCCTCCCCCACCCCCCCACATCCCCCCCCTTCCCCCCCCCACCACCTCACCACCCCCCCCCCCCGCCCCCCTTCCTCCCCCCACCCCTACCTTGTTCCCCCCCCCCCCCCCCCCCCCCCTCGCCCCCCCCCCCTCCCCCCCCTCCCACCCCCCCCCCCCCCCCCCCCCCCCGCCCCCCCCCCCACCCTCGCCCCCCACCCCCCCCACCCCCCCACCCTCACCCCCGCCTTACCCAACCCCCCCTCCCCCCCCCCCTTCCCCCCACCTCCACCCCCCCCATCCCCATACTCCTCTCCCACCCTACCCCCCCCCATCCCACACTCCCCCCCCCCCCATCACCCCCCCCCCCACCTCCCTCCCCTCCCCCTCCCCCCCCACCCCCCCACCCCCCCCCCCTCCCACCGTTAACCTCGCCGGACCTCCCCCTACCCCACCCCCCCCCCCCCCCCTTCCTCCCCCCCTCCCCCCCCCCCCTCTTTATTGGTGATATCCCGAAAAGGCGTCCATAAAACTTAGGAGCTCGTGTTTGGACCGAGGTGGCGTCGACTATTAAGTCTATTTTGGCAAGGGAAAAAATGTCCTTGGGCAAGTCTTGTGAGGTCGGTGAATGAACAATCTACACACAACCCTCCACTTTCCCCCTTTTTGGGGGCGACTACGACCATGGCGAGCCAATCCGGATAGGGGGCACTACTCGGACGACGTTAGCTCTGATGGGGAGTTATCTACTTCGTCTTCAGATGGACTTTTAGGCAGTCAGGGGCGAACTTCCTTCGGTTTTGGAGACTGGAGAATGCTTCGGGGTCGGTCTGAACAATTTGTGCATGGCGATCTCAGGATCTTGCCCAGGAACTCTCTTGCGACACGGCAAAATACGTCGGAGTTGTCTTCAGAAGTTTATCCCCCCCCCCCCCCCCCCCAAGTTGAAAAAGAAGCTCATGGTAAGTTTCTCGTCCAATCATGATATGGCGATCAGGATAATCGGATGTATGAAATGGGGACGATCTCTTTAAAGGGCTTGGTGTTATTGCGTTTCCTGGAGCTCTGCTAGGGTGAGTTGTTCCATTTCATTCTAAGTTACCTCTGATGTCGTCACCCATGTTCTGTAATTGGCTATTGGGTGGGGACGAAACTGAAGAGGTTTCGACCCTCATGGCCGGAGAATGAAGCATTTGGCTTGGCCACGTACTGATCGACCTTTATCTCGCCAATCCCCGTTGGAGTGGAAAACTTTAGCTTCAGGTGGATAAGTCGAGGTGATCGCCTTGATTCCTCCCAAGTGCGCCCAAGGATGGCTGGCATTATAAGGCGAGGGGCAGTCTACCACAATCAAATCCTGCCACTTGTGGTCTGGTGTGGGTTCGCCCACGAGGGTTATTGGACCAGTGATCATCCCAAGGGTGCTGCCGTCGTATTTCCTTCAAATACGATCAGGGGGGTCATATGAAAATGGTGCCAGCTGTCCAGCCCAATCTTCATTTTTCAATGCCGAGATGAACAAGATTCTGCCCGAACTCCCATTGTCGATCAAAATCCTCCGGACGTTGAATTGGCAATGACGGCTCGAGGAACGACCCAAAGGCATCGTGTCGTGGGGTAGAGCAAGCCTCCAAGTTAATCATTTGCTGACGGGATAGTGTGTTTGATAAGCAAACAAAATGATGAGAGGTGTAACTTCTCATACGGCCGGTTCTTATGGGCACTTCTGGATGTCTTTTCTTGGATGAAGTGAATAAACCGCACGATCGAAACCTCCATGGATTGGTGGTAATCCCCGCAGGTTGGTCTGTGTCGCCGGTATCTTCTTTCGGGGGGGATGGGGTGGTAGGCGAGCGGCTACATACTCTCAGGTAACCCCTCTTTATGAGGTCGGCAATTTGTTCTTTCAGTTGAAAACAGTCTCATATTGTGTCGGTCGTCCAGGTGAAATCACAATATTGTTCCTGTTCCTCTCGGGGGTCAGGTTGATCTTTCCGGGCCATTTGACAAAACGCTTCGTGCTTTAATTTCTGAGAGTACTTGGGGCAACAGGGGCGTTGCTTGAGCAGTGGTGGAAGAGTAAACTAGGGTCGGCGAGGGGGGGTTGCAGTCGCGAGGCGTCTATCATTGGATCGTTTTGGGATCTCGGTCCGGCTCTTGTACATAGTTCTCCTGTATCAGTCGCCTCGTATCAGTCGTATCCCAATCGCCATCAATATATACTGAAACATCAGTCCTTAACCATTCGTCGCCTCGTTTGGCCTCGCCAACTCCTCTGCGGCGCAAGCCTATACTCTCGGCGTGCTCTGGCGAGGCGGATTAAAGTTTAGCGAACGTTTTTGGAGAGGGACAGTCGCAACAGAGGCGGTCAGGTCGGAGTCTTCCATAATAGCCATGATTCATTACTTTGTCGCTGGGATCCTCGACTTCTAAACTAGCTGATTTGCAATCGTAACTTCGACGAAGTCTTTCAGCTACTACATGTACTCTTTCTGATGAATGGTGAAAAGTGAGAGAGCATTCTTTTGCGCAATTTTCTGCACAGCTCATGAAATTTGGCGACGAAGAAGATCTCGGACTGAGATCGCAAAGGAATCAATGGTCCTTGGCGACAGTTTTGAAACCATGACCTGGCGGAGGTCCCTTCAAAGATGGCGGAGGAACGCTTTGAAATAACCTCGTCCGAGCAACTTGGAGCGACATCAGATTCTTGTACGAAGTCCAGGTTGGGTCATCGGAATATGTTTTTCCTCCATTAAATACGAGCTGGGCGGGGAAGGAGCTTTTGAACTTTGATGAAATCCAGAGCCCTCAATATCCCCCCACGCACCCCAGACCCTACACAGAGCAGGAAACAGAAACCGAACAGGGCGAATGAGGGGGGGACTTGTACAGTTCACCGTGAGAGGCAGAGGTGCTGCTAAAGGCAAGGAGGCGGCACGAGAATAGAGCCGCTAAGGTGCAGATGCAGGCGGCGAGAGTAGAGCCCTAGGTCAAGAGACCATCGCAGCGCGATCATCTGTGCGTCATAATGGAGAGGGGAAGCATGACGCACAGGATCACCCCCACGCTCGTGCTTTTCGCAGAACAGAGGCTATCAAGGCTCAGGATGTAGTTAATTTAGTTAGGAAGATGTCCACAGTTACTGCGTGAAACTGCCACGGTTGTTGATGGAGTTCGAGCCGGGAAGTCCAACTCTCGAATCTTTTGTTGAGCCGTGGAATTATCTCGTGCTCTGACGTGGTTACTTCTGCGAGGGCCTCCTCCCCCTTCTCGATTCTTGTTGAGTTTTACTAGATTCGGGGAGCTCTTTTCACGCAAGGCAGGAGCTTAGTGCTTGGCGTCTCCCCCGCCCTATTTGAATCGGCAATTTATATTTCTG
>CM018905.1:11382098-11392098 GCA_009663005.1 Actinidia chinensis | reverse complement strand
TCCTTCAAAAACCGATGCCAATCCTACCAATACATCTGCGTGTATAATTGCCCATTTAGGACTTTCTAGTACAATGCCTACACTTGCTCCTAGGCTATTTTTTGCCCTGTCAACCTACATTTTCCACGCTAAAGAATCGTCAGCTTGAGCAGGTTCCTTGCGAACATTAGGGGTGGGGGAGGGGGGGGAGGGGGGGGTTGGTGGGGGTGGGGTGAAGGTGGACCGGGGAGGGGTGGGTGAGGGGGTGGGGGGGGGGGGGGTTTTTCTTTTGTTTTTTTTTTTTTCTTTGGTGTTTCTTTTTCCCTTTTTTGGTTTTGTTTGGGTGGGGAGTTGTCTTTTTTTGGGGGGGGGGGCTCTCAATAAGATTCTCAGTTGTGGGTTACTCTACATCCTGAGGTGGTCCTAGTGTCACAACCGCACCCGTCCATGCAGATTGAAGGCACGTGATGGCCGGTAGCCTAGCTACTAAGGCCAATATATATTTGTCCGGTTGAACACATGTGCATACTCATTTATAATGATACATAATTTTGCAGAAATGCAAAATTATTGAAAGTGATAAGGTGTGGACTGACATACAGAGTTGTTCCTAAGTTTTTTTTCTTCCATACATAACAAGGCCATCTTTAATGTACAAAATGTGGCCAACTTGAAGTTACATAACATAGGGCCTAGCCCATCTATAGACTACATAAGGCACTTGACCACAAAACTAAAGTTTTCTCAGTCACTTCCTTCTAAGGCTCCTCTCATTGACTTCTTGAAAATTGGTTTTTGAAAACGTAAGCTATACGCTTAGCGAATAACAATAATGCATGAACGTAAAAATACCATAGATCATAGCATAACATACATATCTCGCTTGACATAAATCTTATAAACATGGCGTAGCTTTATTTGAAAACTTGTAACTTTCACAAACTTCAAGCTCATGTAAACATGGTATAGCTTGAACATTTCATAATCATAAACATATCATAACTTGAATTTTCATAATCATAGAGTTGTAAATACTTTAAATCTATAAGTACTAAAACTTGTAACAACTCGGCATAGTACCCTTTCAAGCACATATACTAACCATAAGTTGGGGCTCTTTATGCCAGGGACCATTTTCCATATATATAGTTTATTTACGATCCTCTATCATATGACTAGATAGTTTATTTTTGGTCTCCTATCATAGTACTAAGGGGCTAGATTAAGGTCTCGCCGCTCAAAGATCCCGAGTGTCACTATACATTGAACATATTTCATTGCTTGCCTTAAAATCCTTTTTTCTTCTCATGTTTAACGTTTTATTCATGGGTTTTTGATCATCATAAAGCTAACATAGCATACGTTAAAAAAGAAGACATGATAATTCTACACAAAATATACATTTATGCACGAACATAAAAAATTGGGCCATGCAAGGTGGTTTTTGTATCGAAAACATTTGAAAAGTACATAGGTTTGTTCAGTAATGCATTTTACTCACCAATTCCCTTGTTTAGGTGTTAAACTCTGCGTTGTCGAAATATATATAAAAGAATACAAGGTACGAGATGTCAATATTATACTCCATAATACGAAAATAAACAACTCAACTAATACAACTCTCGACTCGACCTAAGATATTTTCTTTCTAGGTCAAGACTCCTTGAATATGCATCTAAAGTCTTCAATTTGATAGGTCAAAGAGCCTACTGTACTCTGGACCCAAAATAAAATGTCCTAAGAAAAATGCTGAACTAAGCAACAAAGAGCTCGATTTGGACGATTAAGTACTTATGAAAATTACGGTGTTCAAATTGTGTTTTGAAGATGATTTTTCTAATATGTCATTTTTTACTTAGTTATTGACTTAAAAAAAGTAATTTGGTTTTGGTATTTTGAAAAAGTGAACATTGTTTTGGTGAAATATTGCATAGCATAGATCTTTTATCATGGATTAAGATTTGCTACTTGGTATTGTGGACAATTAATTTTGAGTATGGTTGCTATTAGGCATAACATGCATCTAGGTTATTGATTTTCTGGAGTATATTATTATTCGTTATGAGTTTTTGGCTATATTTTATATAAAAAGTAGAATTTTACGGTTTAGATCCGATTCTACGATCCGATCCACGGATGCTTCTCACCGATCTTGTATAGGATCCCGATTCTAACAACCTTGGGCTCATGGGTTTAAATGCCAAACTATCTAAGCCATGTAGCTGAAAAGCCAAAGAAATTTTAATGGCTCAAGATGAGCCCATCCAATTTTAATCAAACTACCCTAAAACAGAGATCAACCCATTAAAAAACCAAATCTTTGGGTTTGTCCATGTGCATCTTTACCTATAAATCTCTGAATATAGGTTTCAAAAAAAAAAACTAATACTTTTGTAAGGCAATTATTTATTTTTAATAAATAGTTATTTTTAATAGCATTAGATGGAAAACATACAAATAGTATGTTTGCATCTTTGTAGAGCCAATTATGGTTTCATTCTTAGTCCTCAGTCCACCCATTTTTTTTTTTTTGATATTTTCATTTTTCTTGTTTTTCAGTAATAAAAAACTAGAAAAAGAAAATATTTTCTTCTATGAGGTGTGAGTGTTTGAGGAAAGGAGGAATGAAATAGAAAATAGACACATACAGTGGCTTAGCTCGTGCTTAGGTAAATGAGGAATGCATCTCGGTTTAAATTCATTTTGAAAAATTTTACTTCAGCTGAGCTATGTACATTTTTAAAGTATATATTTATGAATTACAAGTCAAACATTCATGAAATGATCAGACTGTTTGCATAATTCAAATATCTACAATGTGTTTATCAAATATGGCAAACAGAGAGCTTTGATAATATCTAGAAATGCATTGTACAATTTTTATAAATTAGAACTTGGTACAGACAAGTTACATTTTATTAGTAGTACTTTCACCCACTTTGTAAAGTAATCCATGACTGCCAGCAAAAAAATCTGTTCCTTGCGGCTCGAAGTAGAACGCCCATAATATCCATTCCCCATTGAGCAAAGGGTCATGGGATAGTGAGAGGACTCAGATCCCGATCCAGTTGATGAATGATAGGGGAGAATAACTTATACTTGTTGCACTAGCAGACGTACACTTAGGCATCTTTTTGGATGTAGGGCCATGAACACCCTTGAGTTAGAGATCGGTAGGCTAATGATTTTCCCCCTGAGTGTAGTCTGCTCATGCATTTATGAATTCCAAATAGTAAGCCGTCCACTAAACTCGGGTGAACACATAACAAATAGGCCCTGAGTAAGATCTTTTGTATAAATCTTTTGTAGGGGTCCAAAATCACGTGTGCTTCCCTCTTGTCTTCAAGCAGCTTGTCATTGCGTAAAAGTTTCACTACCTGTTCCATCCATCCCGGTGCTAGCTCAGTGTTGACAAGAATGAGTTCTTGAATAACTTCATGGTTGGGAGCCGAGATTAGATCCACTACGATGGTCCATCCAGTTTCTTCTTAAAAAATCGATGCCAATCCTACCAATACATCTGCATGTACAATTGCCCATTTAGGACTTTTTAGTACAATGCCTACACTTACTCCTAGGCTATTTTTTTCCCTTTCAATCTACATTTTTCACGCCGAAGAATCGTTAGTCTGAGAGGGTTCCTTGTGAACATCAGGACTCTTAATAAGATACTCGATTGTGGGTTCCTTTACATCATGAGCCGGTTCCTTGCGAACGTTGAGACCCTTAGGTGCCAATGTCGTCCTTGTTGATGTTACTGTTAACCTCCCCTCCTCCCAATGTGCAAACGCAAAAAAATCTAGCTCTGGACGTACTAATTAGGTCGAAAACTCAGTAACAAAATCATCCAAGACTTGTCCGTTTACTGCTGCCCTCAACAGAAACTTAATGTCTAACTTTCCGAGCTTAACTGCCCATTTGGACAAGTGTACTTTTGATAAAATATTTTTTAGGAAACTCATTGTATACTACAATGGAATGTGCTTGAAAATTGTGCATGAGTATCTACAAAGTAATAACTAATGTTAGTACCAATTTTTTCAGCGACAGGTATCTTGTTTGGCATTCTGTCTTGCTGAGAAAGTAGATTGGGCGTTACTCTTATTAGGGATTTATACTAAAAGACATGGTTTATGTAATGACTTTAGTATTTATTAATAAACTAGTTATTTTATTTTAATAAGAATCTGTGTGAGCAATGTTTACATTACATTATTTATTTAATGATTGTACATGTATGTCTCTTATTCTATAAAGTAGATGATTTGGTGTGAAGAGTACGGATTACACATGGAAGATCAGATCATCGGTTCTTATAGAATATAAGCTTATCGTTCACAGTCTCAGATGAAACTGGACATACCATTAGTAGGATTGTAGTGAAAGGTTTTAATAAGTCTGTCTTGACTATGGAAAACGATATAGTTCCAACTCCTTGCATTAGTATACTTTGTGTGTATTAAATAATACTGTGTTGATGTAATTATTTTTATACTGACTATATAAAATAATTAATATCTCATGTTTATTATGAGGTATTAATGCACCAAGCTTAATGCGTGCTCAAAGATGGCGAGATAGTTGTAAAGTTGTTATCCCTCATCCGAGGTGAAAAGAAGTAGTGGGTTAGCTAAGTATTGCTTAATTGTTAGAGTGCTTCTTCACATTCTTTCGTCCAAAACAAAATTGTATTTTTGTGAAGGAGTTGAAAAAATTTACAACATTTGTCAAAAGAATTACTGATAACATGGTTAAGTGCTGTTGCCATTTTAGTTAATTTCTGAACCTCTTCCACTGTCTTCAGACTGATAAAGGCATTGATAGCCGAGATTTGCTCTAGGTTAGCTTTAATTTCTCATCGAGTTACCAAGTGTCCCAGGAATTTACCCGAGCTTACTCCGAAGGCGCACTTGGCTATGTTCAACCTCATCTTGTATTCTTTTAGGATTGCGTGGCTCTTTCTTTCTTTTCACCACCATGTCGTCAATGTAAGAATTTATAGTTTTACTCATCAGTGGCTTGAACATCTTTGTGATCATCTGTTGGTAGGTGACCCCATAATTTTTAAAACCAAAAAGCATAACCTTGTAGCAAAACATAACACAGGGGTGATAAAGGAAGTCTTTTCCTAATCTGGCACATGCATGACAATCTGGTGGTAACCTCAATATACATCCACGAAGCTCATCCAGGAATATCCCAAGATAAAGTACACCAATTGGTCAATCTTGGGTTAGGAAAAGTAATCTTTTGGACTTGTGAAGTCAATACAAACTCTCCACATGCCTATCTCCTTCTTTATCACAACTATATTAGATAACCAACTGGGGTAAAGTACCTCGATGATAGCACTTGCTTCTTTAAGTTTTTTAACTTCCTCTATCACTACGGCTACGTGCTTTGTTGTAGACCTGCATCACCGCTGCTTTACTGGCTTCACCTCTATAATGACATTGGCTTGTTTTTGATGAAATCTGGGTCAATTCTAGATATCTCATACGAGGTCCATGAGAAGACCTCAATATTCTCAATGAGCACAATTCTCTTCTGCTTCGTTAGGTTTGAACCCATGAGAAAGAAGTGGTTCGAGCTTGGCTCATTGAGATCATAGCATATGAGATCTTCCACGACCTTGGCCTCGAGAGTATTGCCAACATCTTCCAGTACTTTCCTTTCTTCCTCTACCATTTGCACTTCTTTCATGGATTCTTTTGTAGAGACCATGGCTTGATAACACTATTTGGCTGACACTTGGTCCCCATAAAGGGTTTCCTTGCCTTAGGGTGTAGAGGACTTAATAACTTAGTGTAGTGTGAAAGCAACTCCCTTCGTCCTGTGCAGCCAATCTCGGTCAATAATTGCATTATACTAGGAAGGGATGTCAACGACATCAAACTCTGTCATTAACTCTTGGGATCTAGCTCGGACTTTGAGGCTTATGGTTCCTAAGGGACAATGAGACTTAGCATTGAACCCGACTAATAGATCAGGCTTTAAGTCAGCTTTAGGTAGATTAAGTTGCTTGAAAAGATCATAACACATCACCTTTACCGAGCTATCGACAAAATCCTTCTTATGTCATAATTGTAGATTCGTAACTGGATGACTAAGGGATCACTGTGGGGGGTGATGGTCCCATTCAAGATCTGCCTTGGTAAATGTAATGCTTCTTGGGTCAGACTGGCTCTACCTTTGTTTCTTTTCCATTTGTTGGATCGACATAATCTCGTTCATATGTTAGACGATGCAGATCTCCCTTTAGATCTTATTTTCAATATTAGAGTGGTTTGGGCCCCTTATCATGTGAATAGTACCCAGAGATAGGTCTTCCTACAAGGCATCATTATCTTCATCATTACATCAGTCAAACCTTGGATTCGGTCTGACTTTGGTTTCCTCTGCCTTAGTCTTTTCATGATCAACATACTCCTTAAGGTGTCCGAGCTAAACGAGATGATCATGAAAAGTCTTGAGAGATCAGCAATTCTCAGTTCAGTGCCCTTTCTCCTCTTGAAAGATGCACTTCCATCTTTAATTGCATTTTGTAGGATCTTCTCCCATGGTGGTGGGCTTTCGGTAGTACAACTTGTCTCAGATTTGGGTGAAGAGCTTATGGATTGGCTCCCTAAAGACTATGTTGATGCTTTGCCTCACTCACTCTTCACGGTCCCCAATACTTTTTCAATGCTTGAACTTGCCATTTCCCTTTGGAAGAAGTCCCTATAGCTCGCTCTACTTGCCTAACATCATCTTTTAGGCGTGTAAGCATTTCTACTCTAGACATGTGGTTGTGGAGCTCTTTTGGGGAATTGAGTGTCAGGACTTCCCATAGTTTTTTCCTTAGGGTCAGACCAAGCTTGTACCTAACCACGGCGAGCTCCTCTAAGTACTCCTCAATTTCATTGTAGAACTCCCAATATCACTTGTTATAGTTGCAGAGAGTCTCATTTTTGCCATTATGAAGTGTCAGGAGAGAATTGTCACCCTTTAGTGCCTTTGTGTTGATAACAAACCGAGTTATGAATAACTCAAAAAGTTGGTAGAAACTCCCTATGTACCTAGCGGGAAGTTTGTCAAACAACTTTAGCCTGAGGTCCCTTAGGCTTAATGGAAATACCCTGCATATGAGTGCGTCAGAGTGGTTCCAAAGTGCAATCATCTACTTAAAGTGGCTATTGTGGGACCTCGGATCTGACTTCCTGTCAACTAGGGTGAAATTTAGTGGGATAAACTTTTTCGGAGGATCCATTCCCTCAATCTCGGTTGTGAATGGGTTTTGGTACCTCTGGAACTGTGGTGGCTGCTCGAACTTGGCGGTCTTGATGTGAGATTTGGCTGGGGATTTGACTTTTGCAGCCAATGTTATTAGGTGCTATTTGTTTTACTTGTGGGGTGTGAGTGTTTGAGGAAATGAGGACAAAAATTGAAAATAGACACCTGCGATGACTAAGCGTTAGTTGACAGTAGCTGCTGGTACTTTGCTTGTTCTTTGCACGACAAAAATAGTAAGTTTAATCGCCGGAGCTATTTTCGGAAAATAACTCTCCAATGGTCAAGTCATGTGATTGGAAGTATAAGGTAGAGAGAGAAAGTGCATGCAAATAGTTGAGATAGGCTAAATGTGTATGTACCTTTGAGAGAATAAGAGTTGACCTTATATAGCACAGTTCGGTGATTGGACTGCATAATTGTAGTCCAATTGCCATTAAACTAACCTAAGTTGGCCTTAGTTTAGTTTAGTTATGTATTTTTATCATATTTCGTACTTAAAGTTATGTTCGAGTTCTTTGTAGGCTAATGTTGCTAAAAATAAAGGATTGAAGCCATAAAAGTACAACTGAGTGCAGGCACGCATATCGAGAACCGTTATCAGAACTATCTTGAAGAAGAATGTTCATCCAAAACTCAAAACGGAATGAAAGATGCACTATTGGAAAAATCTCGCAAAATTATGTAAAGTTATATCTAATGAGCATTGTGAGAATTAGATTTCAAGGGCTCCAAAATAGAGTACGAAGGAAAATAAAAGAAAAAGTCAAAAGAAACTCAAAATGCACTGAGCGTTCGAACACCAGTTGAAGAATAAAATTGGGCATTCGATTGCCAAGAGGAAAAAGACAGTCAGAGTTCGAACCCTCTTGCCTACAATTCGAAACATGAGAGGGCTGAAAGTTAGATTTTTGCCTTTGAGTTCGAATGCACTTGCTTATAGTTTGAAACATGCGAGGACTGAAAATTGGACTTTATAATTGAGAGTTCGAACGCTGGTCCAAAGGCAAAATTGGGCGTTTGAACGCTAAGAGTAAAACTGGGAAGTTTCCTAATCCAACTGGGACTCGGTATTTTGGCCATAACTTTTGACTCTGATATCCGATTGAGATGATTTTTGACGCGTTGTAAATAAAACTTCAAGGGATACAGCTTTGTCTATAATGAGTATTGGATAAATCGATCTCTAAGGTAGCCAAACTAGAGATGTCACGTACGCGCCAGAAAAAAAAATTTATCAGAAATCCTAAACCTACTAGGACTCAAATTTGGGTTGACTATAAATACTTCCTTATATCTTATGTATGAAATATACTTTAGTTTAGGATTTTTCTTCAGCCTCTAGGCCTATATTGATAGTTTTTCAATAGTTCTTGTAATATTTTACATTCTTCAACTTCGATCAATTATTTTTACGGTTTTTTGTTCATAGCACACGTTTTTTTTACTTAATTGAAGTTCTTCGATTCTTTTTATTGTTTTAAATTCTGTTTCATTAAGAATCATCATAATTAGATTTTTGTCTTCTATAGCCATAACTGGCTAGGTTTTCCAACTCGGGATTGATTGTAAAGAACAATCGGAGATCGAAGATGAATAATGGAGGTAAAATAATTTTCACCGTTTCATCTTTTTAATGTTTATTCTTCTTCTACATTTTAAATACTTTCAAAAACTTGAGAGTCCTATTATGTTCGAGAATGAATATATATGAATGCCAATCTCAGTATACATGATGCCTTATAATGTTTATGCTTGAATTGGGTTCGATATATTCGTTATTCGGATCAATGATGTACAACCATGATCACAACAACCAGATCTATTTAGAAGTTGAAAAAAGTAAGAACACTTGTTTTCAAAGTTAAATCTTCTGAATCCGAAACTCACGACATAGTCGAAAGATTTAAGTTATATTACTCCTCCATTGGGATTCCGTGAGACTCGTTGATTGGATCAATTGATTCCAAATCATTTTTATTATCAAGTTAAATCAGTTTTAATTGTTTTTCTAATTTAGAATTAGTTTAATCAACTTAAAACCAAAGCTATAATTTTTATTTTTATTTTCTTTTGAAGCACAAGTTAGGATTAAGTTAGATTTAAGGCGATTATTTTAATTCTCTTGTTTTTCACCTTGGCACTACTCCTCGTGGATCGATACTCGTACTTCGAGTTTTATTACTACTTCGCGGTAAAAAATTTACTTCTAGGAGCGAATCATTCGGCGCGTGCCATGACACGCCAGCTGTTTTGTCACTGGACGAACTACAACTCAGTGCGTGTTTGGACGCGCTGATTGTTGTGTCAATGAGTAGGCGACTAACTTAAGCATGCCTTTAAGGCATGGCTGGTGATAACCTATCACGTTGCCGGCATCAGAATCCAAACGTACGGGTGTTAGAGGTAACTTTGCAGAAAAGTCATCTTCTTCCCGCAACATGTTCTTGAGAAAACCGCCGACCATTGCTACTCGACCAAGATCTAGCGCAGGGACTCTGTCCGAGCTTGCTGAGTAGCAACATCTCGATAGAGGTGCATACCCTACCTCGACCAGGATTGATACATGTTTATTTTATACCCTTCCAATTGTCATATCTGAAAGACGAAAAATCAAAAGGTAGTGGTACCATATTTTTATCGAACATATTTTACAAACTCAAATGATAATGAATTTACTACACATTTTATTTTCATGTAATTTTTCTAGGCATTTTTAGTTAGCCAGAAAATTCTCATTCTCCCAATTTGG
>CM018905.1:11337098-11344598 GCA_009663005.1 Actinidia chinensis | reverse complement strand
TCGGACGAGGCTAAGAGGACGGTGGAGGTTCTCGGGAAGATAAAGTCGGGGCTATTTTGAGGTGTCGAAGGTCCTAGCTTCCAAGACCTTCTAGGGGTACTTCGCTCGTGGTTGCATGGAGATATCTTCTAGTGGCAGGGAAAACATTACTTCGGGCAACGAAGGTGAGTCCCATCCTTCTCGAGGCGACCTTCAGCGCGATAGTCCTTTCCAAAACGTCTCAATAGAATGCCTAGGAGTTATTAGGGAGGATATAGGGAGAATAACTAGGAGGGCTTTTCATAACATCACTGACTTGACTTTGCTTAGGTGGCTCGGGGGAAAAGTTCAAGATCCCTTTTCAAACCTCTTCTCTAGTAGTTTGAGTTACTGCTCGGACTCAAAATTAGAGTCTTTGTTGGACTCAGGGCTCCCCTGAGCTTAGATCTGATGATATAGTCTTTTAACCTCCTCATCTGTTTTATTTCATTCATTATCTAATGTTCGTTTTTATTATGCAGCCATGTTATTGCGGATCAGCCTATCCACGCTTACCAAAAAGGCTGGAGAGAAGAAGGCTACAACCAAGGATGCGAGCTCGGTGGCAACGTCCAAACCACCCTCGAAAGGGATTGTCATCCAGGAGAAGCGACCTCGGGATGATGCTCATGACCCTGCGCCCACCAAGGAGGGCGAAGTGGACGACTCCAAAGGTAAGGAGGCCATGCTGCCACCCCCACCCAAGAGGACTAAATCTAACAAGGGGGCGAGTAATGCGGCTGGGCGATCATTGGCGCCAGGGGGTCCCTCCACTTCGCCGAGCGACAGTCTAGGTCCCGGAGCTTCGATGATGTTGAGTGCCCCTGTGTCGTAGAAGATATTGAATAGAGTGATCCTTCCCACTGATAAGGAGAAGGTAGATCAGTTCACCACGAACTAATTGGTCACTAAGTCCTTCCATGCCCTGGGCCAGGTACTAGGTTGTTTATGTTTGGCTTTATTTTTGTAGTTTATTCTTGTTTTTGGCGTTCACAAAGGGCTTATCTGTAGCAGGTAGTCATGCTCGTTTCTGCTATCGCCCTTCAAATCCAAGATCATCAAAATGACTATCATTTCCAGCTCGCCCGAGATAACTCAGCCGAGCTCAAAATGGTTAAAGCTCAAAATCGTGCTTTAAAGGCAGAGAGCCAATTGGCCAATTTGGGTTAACAGGCTATGAAGCTATGGCGCAGTTGGAGGCTAAGATGATTGAGCTTATGGGCAACCTAGCTCGAGCCAAGGAGCTCTCCATTGACAAGTTCAAATCTTTGAACGATTTCAAGAACGCGGTTACAGATTCTACTGCCACATATTTCGGCGAGGGTTTTGAATTCTGCAAAAGGCAGCTTCTTCACCATCACCTTAATCTCGACGTCGACTTGGCGGGCATGGAGATGGATACTGACTTGGCCGAAGAGGAGGAAAGGCTAAGGTCAGCGAGAAAGGGGAGGAGAATGAAGGCAAAGTCTTCCCTACTCCTTGACTTGGTAATTTATTTTTTTTTTACTATTTTCATTTAAATGAATGAAAAAATTAGTTGCTTTCGCAATTTTTAGTCGTTGATATCGATGCATAATCACAAATTTAGCAACTAGTAAGGCGAAATGACCAAGTGGGTGATTAGAGATCAAACTTGTAATACTCGGGCACTTGTGATAATGGAAATCACAAACTCTCGGAATACTGGCGAGGCAAACTTTTCAAGTCGGGAAAACTTAATAATCTAATCCAACTAGTGGTCAAGCCTTTGACTAAATGGCGATGTAAAATCGGAATAAAAATTATTAGGCGAATATATTAAGTCGACTTCGTAAAGCAAATTTGAGACTTCTTTTAATAACTTCGGTGATCATAATTAATTGAGTTGGTGATCGAGACGCCTTTAACGAGCGAGAGTATCTAAATTATGGCGACATCCTCAATGGCGATCAAGACACCTTATCATATTGTAACCATATGAATGGGTGTATCTTGATTATGGCGACACCCCCAATAGCGATCAAGATGCCTTTGTCAATCTTGGTATTGGCGATATCCTCAATGGCGATCAAGACGCCTTTGTCGTTTTATAAGAACTGGTGATCTTGATATTGGGGATATTTGCAATGGCGATATAAGACTTGCATTAAGAGATACGCTAAACTGGGAGATGTTATGGTGAATAATGATAACCATATAATATTATATTCTTATATTGGAGACTATTACAGAATTCAGAGCCTGTATGAAGGCTAAAGATTGGTTAAGTAGTCCTGGTGACTTCCTTATCATGGCGGCCAGCATATTTACTGGTAGTACTTCTTCAAATGCTCGGCGTTCCAGGGGTGAGGAAGCATCTTCCCACACATGTCTTCCAGCCAATAGGTTCTTGGCCCGGATATTTTGACAACTTTGTAGGGTCTTTTTTGGCACATGTTTTGTTCTTTCAAACTTCGGATGTGCTTCTCAAGCTTCGATCGACAAATTCGGTAGACCGAACTTTTGATAGATAGCTTATTTGCTTTGTTTTAGTTATCAGTTCAAACCATTGATTGATCAAATTGAGTTTGGATATAGGTTTAACTCTTTTATAACTTTTATATTCAAAATAGCATTGAATATGACTTGTTAAGAGTTTCAATTCTTACTTTAAAGTTTAAACATATGTAAGCTTATTTTTAAGACTACTATTGTTTCCTCTTTCAAAATTTTGAACTAGTGTGAACTAGTTACCTTAGTTCTTTCAATTCTTGTTCTTTTTATCAACATATGAACATGTTTTTTTTTTTTTATCTAAAAACAACTTTGTTTATTACTATGTTGAGTTTAATAAGTATGTGAATTCATTTTTCATTCCTTAATGCAATTTTTAGTTAATTAAGTATTTTAGCATATGTGAAGTGATTGAACATTAGTTTTAAGTCATCCCAATGCAATTTTCATGGCATTCGATATATCCTAGAAAAGTATGACCATGAAATTTGCTCACATAGGTTGGTGTAGAGATAAATAATAATCACATAATACATGAATCATCTACATTAACGTAGTAATCTATCATAAATCAATTGTCGCATAAAGCATGATGATAGATGTCACATAGTCATGATGGTATGAATAGGCCAATTATAATCTCATCATAACATATAGGATACATAGGTGTAAGGCATTAAAAATATGATTAACCTAACACATTATGCATCAATTATCTAATTACAGCACTTAAGAATTATTCAAAATTAAGTATAAGGGTGAGTGTGTTAGGAATCATACCTTCATCTATCTATTTAGGATTTTGGCCCAAGTGATTTTTCCATTATGCTTGTTGTAGGTGAAGAATGTACCTTTCATCTATCATTTAGGTTTTGGCCCATTGATTTTTCATTATGCTTGTTTGTGGTGAAGACTTTTTGTTGTTGAAGTGAAGGTGAGGAATGTACTCATTTAATTTTCTTTTCTCCTCAATCTTGAGATAAGGATTGTCAATGTGCCTCCTTTCCTTATCCTTCTTGTAGGCAACTTCTCTCTTCCTCTTAAGAAAGATCACTCGTAAAGTATTTTCCTTCTTCAAAACTCTTAGTGTCCTTTCCTTTAGTGTACACCTTTGACGGTATTTTTTCTTTAAGTCCTTGCTGTTTCTCTTTCTTGTATTTTTACCTACAAAATATTTAATTTTGGTCTTTTGGTATCCTTTTCTGTGGGGTCCCTTGTGTGTTAGCCTTAATATTATTAACATGTATAATCTTTTTAGGCATCCACGCTTGTTTCAATACATGTTTAGATTTTCTTCGTATAGGGCATGTATGTGAATATGTCTGTTTTTTTTCTCAATATGGCATGCAAAATAAGAATGTAGTAGGTTTTTTTAATTTATCTTTCGCAATCTCATTTTCCATAATAAAAAGACAATTCTTTCAATTTTTCGTTTAAAATCATGTTGTCGTTCTTCAAAAAAATATTTTCATGTGATTCATTATTTAAAATAGCATTTTTTAATTTGTTAATGCATCATAAGTTTGCAAAGAAAAGCATGGATTATACATCTAGTAGGCTCGATGTATGTACTCGCAAGGACCCGAATTATAACAAAGTTAAATACCAATAAGTTGCAATATTGATCATTTTTATAACTATCCCTGTAAGTAGTATAACTAAATGAGCAACATCATCATAAAGTTACCAAGATAAGCATATATATAGATGTATATACGCGCGCCTGCTGGCGGGTGATGCATTCTAATGAGGCATGAATGAATATATCAACTAATGATATTATCAGTCTGCATCAGAATTAAGTTTTTTAAACTTAGTCGTGGGTATTGAAACTTTTGTATTGAGGTTTCTGAAACTTTCTTAGAAATCTCAGGGATTTGGTTCATGGCTTCGTTCATTCCCATTTCTTGAAATATCTTGAAGGGAGGAATCATTAAATTCATCAAATACAACATGCCACAGATTTTCCTCAACTTCTAAGGTTTTGTTGTTTAAAAATCAAAAAGTTTTGCTTGTAATTGAATATCCCTAGAAAATAAGCTTCTCCTATTTTAAATCGAATTTTTTTAAGTTTTCCTGCCATTTCTTAGGACATAACATTTGCATCCAAAAGCATGAAAGACCCCATATTTGGTTTTCTCCTTTCCAACAGCTCATAGGTGTCTTTTTAAGAATTGTGTCTAATCATGGCTCGTTTATAATAAACATGCGGTGGTTCACCGCTTCGGCCCAAAAATATTTTGGAAGAGAGTTTTTCGGCAAGCATTGTTCTTGCTATTTCTTCCAAAATTCCGATTTTTTTTTCAACAACGCCATTTTGTGAGGAGTTCTAGGCGCCGGAAATTATGTCCAATTCCTAGCATCATCACAAAATTATAGCAAAAGACTCCATTTTCAAGTTCTCTATCATGTCGGTTCTAATATTCAAAATTTTAAATCTTATCATTTTGAAGACGTCGGCATAATTTTGTGTGAATGAAGAAAATGCTTCCTTTTTGTGAGCTAAAAATATTCCCAATGTAAATCGCGAAAAGTCGTCTAGCAACACGACAAGAATGTATAATTTTTTCTCCAAGACTCATTGTTCTTGGAAGGGACCAATTAAGTCCATGTGTAGAAATTGTAGAGGCCTCGAGGTAGCACAATATTTTTTGATTTAAATGATACTTTTGTTTGTTTTCCTTGTTGACATGCTCCACATAATCTATCTTTTTCAAAACAAATTTTTGGTAGCTCGATTACCATTCTTTTTTATGCCAGTTTTGAAAACAAGATTCATATGAGCATGCCCAAGCCTTCTATGTAATAGCCAACCATTGTCATTCATCGCTGATAACAAGTTCCATTGGTTGGCTCAACGTCATCAATTTTAAAAGCTAACTTTTTCAATTTTTTTGAACAATAAATAAGGGTTTATCATTTTTTATGTTTTCTAGGTGCACATGTCTTTGTCTAACAGGCAACTTTATTTGCTTTATGACATCATTGACCTATACTAAAATCAAATTTATTAGTCTTTAATCCCATCAACACGCAAAACATGTGTCTATAATAGGGATAGGTTCCTTACCACATTACCTATACCGATGATTTTTCTTTTGCTATTGTCTCCTAAGTAAGGAATCCACTCCTTTGGATTTAGTGATGCGAACATGAAATTTTCTTGGTCATATGTCGTGAGCTCCACGATCCAAGTACGCACCTTCCTTTCTTTGAATTTACATTCAAGCATACCTATTATACAAAGATCACCATTGGTCTTCGGTACCCAATCTTATTGGGTCCTTGAATGTTAGTAATCATTTTTCTTCTTAGGGTACCCCATTGTTTTATCTTTCCTAACACATGTTCTTCACATAGCATGTGTTTTTAGTGTGGCCATTCGGTAATTGCAAAATGTGCATGGAATTTTTGTGTTGAAGGGGAAGATGGTTCTGCAAAGATATTTTTATATAGTTTTTGTGTTAGTTAGTAAAATATTGTATTCAATTCCGCACGGTCCATATACACATCTTTGTGATCCAAGAAGTAATTTAAATTCTTTTGACCTTTTGTAAGTTTTTTCAAGATATTTGGGTTAGATCCAAAGAGTACATTAAAGTTCAATATTTTGTACTTATCCAATACATTACATGCTTCCTCAAGGGGTTTGTGGTTTTCGATTTCTCTAAGGGTCGCCAAGGTAATCTGTCTACCTCGTCCCTCATCACTTCTATCTCGTCATCTATGATTCTGTAATTGCTATTGGGCACTCGGGGCTGAGGAGGTTTCAATCTTCATGGCCGAAATGAAACATTGCCTGGCCATTTTTTGATCGCCCCTCACCTCGCCCGCTCCTGTAGAAGTGGAGAACTTCATTTTCAGATGGTAGGTCGACATGATCGCCCTAGTTCCTCCTAAAGTTGGGTGACCTAAAATTGCATTGTAGGGTGAAGGGTAATCTACCACGATGAAATATTGCCAAACGGTGATCTAGTGTGGCTCCGTCCCCAAGGCACTAGTAGTTGATCCACCCTAGTGGGTATGTCATATTCCCTCCGAATCCGGCCCAATGGGATGTTAAAAAGAATAGTAACTTGTTCCCAAACCAATTCTCTTTATCGAAGCGAAATGAAACAAGCTATCGTGCAGAACTACTGTTGTACAACCATAGTCTCGTTTGTACATTAAACCTTGGCGATGATACTAAGACGACCAAAACAAAGGCATCATCGGAGAAAAGGTGTAAACCCCAAATCCAGATCGCTCATTGTTGAAGGTAACAGTGGGTGGGCATCGACAAATGGCGAGAAAAGGTTATAGAATTTCCTCTTCGGCCCATCCATGAGCGCTTCTGGCATGCCTCTTCCTATACAGCGAACCATCCACTCGATTCGAATCCGCCATGGATCACCTAATAGTCTCATGCGGTGGTTTATTGCTCGCCATAATCTTACATTCCCTGGAAGTTAGGTGGAAGGGCGATCACTGATTATTTTCTCAGATATCTCCTTCTTATAAGGTCAGCTATCTGTTTGTACAGCTGGAAGCAGTCTTCTGTATTATCCCTGATCTCGATAGACTCAACATACTTGATTCATATTTCTTTTCTGGGGTCAGTCTTAATTTTTTTGGGCCCTTGAAAAACCTCCTCATATTTGATCTCATATGAGCACTTGGCAATTGGAAGCATTGAAGGGCGGCAAAATTAATTCTAGGCAGTGAGTTGATTACGGGGCGTCTTTCGGTGGGTTTGTATTTTAGATCTCGTATGGATCTTTTTGCTTCTCACCTCATCCTTATAACGTGCATTGCCTTGTGTCAGGCTCCTTTCTCTTTGTGTGATCATCTTTCCCTCTTCGCCTTATGACTAGCCTCGGCTAATCCCTCCGGGAGATGTAATTTGTCAGCTTTGCTATAGAGGGCGATAGAGTGTGCTTTGGCAAATATTTCTTGGACAGGGAGTCAAACATGGACCAGGCCAAGTCCTTCCATCATAGCCATGATCACCACCTTATTGATGAGATCTTC
>CM018905.1:11329598-11334598 GCA_009663005.1 Actinidia chinensis | reverse complement strand
AGTGACAACGTTACTAAATATCCACTTAGTGTTTACTTCTATTGTTTTGGAAATCAAGTCAACAACTAAACCTTGAATTTTATGAGAAACCAACAAAAATAACTTTAGGATTGACATTAGTAACAAATTAACTTTGAATTTGTTAATTGAACAAATTAAACATCAAACTTTTTGAACAAATAAACATCAAACTTTTTAACTCGTCAAATTTGAATTTTTTTGGCACATTTTCAATTATATAACTACAGGCACTGGTTCTCTGCAAAAACATAATAAAAAAAACGATGTCGCACGAATTGAGACTCTTTTAAAAGTCCTAGTACCCACAATTAGAATACTTATTCATGCAAAATCTAGAGAGAAAAAAGACAGAAATTGGGTTAAACAAAGACTAAATTTCAAACAATAATATAGAACCTAAAAGGTTCTAAAACTTTGGTAATTTTCACTGGTTATTTCTATAATTGTTTTAAATTGTTGCCGTCAACTACAATAGTAGAGGCTGATGAAGTTCAAATTTTAACGTGTTAAAAAGTTTAGGATTTATCTTGTCAAATTAAAAATTAGAGTTTAATTTGTTATCAAGATAAAATCTTTGAATTATTTTCGTAATTGTTTCTTTTCCTTTTATCGAATCTTTTTTTACCATTTATTGTCTTTTCTGTCATTTCCCAGTTTTCTCGCATCAAATCCTTTATCGTGAGTGGTCACTTCAAGAATTTTTTGCATAAAAATTCTTAATTTATAACAAATCCTAGTTTTTAAATTTAAGAAAAGTTATGGACAGAGTTCCTACAGTTTGACCTTGGTCATAAGTTAAACTCTGTTTTTTAAAATTAGCAAATTAAATTTTGAATTTTTTTAAGTCATAATAATTCAAAAATCCATCCGCCTCCGCTGATGTAGCGTTGCATGCAGTAATATTGTAGGGATAAAGGCTTTAAAGTCCCCAAGTCGTGCCATAATCGTTATTTCCCTAATTGTTATGGCAGAAACTACTTAGTGCCGTCAAAGTAAATAAACGGAGTCTGATGAATGGTTCGAATTGCGATCGGTTAAAATTTTTAAGATTTAATTAGGTTAAACTTGAAAACTCAAAATATAATTGTTACCAAAGTCAAACCCTAGTGTTTTCTTTATAATCTTTTCTTAATTTACTTTTTATTTCTCCAATCGTAAAGGGACGGTGATAGAAAAAGATAGTTGCATCCGGTAGAGCCAAGACTCAAACCCAATTATCACGCTGGTTAGAGAGCACCTCAACCAAGACAACCATTGGCTCAAATAGGTGAAAGAAGTACTCCTATTAACATCTAAAATATATTTTTATAGATTAATAAAATGAATTAGTTAAATTTCTCAACCACAGTAAAAGAAAAATTTAATATTAAGATGTACTCATATATAAGTGGGTAAAAAATAAAAATTATAAGTTCGAACCCCATCAAGGCAAGAGCCACCTTCGGGGGAACCACTACGAAGCAGAGTAGGGGGATGATATTCACTGGAGCTCGGTCAGTACACTACCAAGCACTAGCATCGTCCGGACTAAAGATTTGCGTCCATCCGATCTTGTCGCTGGTATTAGTAAGCCTTGATGGGTGAACCTGCGCCAAACGTTGGCTAAGGAAATAACAGTCGGTGGCAATCTCGAGGTATGTCAGAGTACAGATGATAACTTGCACGTCGAAGTTTTCTCAACAGCCTCTAAGCCCAGAACAAATTAAGCCTCAAGAGCATGGTTGGGTCAGTCACCTACCTACTGACACGACAGTTGGTGCATCAAGGTACGCGCTGAGCTACGCTATATAAGGAGAACCTATGTTCTAAAAAAGGTATGCACTTTCAGCTAATAGAGGTCATACACACTTTCTCTCCTTAAATTTTCCAATCTTCTAACTTGACCGTCAGAGAACCGTTTCTCAGAAATAGCTCCGGCGACCAATCTCTCTGTTTCTGTGTTGTAGCTAGGACTTCACTGTTGCCTGGTTGTAGACAACTTCAACACCATAGAACCACTGCATGTGTCTATCCTCGATTTCCTTCCTCTCATTCTATAAACTCACACCCCACAGTTTTCTTTTTTCAAAAATTAATTCCTTGATTCTGTTTATGAGAATTTAGTTCAAAGTTTGCATTAGAGATGGCGATGAAGTGAGGTATTAGGTTACTTAGTGCAGCTATTACCAGAGAATTTGAAAGTACGTGAAACCCGTTAGGTTTAGGGTGCAAGTATCTCTAACTCCGTAGGGTATAAGGCGCGTTAGGATTGAGGTCCCGCTACTCAAAACTATCCCGAACTTACTATAATGACATACCGTTTGTTTTATGAATCTTCTTGTACTGATCTCACATTTATAGACAACAAGAAAAAAGATGCATATACTTTTATATAAACAAGTTGTATACAATTGATATTTTTATAGCTATTAAGATTTCAATTACAAAATTCTTAGTTTTGGCCTTTGTTACAAAGATTGTGATCAAGAATCTGTTTTGCAACCAAATAAGAGGTTAGTTGCTGAATGGAAGTTTAGTTTATGTGTATAATATCTTTTTTAATATAATTGATACCTACTTGCCCTTTAGTTCTCTTTTCCCCTGGTGTTTGTGGAAGTGGTTGTGGTATGATGGTAAATGTAAGAAAATGGTGATGGTAGTTGTAAGGTGGTGGTGGTAGTGTCATCAGGGTTGGCCCTGAGATTTGGGGGGCCTCAATCGAAATTCAAATATGAGGCCCTCTATACAATTATGAACTTGCGACTATTAAATTTTTTTTTTCATCATATAGTGAGAGCAAACTATAATTTCACAAACTAAAATTCACAAAAACAAATCAAAATAGAAATTAAACAGTGTCATAGACAAAATGTCAATACTACATATGTAAACATATCACTACAATAATTTTTGAAAGTACTATCATCTAAATTCACTCTTCTTACATTTTGAGTTGCAAAAGTACTAATCAAGCTTGTATAATCAAGATTATTTGCCGTATCTGCGTCATAGATTAGCATAGCTAAATAATCCATTCATTCTTTTTTGAGACCATTTGATCGAGATAATTTTTTATCAATTTCAAGTTTTGAAAAACTTCTTTCCAAGCAAACCGTACCGGTAGGGTTAGGAGCACTCCTATAAGTGAATAATGCATTTGGGGGGAAACAACATCCTTACTTTAAATAGTGAAGCACTTCAATTGGTTTCTTTCTTGTTCTTTTGCAAAGTTTTTCTTCAAGACTTTTAAACTCACAAAATAAAATCTTGCCCATCAATATCAGAAAACCCGTTAGATTTCAAGCGATCTTCAAGTTGACACAAACCCTTCATAAATTTTGATTGCCGAACAGACCTTGACTTCTTCAACTCAAATAAAAAACTGAATCTTCTCATATTTTTTGAATTGTTCGAACTTGATCCTCAAGCGATGAAGGGCTTGATCTATTATATACAAGGGCCGTACCTCTTAAGATCCTCAATTTATTTCTTAGCAAGCGTTTTTTCAACCGTCAATATCCTTAAGCATTACTCCTCTCAAGTGTTCTTTTTTCTTTGTGGATTTATTTCTTCCCGGTTATCATTGTCTTTCCTTTTAGTAACTCAATTGCTAATTCAGTCCATTTGCCATGCAGAAATGTGTTTCATTACTAACTTATGACTTTTTAAGCCTTTTTATGCAGATTTCTCAATCATTATCCTTTAGTAGCCAAGAGAGTGTTGTTCATACCATGCCTTTAAACAATTTAACAAGGCAAAGCAAAATACTTTGTTTGAAGTAGGTGAATAGACGAGTTATCTTCCTTCTTGGTTCTCCCCATTCGGCAAATTCGAACATAATGAGTATATGAGAAATGGCCTACCAAGCTATCGATATGAAACTCATGTTCATTAATCCTTCTAGTACCCTTTTCAAACAATAAAGTCAATACACTTTTGATCACTTTGGTCTCAATTACTTGGATCATCAAACAATATTTTGTTTTGAGGATCCCATTCAAAATTCATCTCTTCCTTTTGCACCCATCATCCATATTTTTATTGTCAATATAATCTAGCATTCTTTGGGCTCCTGATTCATCAATCTTCTTCTCATTTTCATTCCCCAAATCTTCTTTGTTCCTTCATTTCCCAATCTATTTGTTCTTCACTCTCCTAACATCTTCAACTAAATTAGAACTGTTATGATTGTGTTTTTTGTCAAAAAATCACTTGTCTAGGGGACCCTGCTTGAGATTGAGTCAATTATCTATTCTTTGGTTTTTTTTCTTCTTTTCTCAAATCCCAGACAAATACTTCCTAGGTATGATGACAATCAAATTCACCAATCCAAATACCTCCCCACTAATCAAATTTGCAAATCATACTATACGCTCAAAACATAATACCGAAAGGATCAAACTAATTTAAAACAAAACACAAAAAGTTTTGTCTACAGAGTAACAAAAAATAGTCCAAGAGGAATGTCAAGAAACAAAACAAAAACACTATTTAATTTATCTATAATTCTTATGTAACCGATATACAAAAACAAACAACTAACAGTATCAGAGTGATTGTGAGTCTAACAGGAAACATAAAAATATTTTAAAACAAAAACAATCATTAAGTTAAAGACAATCACCTAGAAATTGCTTTTGCCCCGACTTCCAGTTCTAGCCTTTCCAAACACAAATACAAATCGTTTGATTTTGAGAGCTGTCCAATTAGTTTCCAGGCCCTTCCTAAGTTCATCAACGACGAAAGCACGAAGACAAAGGCGAAGTTTCCAGAAGGCTCTAAGTCGAGATCGAGAAGAGATCGAGAAGGAAAGGGCGCGAGTTAGGTCTCTGGTTGAGAGACGATACTCGAGACCGAGACTTCGAGAGGGGGGTGTGGCCGTTTGGGCTCTAGTTGAGAGATCGATGAGGGGGCTTTTGCCTTTTGGATATCGGATATGACCTAAGTACGTTTGGGGGAAAAGAGGAGTGAGAGTGTAGCGTGTGTGGGTTGGGGCCTAG
>CM018905.1:11304598-11307098 GCA_009663005.1 Actinidia chinensis | reverse complement strand
ACAAGTTCAAACATTTTAGCACGCTTGGAAGAAATAATTACAGTGCTGCCAATTACGACGTATGGTGTATTTTCTCATTGGACTCATGAGATTGAGATATCAATCCTGTTGATTTTATTTCTACCAAGAGTAATCAAATTAAGTGGGCAAAAGTCCCATCCCACTATGATGTTGTCCTATACCAAGGTTCCTTGCAAGACCTTTTGTAGAAGGATCCCGCCATTTGACTTGACTTGACATAATCAATGGGTATCACCCCATCAATTATCAAAATTCTCACATAGCTATGTATAAATTCTATATGTCTGGACGTACAATATTACACGGCTATAAGCCGTGATAGGTCGACTCACTATCAAAGTGCAAAAGATATAGTGACATAGGTTTAGCCATATTGAAATTTCCAACAATAAAGTTCTTCAGCCATTCTGCCTGCTTATGCCAGATGCTAAAGCCACACATTCTGTTTGCCATAGTCAATCTGTTTAATGAGAGTTCTGCTTCTTTGATACTCAAGAGGAATGCTCCTCCACCAAGGTAAACACACAACCACTTGGAAAGTGATCATCTCGCTCAGTAATCCAATGGCATTTGTGTATCCTTCTAAACTAGAGGATACCCCACTATAGATTATTCTAAAATCCTATAGGTACCTTTCAGATCTCTTAATACTCTATTTATGCTGGCCAATACATATGTCTGGAGTACAGTATAGCGACTAAGTTTAACACACAAAGGCTATATCTGGTATTGTGCATGTATAGCAACATCAAACTACAATTACTCTAGAATACTATAGTTGTGATAGAGCTCTTCAATATTAGTACTCAATGGATCATGCGAATCCTACGGTGTAGAAAACCGATGTCCTATTTGAAATTGATAAATTTTCTTTAAGATCTTTCAACGTAATGTTCTTGAGATAGAAGTAAATGACCATCACGCCGTTTAATTCTAATACCCAAATCACATCAGCAACACTCTATTTTCATGCTAAAGTTAGCAAGAAAGAAATCCTTGTACTCTGAAGCCTCTAGGTCTGTACAAAAAATGAGTATTCGTCTACGGACAAACATAATTTAATCACATTACACTTGCCATTGAACTACTATATACACATTATCAGAGTGATGTATACAATAAATATTCGACAAAATTACTTGTTAAAATTTTCATGCCACGGCTTGGTGCTTGCTTAAGTCACCAAATAAAGGGACTTAAAAAGTTGCATACTTTGTGTTCTTGGCCTTTTAACATTAAATTCCTCTAGTTTGCTGCATATAGTTTCTACATTCAATTCACATAAGAACGTAGGTTTTTGACGTCCAATTGGTGAATCTCAAACTTAATATATTGAAGCAAGAGCAATTAAAACTACTATGTTGAGATTATAGCAACCGGTCGCATTACATATCGAAACCATCGAACCCTTTTCTGGGTAAATCCTTTGAACTAATTCTGGCCTTGAAAATTATCAATGTCCATCCAATTTCATTTTCTTCTTGAAAAGTCATTTAAAATCAATTGGTTTAGAACAAGAGGTAAATCAGCTAGAATCCATTATTATTTCCCCAAATGGAATCCATGTTACTTGTATTGCTCCTTCCAGAAGGCAAACATCTTGAGACTTCATGGCTGCTCAAAAGTTAAGGGATATGTTTCCACAGGTAGTGAACAAAACACCACTATGATAACATGTAGTTTTCCTAGTACCTTCAACCAAATAAACTATAAAATCAGGCCCAAAGTTTTTCTTTTCGAGATCGTTTGCTCCTTCTTAGTTCAACATGCTCCACAGTTTATTATCCTCATTTAAGACTGTAACGGCTCATTGTTACTCTCCGGACATCAGGATAATGATCAAAGTGTTTATCAGACTCAAGTCCACTTTAGACCCTTGACGAAACTTTAACTTTGGAGATTCTATCAAACGTATTTAATAAATTACTGCATCTCGAGATTCAATGATGGTATAATTGATACAACATTATTAGGCTTAGCCACTAGAACCTATATGCTTACTATGTAAAGCAAGCCAATGAATTACATTCAATTCCTTTTTCACTTCAATTTTTTTCTTTTAGGTTCTGGCAATCTAACAATTGCTAGACATCCCGAAGTCTTAAAATAACTTAGTTGGTTCTCTTTGACCAAAATCATATGGAGTAATATTAGACTTTTGAGAGATATCTTATTCAAGATATAAGTTAGCGGTAAGTAGGTTCGCCGCACAAACCAGTACCTACCAGCATTGCTTAACATTAGCATTTACAATCTCAGTGTAAAGTATATTTTTCCTTCAGCCACTCTATTTGTTGCGGAGTATATGGTGACAGCTATTTCAGAATTATTCCATGTTTCAAAAATAATCAGGAAAGTAATATTCACACCCTGTCAGATCTAAGACGTTTAATCTTAGTTCCACATTGATTTCGATCAAGTTTTACGAAATTCTGTGTCATCTTTTGTAGAGACATCGCCATTGCACCAAATACTGTCA
>CM018905.1:11232098-11237098 GCA_009663005.1 Actinidia chinensis | reverse complement strand
TAAATGCTAAAGCAATAAATATGTTATATTGTGCTTTAGATGCAATGAATTGTTAATCGAATTCTCTGGCCTGCGAAATCCCAAAGGAAATATGGATACTTGAAATGACCTTAGGAAGGTCAATCAAATAAAAAGAATCTAAAATCAGTAGGTGAAAGTTCATTAGTCTAATTATTTTGTATGAATATCTGAAGATCTATTTTGAATGTTTACTATATTTACTATATAATAAATTCATAAATCTCTTGGCAAATGTTCTACTAATGTGGACAATGTGGAGAAAAATGCTATAGATCCTATCCTGCCAAGACATTGGGAATGCAAAGTCACAATCAGCTATTGAGAAGCTAAATATCCTCCAACAATGAGTCTTGATGACTTGTTGCGTTCACTCTTACCCATGATATCATTTTGAAGGGACTGAGAAGAAGAAGTACAGTACAAAAGACTTCTCGCACTCAATCCCTCCTCCAAGAAGTGAGGAAGAAGAAAAGAAAAGTGACGGACGATAAAGTAAATAACACTTCTCACAAAACTTCAAAAGGTTTAATGAGAAAAGTGAGAAAACCATTCAATAGAGTATAATATGAAAAGAGTCTCCTTACGGCCAATCAAGCAAAAAGGATCCTCCAACTTGCTTCGGTGCCACAAGCCTTGACACTATAAATCAGTTGCCCCTCGCCTTAAGACGGAAGGCAGAAATTCAAAAGAAAAGCCTTAAGGGAACTTGGGATGATTCAGATGAATGCGAATCAAACAGAGGAGCGCGAATGAAGATGGCTATTTTGCCTCATGGGCAAAAGGAGATGGGGTAAGTATTTTGAATACTGTGATGAATTACCTTCTTATGAAGAATTTCAAGATTCTATGATGAGTTATGTAAAAATACTATAGAAATTACCTGCTAAATACATAACTCTTAAAAAGAAAGAAACTGAGTTTTTTGAATGAGATAGCTGCTACTTTGAAAATGAAATGAAAATTTACTCAAAATAACAATAATCCTGACCTCCAAGATTAAGTCGTAATGATCTAGAAGAGAAAATACTAGGCTAAAAAGACCCATTAAAGACTTAAATAAAATTTAGCAAAATTTGTAAATGAATAAGAAAATTTAGATATGCTACTTGGAGACAAAGGGTTGTTTCAATAAGAATGTTTGGTATATGCCCCTAAAAATAAACAAAATAATTTTTATAAAAACTTTTTATGATAAAGAAATCATGCTTAAATTCTGCATTCACTCTACTGGCAAAGGGCAGTGAAGAAATGGACATATTAAAATGCTTGTCCTATGAAGAACAACTTTCTACAGATAACCTATAAGGATTAAATTCTAAAATTCTTAATCATTGAACACTCGTAGGTTTGGATGACCCAAACAAAATAATGTACTTAAAACTGTCCCATCCATGACCCCCAAGAAATTTGAGTACCAAAGAATTATTTGATTTATTTTGATGTATGCCTCAAGTCATATGGGAGCTCGGAACAAATGTTCATGGACGCGCTTGCTCAAGACAATATAACGGGAGAATAAATCCAAACTTTCATCTTTCACCCCCAAGATGGAGAATTTGTCACAGTTTGGGTATACCTCAATAGGTAATTATTGGGGTTGGAAATATTCAAAATTTGCTTCATCTTCATCTTGCATTGAAATGTTTTACTTTTTGATGGTCCTTAAATATAATCTAATAAGTTAAGCCAATTATGTGTAAAACTATACGGTTATATTTGCAATAAAAATAAATGCCCAAAAAATAAATTTACGCATGTTCTTAATGATACAATTTTTATTGTCATCTAGCACAGCAATTTATACACCTTTGATTTTGATAGTTAGTTAGTCAGATGTTAAATGTCTTGCGGTAATAAATGAAAACAGTTGGTTATGGCAATCGAAGATTAGGAGATGCTAGCATGGATTTTCTTCACAAATTGAATAAACATGATTTAGTTAAAGGTTTACCTACAATCAAGTTTGTTAAAGATAATTTTGTGATGCATTGTCAACTAGGGAAGCACAAAAAATATCTTTTTCAAAGAAGAAATATATTTTCACATCTAGACCACTCACTGCTTGCATATGGATTTTGTTTGGGTTCCCTAGTAGGGTTTTGCTAGTCTTTGGTGAAAAATTTTACGCATTTGTAATTGTTGATGATTTTTTCCCGTTTTTACATTGTATTATCTTACTCACAAAATGAACACACATTGCTTGCAAAAATTTTGTAAAAAGGCAACAAATGAAATAGGTTACACTATCAGCACAAATATTCGTAGTGATAGAGGTATAGAGTTTTGATAAGCATGATATTGACAAATGATTATTGCGATGATCACTTTTCACACAACTTTTTTCGTCTGCACCTAGAACACCTCAACAAAATGGAGTTATTGAACGTAAAAATAGATCTCTCAAGAATGGGCTAGAACCATGTTAAATAACTAATTTACCTAAGTATTTTTGGGCTGAAATGTCATTACAGCTTGTTATATGATAAATCGTGTATCATTTATATCAAAACTTGAAAAGACTCCTTACGAGCTTTGGAAAGGAAGAACACAACCCATATTGGGGGTTTTTCAAAGATTTGGTTGTAATGCTTTATTTCTAATAAAGAAATTTGGATAAATTTGATGCTAATCCGTAAAGGCAGATTCGTGAATATTCTACTAATATAGCAAAACTTAATAGTCTAAACAAAAAAACTTTAACTATTGACGCAGTCTATACATGTTGTATTTGATGAAGTTGATTCTTTCAAACCTAAGAACATTGATGATAATAAGATGATATTAATGCACAAGAAAATAATAATAATACTATTCATTTACAAATATCAAATCAATCTCCAGACTCTAATAAAGAAGAAAGCATGACAAATGCATCTCATCATGAACAAGATCAACATTTCCTAATCTTGGAGAACTGTTAATTCACCTATTGTATCAAATATAGGTGACGAAACTACCCTCAAAGGTGTAATTACAACGGTCCTTTACTTAGAAATGTTGGTGTATAATACTGGCTTTTATTCAGAAATTGACCTAATAAGTTGAAGAAGCTGAAACTGATGATTTTTTGGGTTATGGCCATGAAAAAGAACTTAACCAATTTGAAAGAAACAATGTGTGGACCTTGGGTCCTAGACCCACAACATCAATTAATTATTGGAACAAATGGATTTTTCGTAACAAAAAGGATGAAATGGCATTATCATTAAAATCAAGTTTAGATTAGTAGCCCAAGGTTTCAACCAGAAGAAGGTATTGACTATGAAGAAATCTTTTGCCCCCGTAAGCTCGACTTGAAGCTATAGAATGCTATTAGTTTTTGGCTTCCGATAAAGGATTTTAAATTATTCAAATGGATGTCAAAAGTACCTTTTTAAATGGTTTCATTTTCCGAAGAAGTTTATGTTAACAACCACCCGGTTTTGAAACTCACGATTCCAAATCATATTTTCAATTGACCAAGTTTTTATGGCTTGAACAAGCTCCCAAGAGCATGGGATGAAGCTTAGTGGATTCTTTTTTGAACAAGGTTTTACAAGAGAAAAAATTGGACACTCACCAGTAAACTTATTCTAACACTAAGAATGATTGATCTACTTATGTAACAAATATATGTTGATGATATTATTTGGATCAACAAATGAAATTATGTTTAGTGAATTTTTCAAAAATTATTCAAAAGAATTTGAATGAGCATGATGGTGAACTAATTTCTTCTTGGTTCTTGCAAAATTAGCAAACTAAAAATGGAATCTTCATCACAACCAATCTAAATATATAAAAGATCTTCTCAAGAAATTTGGATAGAAACTTCAAAAATTTATGCAAAACTAATGAATTCAACAACTAAACTCGATAAAGATGAAAATGGGAAAATGTTGATATTAACAATATAAGGAATGATTGGGTAGTTTACTATATTTAACACGGCCCAGTAGGCCAGATATCATGTTTAGTGTATGCTTAATGCGCTAGATTTCAATCATGTCCAAAGAATCACATCTATTGCCGTTAAATAATTTTTCGATATTTACTTGGCACAATAGACTAGGTTTATGGTATCCTAAATTCACCTCATTGGATTTAGTAAGTTATTCAGATGCAGATTTTGCTGGAATGCAAAATTGATCGGAAGAAGTACAAGCGGGACGTGTCACTTTTTAGGAACACATCACTGTTTCTTGTTAGCAAGAAGCAAAATTCGTTGCTCTTTTCCACTGCTGAAGCAGAATATAATGCTGAGCAATTGTTGTACTCAAGTTCTTTATTATGAAGCAACAACTTGAAGATGTTAAATTAAAGCTTGATCACATACCTATTAGATGGATAATACTAGTGCTATACTATTTCTAAAAATCCTATCTTTATTCTTACACTCCTCACGGAACCAAACATATTGAATTGACTCATTTTTATTCGTGATCATGTTCAAAAAAGAAGATTTAAGCACTAACTTTTATAAGTACTAGATTTTTTCAATGGGTGACAGCTTCACAAAACCACTTTCAAGAGGACCGCTTCTGCACCATTTTGTCGGAACTTGTATGGGTAGACCTACGATATTGTATAATTTTTTAGTTATTTATTTAATACAAATAATTTACTTATTCTGAATCAATACCTTGTTTAAGTTTTTGGAGAAAATCTTAAAAAACGTTTTCTGGACTTCAAGCAGAGACTCTCCTGTTGCTCCCGAAGACGGTTTGTGTTCATCTTCAGTTCTTTTGAAATATTTCTTTCCCTAAGTCATTTGCATATGAATCTACAGTTTTCTTCAGCCTTTATTTCCTCTGAAGGACCTCTATTCATTCGTTGCAACTCACAACTTGAGGTCCTTAGCTCTCGAACTCTCATGTCCCTTGAACTTGAGACGTCGAGCCATATTTGAAACAGAGAAGCACACTGAATACGAGTGCCATAGATCATTAATGGCTTCGACATCAGTCCCCCCCTATTTGTGCCCCCCCCCCCCCAATAAC
>CM018905.1:11217098-11222098 GCA_009663005.1 Actinidia chinensis | reverse complement strand
AAAGTGATCACCTCAAACTGCCACCTAAAAATGAAGTTTCCCACTTCAATAGGGGTGGACGAGGTGAGAGGCAATCAGAAGGTAGCCAAGCAATGTTTCATTTCAGCCATGAAGAATGAAGCCTCCCCAGCCTCAAATGTCTAATAGCAATTACAGATCGCCGATGCCGAGATGGAACCCTTGAAGGACGAGGTGGAACATATTAACTTGGTAGACCCCCAGAAGACGTAAAACACCAAACCCTTGGAAGAAGTCACTCCAATCTCCATTCACCCAGACTATCCAAATCACCATGTGATGATCAACATCGAGCTTGACAACGAGCTACGTCCCGCCCTGGTAAATTTCTTGAAGAAACATTATGACGTCTTTTCTTGGTCCCAAGGCGATATCCCAGGCATTGACCCTTATACACAAGTTGTTTGCCGATCACGGCACCCCTCAGTTCACTAAAAGAGAAGAAAGTTTGCCCCCGAGCGCGTCAAAGTCATTGAGGAGGAAATAGCCAAACTCATCATGGCCAATGTCATCCGATAAACCCACTACCCATACTGGTTTGTCATTATCATTGTCGCCCCTAAAAAAGGGGGAAAATGGAGAATATGTGTAGACTTTACAGATCTCAATAAAGCATGTCCAAAGGATAGTTTTTTGTTGCCAAATATTGATTTGATAGTTGATGCAACCTCCAAGCATGAGCTCCTTAGCTTCATGTACGCCTTCTTCGGTTATCACCAAATCAAAATATTCCCACCCGACGTGGAAAAGACTTCCTTTATCACGGAACGAGGGTTATGCTATTACAAGGTTATGCCGTTCAGATTAAAAAATGCTGGGGTGACGTATCAGAGATTGATAAATAAGATATTCAAAGAGTTAATTGGGATGACTATGAAGTATACATAGACGACATGCTCGTCAAAAGCCTTAATGCAGCTGATCACATCAACCACCTAGAGGAAGCATTTGGCATTCTACGAAAATACCAGATGATGTTAAATCCTTCCAAGTGCATCTTTAGGATATCGTCTGGGAAGTTCCTGGGATTTTTGGTGACCAAACGTGGAATTGAGGCAAACCCAGATCAGATTCAAGCCCTCATTGCAATGAGCTTGCCCAATAACATCCACGAGGTACAGCAGTTAACCGGGCGAGTTGCCGCTAATAGGTTTGTCTCCAAGTCAGCTAACAAGTGCCTCCCATTCTTCAAGATTCTGAGGAAAAATCAAACCTTCCAATGGAACGAGGAATCCGAGGTGGCATTTCAATAGCTGAAGGATTATCTCAGCTTGCCGCCCTTGCTTACAGTTCCTGTCATAGGCGAAGAGCTCCTCGTATACCTATCCATCTCTCCAACAGCCATAAGTGCAGTTCTTATCCGAGAAGAGGACAGGATTCAGAGACCGATATATTATGTTAGTAAAATCATCATGGAGCCAAGACCAGATACTTGAAAATTGAAAAGCTCGCATATGCTCTACTTGTCGCCGCTAGAAAATTTCACCATTATTTCCAAGCACATACCATTGCTGTGTTGATTGACCAACCCTTGAAATAAATTCTCCAGCGACCAAAAAACTTGGGTAGGCTTATCAAATGGTCTATTAAGCTGAGTGAATTCCACATCGAGTACAAACCCAGGATGGTAATCAAGGCCCAGGCCTTAGCTGACTTCGTGGTTGAATTCACACACGAAGCTGTTCTAGAACCAGAAGTGGTCTCATCCAAGGTTGAAACTCCAAAGCCACGAAAACTAGATGACCATCTCTCTAAATGGATGTTATTTGTAGATGGATCTTCTAATAAGCATGGCTATGGCTCGTTCTCCAAACCCCATCAGGCGAGCAGATGGAATACGCCATACAAATTGGATTCAAAGCCACCAACAATGAAGCCGAGTATGAAGCTCTTCTCACCGGGTTAAGAGTTTCTGCTGAACTAGGAGTAGATGCCCTGGACACCTTTAGTGATTCACGGCTAGTGGTGAATCAGGTACAAGGAGACTACCTAGCTAAGGATATAAGAATGGCAGCCTACTTAGACGAAGTCAGAAACATGTCCAAGAAAATCAAAACCTTTACTATTTGTCAGCTCCCTAGAGAAGAGAACAAGAAGGTTGATGTTTTGGCCAACCTCGCCTCATCCTTTGACTTCATCTCAAACAGGAATATCCCTCTGGAAATCTTAACAAATCTGAGTATTGAAGTTTCCAAACCAATTTGTCAAGTAGACACAGACCTGATGTGGATGGACGACATTATCACTTATCTCCAAAATGGCATGTTACCACCAGACAAGCTCCAAGCTTGTCGAATCAAATACAAATCTTAACAATATTGTATAAAAGGTTTTTTTCAAGGCCTCTCCTAAGGTGTTTATGACCTGAGGAAGGGGAATATGTATTGAAAGAGATTCACGAAGGCATCTACGAAAAATCATTCGGGGGCGAGGTCATTGGTAAGAAAAGTAATTCACGAAGGTTATTTCTAGCCACAAATGGAGCAAAATACGGCGATGTATACAAGAAAATGCAACAAGTGTCAACGGTTCACTCCAGTTAGTTATCTCCCACCCACTGAGATGGTTCCAATGACTAGCCCATGGTCCTTTGCTCAGTGGGGCGTGGATATACTCGAGCCTCTCCCCCAAGCTCCACTACAAAGGAAATTCTTGATCGTCACCATAGACTATTTCACCAAGTGAATAGAAGCTGAGCCTCTGGGCTCATAAAAGTGAATGGGCGAAAGATCTACCGAGCATACTCTGGGCTTACCATATGACAAGTAGGATCCTTACGGGCGAGACACCTTACTCCATGGTCTACGGGACCGAATCGATTATACTTGTCAAGATTGGAATACCAAGCTTCAGGACCTCAAATTTCAACAAGGAGAACAATGAAACTGAGCTGAGACTCAACCTTAATCTCCTTGATGAAAAGAGGGAGAGGGCTGAACTACGCCAGGCAACTTATAAATACTAGGTCGCCAAATATTATAACCAAAGGGTTAAGCATCGATCCTTCCTAAATGACCTAGATTTACGAAAAGTCACTCTGTTCACTAAGAAACCAAATGCAGGGAAGCTCGATCCTACATGGGAAGGCCCCTACAAAGTTATCAAAATATCTAGGCTAGGAACCTATTGGCTAGAAGACATGAATGGGAAGGCACTCCCTCACCCCTGGAACGCCGAGCATTTGAAAAAGTACTACTAGTGAATGTGATGGCCGCCATGATAAGGAAGTCGCCTAGACTATGTAACCAGTCTTTGAGCCTCCATATAGGCTCCGAATTCTCTGTAATAGTCGCCAGTTTAAGAATATAATATTATTTGGTTATCATTATTCACCATAACATCTCCAAGTTAATTGTTTGCCATAGTGTATCTCCGAATGCAGGCTTTATGTCGCTAGTATCAAGAATGCCCATTCATTATAACATGATAAGGCATCTTGATCACCATCGTGGATTTCACCATTATCAAGTGTCCATTCATTACTACATGACAAGGCATCTTGATCGCCATTGCGGATATTGCCAATATCAAGATTGTCAGTTCGTTACAAAACAAAGGAGGCACCTTGATCGCCATAAAGGATTTTGCCATTATCAGGAATGCCCATTCATTACGACATGATAAGGCATCTTGATCGCCATTGAGGATATCGCCATAATAAAGAACGCCCATGACAAGGCGTCCTCATCGCCAATCTGTGCCTCCAACACCAAATACGCCCATTTATTGCGAAATGACGAGACACCCTGATCGCTAGGCACTTCTGGGTTAAATATTTTGCCAGATTACCACAAGGTAAATTAAATAATTAAATTCGTATCACCTTTTACTCAAGCTCGCTGAGCTATTTGATCGCGATTAGATTGAGGTTTGCCATATTTGTCTGGTAATCTCAATATTTTTTCACCCGCATCACCTCTCAACTCTCCGGTCATAATGTTTAACCCAATTCGCCATTTTCGAAAAAAGTTTTGGTCTTCCCAAAGATGTCGATTTAACATCGCCATTCGATTATAGATAAGTATTAAGAGAACGAAACAGTGTTCATTAAAAAGATCCTAATGATACATCACGCCAATTCAAAAAAAATATATATATATATAATACAAATATCACGGAGTAGGGCTAACATATCCCTCATTCTCCTCTCCCTTTTCGCCAACCTTGGCTACTTCCTCTTCCTCGTCCAAGTCAGTGTCCATCTCCATACTCGCCAAATCGATACCGAGGTTGGGGTGATGGTGAGCGAGTTGCCTCTTACAGAATTTGAAACCTTCACCAAAGTAGGTGGCCGCGGAATCTGTAATCGCATCCTTGAAATCGTTTGAAGATTTGAATTCATCAATGGCAAGCTTCTTGGCACGAGCTAGTTTGTCCAAAAGCTCGACCATTTCGGCCTCCAACCGCGCCATGGCTTCGGACTTATCCTTCAGCTCAGCCTCGGTCTTCATCGCCTGTTTGCCCAGAGTGGCCAATTGATTCTCCGCCTTGAAAGCTCGATTTTGAGCTTTAACCATCTTGAGCTCGGCTGAGTCAGCATGGGCGAGCTAGAAGTGGAAGTCATTCGAGTGATCTTGGCTTCGGAGGGCGAGGGCAAACTAGCACAATTGCCTGCTACAAACAAGCCCAAGTGAACGCCAGAAAACAAGAATATAATACATGTATGAAGCTGAACGAAAAGTAGCAAAGTACTTGACCAAGGGCATGGAAAGGCTTGGTAACCAATTGATCCATGCTAAACTGGTCAACTTTTTCCTTGTCAGCAGGAAGGATTACCCTGGACAATATTTTTTGTGCCACCGGGGCACTCGACATCATTGAAACTCTGGGACCTAGACTATCGCCCAGCGAAGTGGAAGGATCCCCCGGCACCAACGGTCGCCGAACCACATTGCTCGCCCCCTTGTTAGATTTAGTCCTCTTGGGGGGCATGGCTTCCTTGCCCTTAGAATCATCCACTTCACCCTTTTTGGTGGGCGTTG
>CM018905.1:11179598-11182098 GCA_009663005.1 Actinidia chinensis | reverse complement strand
TTTAGTAATTCCGTTTTGAGAATCTTTTCCTTAAGCTGGTGTTTTAAAACATTAACTTTGTATTTTAAGACTATCATTTTCGTTTTGTAAGTCCGCATTCCTCTTTTGAAAGAATTAGTAATCATCTTTTAAGTATGCTATTTTTAATAATTCCTATTTGTTGACTTCACTCATTAATCATCAAATGCATCTTGTAACTCCTTAATGTAATCTGAGATGTATTAGAAATTTGATACACCTCATCTTCATCCCCATAACCCCTGAGACAAAGATTTGCAACTTCTTTGGTCGGCTCATATTCGAATCCGGATTCTTCTTCAGCACTCCCTGTCATAAGCTGCCCATGGCCCTTTCCACTGCTCCTTCTTTTCTTTCTTTTGGTAACCGACATTCTGGCTTTCCATATGTCCGGGTTGTTACAACATTCATAGCATTATAATTGATGACTCTTTGTTAGCGTCCGCCTCCGCCCATCATCCTTTTTCTCCTCTCCATTTCTCTTACATGAATCGTTTAAATTATGAGTGATAAGAGCCATTTTTTCACAATCTCCTTCAACCTTGACGATTCTCTTCTTGATTTTGGATTTGAAATTCTCTAAGTTGTTCTTTTTCTTTCCTCATCATCTTGGATATGCGGTTTTTAGTGAGCGTCATGATCATAAGAGAACCCGAAAGCTCTCAGAGCTATTAGTGTTGAGATCTTTTGCTTCTTGAATTGCGGTGACTTTAGCTTTCCATGCCTTCCGGTAGTGGAATCTCAAAATTTTTCTCACCTCCTCTTTTTTCTCACCTCTCATTGTTAGGATAAATCTTCCCAGAGCTTTTTAGCCATTAATAATATCAGTAAATCTTGTGAACATTTCGGTGATGGATTTATTTGTTTCATTCTAAATAATTCATAATTATGGAACTAAGATATTGATTTAGACTCTTAACCTTACTAGTTCCTATCGGAGTTCAACTTCAAGTCTATGCCCAAATTTCTTTTGCTGATTCACCAACGTTGAGATTCTATTGTACTCATTTGGGTTCTAAGGAATGCCAATATCATATATTCTAGCCTTAGAGTTTGAATTACAAACTTTTTTAAGTCATTTTCACATCCCAAGTGGATTCGGGTTTAGGAGTGTCCACCCCTTCAATTTTTTGATGGTTGGCGTTTTAGCCCTTTAAACGATAATTCTCCATACTTCAATAATCTCAGATTGAACATAGATTCCTCATTCTATTCTTCCAGTAATTATAATTTTTCCTTAACGGTGGCCTATTTGTAGATTGAACCCTCATCGTAGAGTTTCCAAAATTGGTTTCATGGATCTCTTCCTAGGATGTTAAGCCTTAAAATAGGATTTAGGCTCTTATCCAAGTTTTGGTCTAATAGCAAACCTGCCAAGGGGGGTAAATTGGTTTGTTTAAATATATTAGTACATTAAAGTTAATTGACATTAATCTAATCTTAATATAAACCAATACAATGTTGAATCAATAATTATAATAAGAAGAAAGCACACCAGTTTACCGAGGTTCGACTCCACACTGTGATCTACGGTCCTCACCAAGACCTGCCGCAAATCTTCTTCCATTCCCTATTTGTAATCTGGCAACTACAAGGTGGGGGGGGCTGATTTTCTAAGTGCCTCATCACTTTTTACAACCAAGTGATTTGTCCAAGCTCCATCAAACTTCCTAGTGTTTTTGCTTACAAGAGGAAACACTCAAACTCTTAAGTGTTTGGCTTTTTACAAGAGAACCACTCAAAAACTCTCACCACTGTTTTTTGTCCAGCTACCCAAACTTACAATGGTATAGATGTTATGGTGATACAAAGTGAAAACACACTCTCTTTAAAGAGTAGATAGGAGTGGAATCACACAATGAATGTACTAAAGAGAAATGAAGATTTTGTTTCTAAGAGCACTTACCTTTTTGCTTTTTAGATCTCTTCGAGTCAAAGCTTTTTGGGGATTAGGAATATTTATTTTCCTTAATCTATTAGGAAGTTTCCTTATCTTAGTATTTTTATAAAGAGGTTCATGTTGACCATATTGATTTTCTCCTTATTCGCCTTTTTAGTAGTTCCTTATTTAGTCTTAGGTTATATTATATATTGAGTGTATATGTGATTAATAAAATTAAGCCTTTCTAAATTTCTATTTGGTTATCTAGAGCACATATAACCCTACCCTCACTCGCCTTTAACAGCAGCTCCAACCTAAACCCAACAGCGCACCAAAAACGCAGCCACCACGCCCACCTCTGTCGCAGCCAACAACCAGCCCCCGTGTCATCCATCAGCCACCCCACCGCGCGCCTCTGTCCAAACAGCCCAGTCCCGCACAGCCCTTACGCAGCCACCCCTTTGCAGCAGCAGCCACCCCGTGCGCCTAGCAGTCACCCAGCCCTGCTCGCCACAGCCCCCGTAGCCATGCAGCCCACCCCTGCGCAGCCAACAACCAGCAACCACCCCGTGCAGCCCATCGCCACCCAGCCCGTGCACC
>CM018905.1:11174598-11177098 GCA_009663005.1 Actinidia chinensis | reverse complement strand
CAGATGGCTCAGTTGATCGATATAAGGCTCGCCTTATTCTAAGGGTTTTACTCATATTCCAGGTACAGAATTTTGGTGGCTACGTTTGCCCCCAATTGCAAAATAAACATATTCTTTCCTGGTTTCCCTCGCTGCTTCTATTCATGGCCGCTTCACCAATTGGATGTCAAGAAATCTTCCTTAATGGTGATTCTCTCGGAGACTTTATTGGATCCACCTCCAGTTTTCGGGCTCAGGGGGAGTTTTTTATTCTCGTGGAAATGTTGTCGCCTCCGAAAATCTATCTATGGCCTTAGCAGTCTCCTCGGCTTGGTTCCCACCCGCTTCAAAGTGAGGTAGTCTTGTCTATGGATTTTCAGTAGTCCACTCAGATCATACTTGCTTATTCGTCGTCAGTCCTCAGGGTCCGGTGCATTATTATCTCAGTTTATGTTGATGATATTATTATCACGGGAGAATGACGCTTCTCTGGCAAGTTCAGGTGAAATGTGGGCTCAAGAAAGCTTTTGACATAAGGATCTGTGTCCCTTCTTTCGCTACTTTCCTGTATTAGTTGCTCGGTCCTCCACCATGGTATCGTCTTATCTCTCTCTTTCCTCTCTCCCAGCGTAAGTATTCTCTTTAGATCTCCTTCAGGATACAGCCATGCTTGGTGTAGACCTGCATCTATGCCTATGGTACCAAATTTGAAGATATCAGCCGTCAGGGGAATTATTGCCAGATCCATCTGTCTATCAGCGACTTGTGGGTCGTCGCCATTTATTTGAACGAATACAAAGACCTGATTACATTTGCTGTCAGTATTGTTAGTCAGTTTATTGCACTCGCCGCGTACCTCTCATCTAGATGCTGTATATCACATCTCTTCTCCGGTACCTTAAGGTCGTGTCCCTGGTCGTGGATTATTTCTATAAGTCCGGAGTCCCCAGTCAGGCCTCTCATGCTTTACAATGGCTGACTATGTCGGGGTCTAGAGTGATAGACGTTCTACTTCTGTTTTTTGTACCTTTTCATGTAGTCATCTCATATCTTGGAAAGTAAGCAAGCAAGCGGTGTCTCTCGATCGTCTGCCGAGCTGAGTAATCGTGCCATGGCTCAGGAACAAGTGAAATTTCTTTGGCTTCGGTCCCCTTTAACCGAGTTGGGCTTCTCAATGACAGACTCATCTTACCTATTTTGACAATAAGTACTTATCATGTTATCCTCTGACTCAGTCCTTCCAGAGAGAACAAAAAACACATGAAGTTTTGATATTCACTCATTCGGAAAAATTCGTTCAGGGTTATTACTCCTACCTTTGTTCCATCATATCTCAGACTGCTAGATATGTTCACTAGTCCATTGGACCCTCATGCTGAAGTCATCTCTTATCAAGCTGGGGCTTGTCGATATCTTCCCTCAGCTTGAGGGGGAGTGTTGGAATTAAGGAATATTATTTCCTTAATCTAATTAGGAAGTTTCCTTATTCTTAGTTATTTATAAGAGGTCATGTTGACCATATTGATTTTCTCCTTATTCTCCTTATTAGTTTTTCTTTATTAGTCTTAGGTTATATTATATATTGAGGTGTATGTGTGATTAATAAACTTTAAGCCTTCTAAATTTCTATTCTTTTTATCTCAAGAAGTAACTTTGAATGCACTTGGAGGCTTGCATTTAATAGCTGAATGAAATGAGCTATCCGTTGGTGGTAGTTGGGTGCATTTATATGCTATAACCAGATAACTCTGCGTTTGAAAATAATACCGTTAGGTGTCGACACTTCTTCCAGGTGTCGACACTATAAAGGTGTCGACAGCTTTTAGCTATCATTGCTTCAATTGAAACTGTCTCCTTGTGCTAATGTTTGGTGTCGACAACTTGATGTTCCAAATTTCTGGGCTCATTACTGACCTTTTTGGTGCTGAGATTGTGGTCCGACCTTCGATGTTCCAAGTTTTTGTGTTTTGGCTACTGAATGTTTGGTGCTGAGGAATGGTGTCGACACTCAGACAACTTCGATGTTCAAAACTTCTGGTTTGGCTACTGACATTTGGTGCGGAGGATGGTGTCGACACATTAATTCCAAACTTCTGGGTTTTGCTACTGACGTTTGGTGCTGAGGCTGGTGTCGACACTTGATAAGTTTCCCCCCTTCCTTTTGTTTGGCTAACTGACATTGGTGGCTGGGATTGTGTCGACAACATGATGTCCAAACTTCTGGGTTTGGCTACTGACATTTGGTGCTGAGGATGGTGTTCGACACTTCGTTTCCACAACTCTGGTTTGCTACTGACATTTGGTGCTGAGGATGGTGTCGCCATGATGTTCCATCTTCTCTTCTGGATATGTCTACTGACATTTGTGCTGAGGATGGTGTCGACACTTCCTACCAAAATGTGTTCAATCATCTTTTTGATCATTTTGGGCATTGAGTCGACTTTCTTTCCTTCCTCTGAATGCATTGGTCTTTGATAATTTAGATCCATTTAAGTCTTACTTGTTTGAGACTTCTCAATAG
>CM018905.1:11172635-11174498 GCA_009663005.1 Actinidia chinensis | reverse complement strand
ACATGAGAAGAAAAAGGATTTTAAAGGCATAGCCAATGAAATATGTTCAATGTATAGTGACACTCGGGATCTTTGAGCGGCGAGACCTTAATCTAGCCCCTTAGTACTATGATAGGAGACCAAAAATAAACTATCTAGTCATATGATAGAGGATCGTAAATAAACTATATATATGGAAAATGTCCCTGGCATAAAGAGCCCCAACTTATGGTTAGTATATGTGCTTGAAAGGGTACTATGCCGAGTTGTTACACGTTTTAGTACTTATAGATTTAAAGTATTTACAACTCTATGATTATGAAAATTCAAGTTATGATATGTTTATGATTATGAAATGTTCAAGCTATACCATGTTTACATGAGCTTGAAGTTTGTGAAAGTTACAAGTTTTCAAATAAAGCTACGCCATGTTTATAAGATTTATGTCAAGCGAGATATGTATGTTATGCTATGATCTATGGTATTTTTACGTTCATGCATTATTGTTATTCGCTAAGCGTATAGCTTACGTTTTCAAAAACCAATTTTCAAGAAGTCAATGAGAGGAGCCTTAGAAGGAAGTGACTGAGAAAACTTTAGTTTTGTGGTCAAGTGCCTTATGTAGTCTATAGATGGGCTAGGCCCTATGTTATGTAACTTCAAGTTGGCCACATTTTGTACATTAAAGATGGCCTTGTTATGTATGGAAGAAAAAAAACTTAGGAACAACTCTGTATGTCAGTCCACACCTTATCACTTTCAATAATTTTGCATTTCTGCAAAATTATGTATCATTATAAATGAGTATGCACATGTGTTCAACCGGACAAATATATATTGGCCTTAGTAGCTAGGCTACCGGCCATCACGTGCCTTCAATCTGCATGGACGGGTGCGGTTGTGACACTAGGACCACCTCAGGATGTAGAGTAACCCACAACTGAGAATCTTATTGAGAGCCCCCCCCCCCAAAAAAAGACAACTCCCCACCCAAACAAAACCAAAAAAGGGAAAAAGAAACACCAAAGAAAAAAAAAAAAACAAAAGAAAAACCCCCCCCCCCCCCACCCCCTCACCCACCCCTCCCCGGTCCACCTTCACCCCACCCCCACCAACCCCCCCCTCCCCCCCCTCCCCCACCCCTAATGTTCGCAAGGAACCTGCTCAAGCTGACGATTCTTTAGGCGTGCAAAATGGAGGTTGACAGGGCAAAAAATAGCCTAGGAGCAAGTGTAGGCATTGTACTAGAAAGTCCTAAATGGGCAATTATACACGCAGATGTATTGGGTAGGATTGGCATCGGTTTTTGAAGGAAAAACTGGATAGACCATCGCAGTGGATCTGATCTCGGCTCCCAACCACGAAGTCATTCAAGAACTCATTCTTGTCAACACTGAGCTAGCACCGTGATGGATGGACCAGGTAGTGAAACTTTTATGCAAGAGGGAAGCACACGCGATTTTCGATCTCCCCTACAAAAGATTTGTATAAAAGATCTTACTCAGGACCCTATCTATTGTGTGTTCACCCGAGTTTAGTGGAAGACTTACTATTTGAAATTCATAAAGGCATGTGCAGACTGCACTTAGGGGGAAGATCATTACCCCACTGATCCCTAACTCAAAGGTATTCGTGGCCCTGCATCCAAAAAGATGTCCAAGTTTACGTCCACAAGTGCAACAAGTGTCAGTTGTTCTCCCCTTTCATTCATCAACTAGATAGGGATCTAAGTCCTCTCATAAGCCCATGACCCTTTGCTCAATAGGGAATGGACATTATGGGCGTTCTACTTTAAGTTGCGGGGAACAAATTTTTTTTGCTGCCAGCTATGGATTAGTTTACAAAGTGGGTGGAAGCCAAGCCTTTGGCTTAAATCAGGGAAGC
>CM018905.1:11155135-11165135 GCA_009663005.1 Actinidia chinensis | reverse complement strand
GGGGGATATTGAGGGCTCTGGATTTCATCAAAGTTCAAAAGCTCCTTCCCCGCCCAGCTCGTATTTAATGGAGGAAAAACATATTCCGATGACCCAACCTGGACTTCGTACAAGAATCTGATGTCGCTCCAAGTTGCTCGGACGAGGTTATTTCAAAGCGTTCCTCCGCCATCTTTGAAGGGACCTCCGCCAGGTCATGGTTTCAAAACTGTCGCCAAGGACCATTGATTCCTTTGCGATCTCAGTCCGAGATCTTCTTCGTCGCCAAATTTCATGAGCTGTGCAGAAAATTGCGCAAAAGAATGCTCTCTCACTTTTCACCATTCATCAGAAAGAGTACATGTAGTAGCTGAAAGACTTCGTCGAAGTTACGATTGCAAATCAGCTAGTTTAGAAGTCGAGGATCCCAGCGACAAAGTAATGAATCATGGCTATTATGGAAGACTCCGACCTGACCGCCTCTGTTGCGACTGTCCCTCTCCAAAAACGTTCGCTAAACTTTAATCCGCCTCGCCAGAGCACGCCGAGAGTATAGGCTTGCGCCGCAGAGGAGTTGGCGAGGCCAAACGAGGCGACGAATGGTTAAGGACTGATGTTTCAGTATATATTGATGGCGATTGGGATACGACTGATACGAGGCGACTGATACAGGAGAACTATGTACAAGAGCCGGACCGAGATCCCAAAACGATCCAATGATAGACGCCTCGCGACTGCAACCCCCCCTCGCCGACCCTAGTTTACTCTTCCACCACTGCTCAAGCAACGCCCCTGTTGCCCCAAGTACTCTCAGAAATTAAAGCACGAAGCGTTTTGTCAAATGGCCCGGAAAGATCAACCTGACCCCCGAGAGGAACAGGAACAATATTGTGATTTCACCTGGACGACCGACACAATATGAGACTGTTTTCAACTGAAAGAACAAATTGCCGACCTCATAAAGAGGGGTTACCTGAGAGTATGTAGCCGCTCGCCTACCACCCCATCCCCCCCGAAAGAAGATACCGGCGACACAGACCAACCTGCGGGGATTACCACCAATCCATGGAGGTTTCGATCGTGCGGTTTATTCACTTCATCCAAGAAAAGACATCCAGAAGTGCCCATAAGAACCGGCCGTATGAGAAGTTACACCTCTCATCATTTTGTTTGCTTATCAAACACACTATCCCGTCAGCAAATGATTAACTTGGAGGCTTGCTCTACCCCACGACACGATGCCTTTGGGTCGTTCCTCGAGCCGTCATTGCCAATTCAACGTCCGGAGGATTTTGATCGACAATGGGAGTTCGGGCAGAATCTTGTTCATCTCGGCATTGAAAAATGAAGATTGGGCTGGACAGCTGGCACCATTTTCATATGACCCCCCTGATCGTATTTGAAGGAAATACGACGGCAGCACCCTTGGGATGATCACTGGTCCAATAACCCTCGTGGGCGAACCCACACCAGACCACAAGTGGCAGGATTTGATTGTGGTAGACTGCCCCTCGCCTTATAATGCCAGCCATCCTTGGGCGCACTTGGGAGGAATCAAGGCGATCACCTCGACTTATCCACCTGAAGCTAAAGTTTTCCACTCCAACGGGGATTGGCGAGATAAAGGTCGATCAGTACGTGGCCAAGCCAAATGCTTCATTCTCCGGCCATGAGGGTCGAAACCTCTTCAGTTTCGTCCCCACCCAATAGCCAATTACAGAACATGGGTGACGACATCAGAGGTAACTTAGAATGAAATGGAACAACTCACCCTAGCAGAGCTCCAGGAAACGCAATAACACCAAGCCCTTTAAAGAGATCGTCCCCATTTCATACATCCGATTATCCTGATCGCCATATCATGATTGGACGAGAAACTTACCATGAGCTTCTTTTTCAACTTGGGGGGGGGGGGGGGGGGGATAAACTTCTGAAGACAACTCCGACGTATTTTGCCGTGTCGCAAGAGAGTTCCTGGGCAAGATCCTGAGATCGCCATGCACAAATTGTTCAGACCGACCCCGAAGCATTCTCCAGTCTCCAAAACCGAAGGAAGTTCGCCCCTGACTGCCTAAAAGTCCATCTGAAGACGAAGTAGATAACTCCCCATCAGAGCTAACGTCGTCCGAGTAGTGCCCCCTATCCGGATTGGCTCGCCATGGTCGTAGTCGCCCCCAAAAAGGGGGAAAGTGGAGGGTTGTGTGTAGATTGTTCATTCACCGACCTCACAAGACTTGCCCAAGGACATTTTTTCCCTTGCCAAAATAGACTTAATAGTCGACGCCACCTCGGTCCAAACACGAGCTCCTAAGTTTTATGGACGCCTTTTCGGGATATCACCAATAAAGAGGGGGGGGGGGGAGGGGGGGAGGAAGGGGGGGGGGGGGGGGTGGGGTAGGGGGAGGTCCGGCGAGGTTAACGGTGGGAGGGGGGGGGGGTGGGGGGGTGGGGGGGGAGGGGGAGGGGAGGGAGGTGGGGGGGGGGGTGATGGGGGGGGGGGGAGTGTGGGATGGGGGGGGGTAGGGTGGGAGAGGAGTATGGGGATGGGGGGGGTGGAGGTGGGGGGAAGGGGGGGGGGGAGGGGGGGTTGGGTAAGGCGGGGGTGAGGGTGGGGGGGTGGGGGGGGTGGGGGGCGAGGGTGGGGGGGGGGGCGGGGGGGGGGGGGGGGGGGGGGGGTGGGAGGGGGGGGAGGGGGGGGGGGCGAGGGGGGGGGGGGGGGGGGGGGGGAACAAGGTAGGGGTGGGGGGAGGAAGGGGGGCGGGGGGGGGGGGTGGTGAGGTGGTGGGGGGGGGAAGGGGGGGGATGTGGGGGGGTGGGGGAGGGGAGGGGGAGGAGGGGGTTCATGGGGGGAGGGGGGCTCAAGGAGAAAAAAAGAAAAAAGATTGGCGGTGTGTGAAAGTGGGGCGTGTTGTCGGTGGGGGTTTGGGGGGGGGAGGGGTTGGGAGGCTGGAGGGGCGGCGGGGGTGGGGAGGAGTGGGGTGGTAGAGGGCGGGGGGGGGGGGCGGGGCGAGGGGGAATATGGGGGTGGGGGGGGATGGGGGGGTGGGGAGGAGGGGGGGGGCCGGGGGGGGGAAGGGGGCGTATGGGTGAGGTGGGGGGGGGGGTAGGATTTGGGCGAGAGAGGCAAGAACGGGGGGACAAGGAGGGGGGGGGGGCCGTGGGGAGGGGGGGGGGGGGGTGGGCTGCGGGGGGGGGGTAGAGAGGGATCGGGGTGGGGATGTTTGAGGGGGGAGAGGGGGAGGGAGGGTGGCCGGAAGGTCTCTGATGTCTCTCATTGCTCCTCATCGTTTTCGCGTGACACATCCCTTCCGTCCTTTGTTCTCTCGGCTATCGTCTCTTATCGCTTTTATTTCTTTTATACTTTCTCCTTCCTCTCGTGGTGCTCTCTCCGCTCTAACCTCTGTGCTTTATGCATTTTTCGTGCTTTCGTTTCGTCGTCTTCTCCTTTACGTCCTGATCCTCCTCCCTTTCCCTCATTTATCCTCCGCCGGGCCCCGCCGCGTCCGGCTCCTTGCCTCTGTCTCTCCTGGGAGGCCCTCCCCTGACATTGAAAATACCTCTTTTAATCACAGACGGGGTTATATTGTTACGAGTCTATGGCCATTCGGATTTAAAAATGCTGGGGCGTACCGAGGTTAGTCAATAGGGATTCAAGGAACAAATCGGAATACCCGGGAAGTATATATAGATGATATGCTGGGTTACAAGCCGTCCGATCGTCCGAGACCACATCGCCCCCCTTGAATACGCATTCAACCATCCTTCGTCGTCCATCGGATGATGTTAAATCCCTCAACTGCATATTGGGAGTGTCGTTTGGGAAATTTTTTAGGATTGTCCTGGTCACTAAACGTGGACTCGAAGTAAACCCCGGATCAGATCCAAGCCCTAATCACGATGCAGTTCGCCCAGAAGTATCCCGAGAATTACAGCAAGCTGACTGGGCGAGTAGCCGCCCTCAACATTTGTCTCCAAGTCTGCGTCCAAATGCCTCCCCTTCTTCAAAATCCTAAGGAACAGCCAGGGCTTTCATGAATGAAGAATCTAAAAATGCGTTCCAACAGCTGAAGAGTACCTCCGGTCCCCGCCCTTTAACTCACAGTCCCCTCACCGGCGAGGACTTACGTATATTTGTCCTTCTCGCCCACCGCGGGAGTGCCGTGGCTCATCCAAAGAGAAGAAGATCAGGTCCAAAGGCCAATTTACTTTACTACGTTCTAAGTCCTTATTGGGAGCAGAACCCAGATATCCAAGATCGAAAAACTCGCCTACCGCCCTAAATGACGCCGCCAGGAACTTCTTCATTACTTTTCAGCCCATCCCATCATAGTGTCTGACGGATCAGTCCATGAAGCTATTCCTTCAGCGACCAGATGTGTCCAGGTCGACTCCTCAAATTTTCCCGTCAAGAAGAAATGGCTGGAAAAGAGCTAAGTGAATCCACATTAATACAGCCAAGGACGGCAATAAAAGGCCATGCTCCTGGCTGATTTCATTGGTCGAATCCACCCATGATGGACACTCAAACCTTAAATGGTCCCTTCCTGAAGCGAGAATTCCTACGAAACAACCTCAGAAAAAAACCTCACCATTGGATTTGTTCGTGATGGCTCTTCTAACCAGCACGGCTGGCGGGTCAGGCTCGTCCTCTCGCGAGCTCCGTCAGGCGAACAAATGGAATACGCCATAAGAATGGAGTTTAAAGCCCTAACAATGAATGCCGAATACGAGGCCCTCCTCGCCGTATTAAGGGTAGCAACATAGTTGGGAGCACAATCTTTGGAAGTTTTCATGACTCGCCTCTGGTGGTAAACCAAGTCCAAGGAGACTACCTCGCCAAGGAACGCTAGAATGATAGCCTCATTAGGTGAATGAAGGCTGTATCCGCCAAAGATTCAAGGATTTCAAGATTCATTAGATTTCGCCGAGAAGATAATAAACGGAGATGCACTTAGCTAATCTGCGTCACTTTTGAGTTTAATTTCTGACAGGTGCATACCTCCCTGAATTTTCTAAAACCAGCCAAGCATTGGAGCGCCAACCAAGTCCTCCAAACGAAGAAAATCAACATGATCGACGAGGATTATCGCCTATCGTCCAAGATGGATGTTGCCATAAGATAAGCACCAAGCTCGCCGTCTCCAATACAGATCCGCTAGGTTCTGCATTTTTAATGGCTTGCTGTACAAGATGGCTTTTTACAGGACCACTCTTGAAATGTCGTCCGATCAGAAGAGGAGAGTACTTCTAACGATAAATACAGAAGTGCATAGCGGGAAATCACTCCGGAGCAAGGTCACTGGCGAAGACAACTAATTCGCCAAGGATATTTTTGGCCGACCATGAGAACGAGACATGGCCGACAAGCATATATCAAGAGATGCGACAAATGCCAATAGGTTTGCCCCCCCGTTTAATCCGTCTCCCTCATACCGAGATGGGTACTCGATGTCAAGCCCGTGTCCGCAAGCTTCCTCTGTCAAAGGAATTTTTTTTAATCGTCGCCATAAATTATTTCACTAAATGGATATAAGCTCAGCCCCTGTGCCCCGGCCCCAAGATTACCTGAGAAAAATACCCGGGACTTCGTATGGAAGCACCTTGTTTGCAGATTCGTAGTCCCAAAGGTTATCATCCTCGGACAACGCAAGACAGTTCGAAACATAGGTTCGATTATTCCTGTTCGATCTCGCCATCTCCCATCATTTCTCCCTCCGCCCGGTCATCCTCAAGCTAATGGGCAGGTTGGAGATAACCACTATCGTACCTCCTCAGGATTTAAAGGCGAGGTTGGACGCGTCAAAAAGCGAGGGGGCGGAAAACTACCAAGCATCCTTTGGGCTTATCATACTACTAGCCGATCCTACGGGCGAACTCCATTTCCCTGGTCTTCACCGAATCAGTCATCCGTGAAATAGGTATGCCGATCTTCAGGGTTTCCGAATTTCGACAAGAACTTAATGAGGCCGATCTCAGAGTCCAACGGGACCTCCTTGAAGAGAAAAAAGAGAGCGCCGAGCTAACGTTCAGCGTCCTACAAATACCCAGTCGCCAAGTACTACAATCAAAGAGTTAGTGCTACCGTTCTTTCCTTCCGGGCGATCGTGTTCTGCGGAAAAAGTACCCTGTCAATAAAGACCAAATACCTGAAAGCTCGTCCCCAACAACGTGGGAAGGTCCTTACAGTCCATCCAAAGTCTCCCGACCGGTGGACTTTATTGGTTTAGAAGACCCGACGAAAAGCACTTTCCATCCTGGAATGCAGCTTTGAAACAGTACTATCAGTAAGGTCATGAGAACCCATTCGCCATCGCGCCCTAAATAAGTTTATTATTAGGATTTGTTTTACGATTCGCATGTTAGATCGCGTTTATACGAAGATTGCTTCGCCATTGTTTATGTTGCGGCTATATTATTATCCCCCGTTCTATGGTCGCCATTACTTCATGATCGCCTATATCAATTCCGCCATATGGAGATCGCCATTTAAAGAAAAATCCGCCAATCGTGAGATCCCATTTAAAAGAAACTCGCCAATATTGAGATCGCCATTTAAGAAAAATGATATCGCCAATTCAGAACGAAAATGAGATCGCCCATTGTTGAAATTGCCATTTATTAATGCCACATTATGGAGACCCCCCTTGGTCGGCCATTACTTAGTGGTCGCCATTAACATCCAAACAAACGAACGGGGACAAAGATTTTTCATTCATATGGAAAAAATTACATATTAAAAAAAAAAAAATTTAGACATTGGGAGCACTCCTCAACTCCTGCAACAGGATCTTCTCCTTCCTTTCATCGCCTCCTCTTCCTGACTCGCCTTCCTCTCCTTCCTCGCGAAAAACTTGGTCCATCGCCATATTCGTCACGTCAAACGCCGAGGTTTGGGAATGATGATGATCTGCCTCTTGCAACTCAAAAGCCCTCGCTGAAGTACGTCGCAAGCGAATCTTAACCGCTGCCTTGATTTCTCCCGAGCTTTGAAGTCCTTAATAGCTAGCTCCTTGGTCCCCTCTCCAGTTTATTTGTTAGTTCCGCCACAGTGGCCTTCAGATCGTCCACCTCGTTGCCGGCTTTGATCCTCTCGCTAAAGCTCAGGCCAGCTTACTCTCCGCTTTAAGGGCTCAATTTTGAACTTTTACCATTCCAGCTTCGCAATCTTGCGCGAGCCATTTGGAAGTTTACGTTCGTGGATATATCCTGGCTGGGAGGGCAGAGAGAAGCAAACACACCACTGCCAAGATAGCATCTCATATTTATCAAACGAAGCAACGCCAAGATTTTCAACAAGTTACCACATACCTGGCCAAGTCAATGAAAGGATTTGGTGCAATTCATTCTCGTAATTGGTCACCTCTTTCTTGTCAGAGCCGGAATCACCCCGTGGCAGCCTCTGAGCCACTGAAGCATCCGACATAGACTCTTATCCTATTTCGCCACCAGGGAAGAGTCCCCCCCGCCTCAGCAGCAAACGCCCTCTAGCTTGATCGCCCCTCGGTTAGATTTGAATTTTTAGGCTGCGGGGCGCACTGCTTTCCTTTCCCTTCGACGAGTCCATCTCGCACATTTCGATTAAAGGTCGCCTTCGCCGCGTACGTTTCTTTTCTCCGGCGGATAGTCCCTCCTTTAGTGTGATGCTTGGCTGTCTTCTCTTCGAGCCTTCTCGGCCTGTGGCCCCTTGCCCTCGGTTTTTTGGCCCACAGCGGGGCACCAGCCTCAGAGCAACATAGCTGCAATGAAGATGTCAGATAAGGACAAAATAGTAAACATTGGTTCTAGAATATACCATCAGATTTGAGCTCGGGGTAGCTCTATCCGAATGGAAACGCGACCCTGAATCCGAACGGAGCCGACGCCCCAGATAGGAGATTCGTACACGGGCCCTTTACCTTCCCCCCGAGCCACCTTCAATGGTTTCATCAGGATAACCAGGATGGTCTCTCTAAAACGCCTCTCCGTATCCCCGTCTGATGACTCCCAGGTATTCAACTAGTCTTCGCGAGTACGAGCTCACCCTCGTCACCCGAGTCCGGGTTGTCTCCGCACACTGGTAGAGAGCGCCGGCAACCAGCCGCAAAGTGTTTCTGGAAGGTCCTCGCACCCATTACCTTTCGACACCTCGAGTAACCTCCGGGCTCTATCTTCCCGAGGACCGTTTCCCGTCCTCATTTGGCGTCCGCCCTCGGACAGAGTTGGCAACTTTTTGTAGCTCTTCCCTAAAACTGTCAATGTCCAGACGACGATATGACTTGCGAACACAAACAAAATAGGAACTAACCTGGTGTCCCCCAAGATCCTGGGAACTCGTGTAGGATCGCTGGCGCCGTGTCCCGAAGGGAAGCTCCCACTCATCCCCCGAGGCCAAAAAAGACCCTCGTCTTCCACCCCTTTACATTGGCTATCGCGAATCTGCGAGATGGTTTAATGGTTCGACGCAGAATCGGGCCATTGAATTAGAGGGTGCCCTGTTTGAGGAGAAGGCGCAGGGGAGAGGCTCACCGAGGATTCTGATCCAGAGACAAAATCAATCGCGAAGTTATAGGCGAGGATCTCCTAGTTGGAAAAGAGCCAGTCTGTCTCGCAAGGCCGATCATCGCCGCGTTTTAAAAGAGTCGGATGACTTTTTAGAAGCGTGAGGGGATCAGTAATCTTCTTACTTCTGCGATGGCTTTGACTTCTCTTCTGCAGAGTCAAGCTCGCGCACCGTATATCCTGATGCCGGCGTCAATCTGGAGGACGTTGAGATGGACCAAGATCCTCCGCTAAAGAGGAGGCCGAACCGAGCAAAGACGACGAAAGAAAGGCAGCCGGGGCAGAAGGGGGTTGGGCGAAGCTGGTCTGTCTGATGGGGGGGGAGGGAGAGGTGAGGGGGGGGGTTGGGGGGGAAGGGGGGTGGGGGGGGGGGGGGGGGGGGGGGGGAGAGGTGGGGATCGGGGGAGACCCCCTTTTGTATATAAATATATATTATTTTTTTACCCGTGATCTTCGATGAATTAATAAAAGTCTGATTCGCTTTCAAACTCTGGTCTTTTTCTTTTTGGGCTTGATTACCCCTCGGCATGGATGTGTTCATCTTACTGTAATGTAATATTCATGGTGAAAAACGGGCTGTCCAAACTTTCCACATCTTACGACTATACTCCTGGCGGACAAGATATATACGGCGAGATCGTCGACTGGCGATCGAAGATTCCTTGTATAATGGGGCGTTCTTATCATGGCGACGTTCTGCGATGTGATCAAGGATCCGCAAGTCGTTTTGGCAAACACTATGCGTCTAGATCTTTCCTAGGTATATACTATTTGGACGACATGGTTTGACCTTGGTAGTTCAGTTAGGAAAAATTTTGGGCGAGCTAAATAGTCGACGTAGTCCATCCAATCATAGATGACTCAAATCACAAAATCATAGCCTATTCGCATGACCAATGCCTGACGTTTTGTGCAATGATGACCGGACAGGTGGAGCGTCGAACGGACTCACTCCAGGAGTGCCACGTGGATGGGAACTAAATGCAGAATAGGTTCGGGTCGGCGGGAAAATGGTTTTAATGGCGGGAACTGCGGTTTGCTATCTCGGAATTGGAACGTCGCGTTATCTGGGCCTTTGGTGCCCGATCAATCACAGCCCTCCCCACGGTATTAAATGGGGTTAACCTGTTCATTCGCACATTTCCCGTTGCTGTCGAAGTGCTGCTCCGTTTTTTAAATTGTATCTCGCCATAAACAGGTTCGGCTGTCCCTGATTTCTCCACGACCAACCTCGGGGGCGAAGATCTGAGCCATCCCTGCCTTCTTTGATATCCGATCATCTAGGTTCTAAGTCCCTATATCTACCGAAACGAGCCAGTCTCCGTCGTCTCCAACCACAAACTCCCCAAAGATGGATCCTCTAGTCTTACCAATGAGGGTAATGGTCATGTCCCAGGCCGAACTGGACAAGCTCGGATCCGCCACCTATTCATTCCCCTCAGGATTACGACTTCGGATTCTGGGGAAGGGGCGAGAACAATTT
>CM018905.1:10960135-10962635 GCA_009663005.1 Actinidia chinensis | reverse complement strand
AAATAAATTCCCTTTTTGTGACTTTTTGTCTTACTTTTTTTTCTTTTTGTAGACTTTTAATTTTATTTTATCTTTTATATTTTATTATTATTTTTTCTTTTAATTACCCTTGATTAATTTTTTTTATTTAACAAAAAATAAATCCCCTTTTTGTTATTTGTATTTTTTTTCTTTATGTACTCTTCTATTTTTTTTATTTTTTACTTTTTATGATTATTTGTTCTTAATATATTTTATTAATTTTTTTTAAAACAATGAATTACTTTTTTGTTACTTTTTCTTATTGTTTTGTATCTTTATTGTTTTTTATTTTTATTTTTTATTATTTTTTAATACCCTTTGACTCATTTTTTTAATTACCATTTGATTTTTTTTTTCTTTTAATACTCTTCGATTTATTTTTTAATGTTTACAAATAATGCTTTTTTTTTTTTTCCAAAATAATATTAAAAAAAAAAAGGAATCAAAGGGTAATAAAGAAAAAATAAAAAAATAAAAATAAAAGGCTACCAAAAGAAAAACAAGAAAAGGTACAAAAAGAGAATTTATTTTATTAAAAATATGAATTAAATGATGTATTAAAAAAAATTATAGTAAAAAGTAAAAAAAAAAACAAAAATAAAAGTGTGCAAAAAGAGAGGACAGAGAAAGGGGATGAGGAAGGATGGATGAGAGAGAGGGGGGCATTTTGGTTCATTTGGTATTTCATAAGGAGAAGAAAAGGAAGAAAAGTGCTGTCAAGGTGGTGTCAGCATAATTTTTCAAAGCTCAGGCGAGTCACTGTAATTGTTCAACGTCAGGTACTTGTGTATTATAGGTAATCTTCCAGGGGAGGTCATGTAATTCTCCCTAATAATTATTGGAACTATTAAAGATATCAAAAAATAATAAAAATAAAATATAGTGATTCTGTTTCTTCAAAAAGTTAAGTCTCCCAAAAAATAGATTTTATTTCGGGTAAGCATTTTTCAAAATTAATTTTTTTTAAAAAAAATAAATCAAATCTTACTGTTTCTTAGAGTAGGATCTGCCTAAATTAGCTAGGGTTTGATATGCTTTGTAGTTTCAGCATCGTTTCAGCTGTAGGTAGCTATGAAGGGAAGAAGTCCGTAAGGGGGCAATTATTCCAGTATGACAAAACAAACGAGAGAGAGAGAGAGAGAGAGAGGCATGGCCAGCGGGGTTAGGGTTTTATTCTTCTACTGGTCATAGCTTTTAATCCTGATAATCATCTCACACCTTTCAGATGTGACAACACATGGTCCGATTCCTGTTGCAAACTCTCTCTCCTCTCTCTCTCATGCACTAGTAAGTGTATATCAGTATATATTCTTGCAGCAGCTTACGAAAGACAGATTGGAGTTCTCTCAGTACTTGCAACAGTAATATGTACCAACCACCATTTGGTGTAGGGACTGAGTGGACTTGCGTTTCCCTATCGACAGAAACGTGGTTCAGTATTACGACATAGTTTCTTGTTTATTAGAAGTAATTTTTGTATTTTGAAAATTATGTAAGAGTATATATCATAATTTTTATTTTTTATTTCTATAAAAATTTCAATTTGATATTTTTTAACTTTTATTTTTTTATAAATAATTTTCATATAAATTCAACTTACAACAAATCTGTTCCATCTATTTTTGATTGTTGATAATACATAAATTCACTTAAAATAACATAACGTGTCTCATTTAAAACATCAATCCTCATATATTTTTATTAATTAGAGAATGGATAATATTTGTTCACCTGGTTACGTGAGAGAATATAATTATAATATTTTGGATTCGGGTTTGTGCCACAGTAGTTACTTCTATTAAAAGGATTTGAGAGTATATTGTATCAATATGGGGTGGGTATCAATATTGTTTAGAGGATTGGAAAAATAAAAGATTATAAATAAAATCTAAATATTTTTACTTGACTTGACTTTCTCTCATAACTATTTTTTTATACAAAATATCTGACAATTGAATGGAGCCCCAAAATCTGAACCCAATGTAGTTTGGTTTGGCCCAAGATACTTGCGAAGTACCCAAATAGGCTTAAAAGCCCATTTTAGTTAAAGATCGGGACCCTATGGTTTTGTGGACTTTCATGGATTGAGAATAATTAAAAAAGGGAATTGACGGCCTGGTTCCCCTTCCCTTCCCTTCCCTTCCCTTCCCAGCACTTGAATATCATTAGTAGTTTCGATGCACTGGAAATTTGAATCACAACTTCTTCTATTTCTTTTATGCTAAAAATCAAAAACCACGTATGAATCATATATTCATTTTTCAGCTCTGAAGCTCTCCAACCATAACTACATCCAGTTTTAAAAAAACAAAAGATATCATCCCAATTACAAAGCATTGGAAAGCAAACACCGTTTAAGACCCACAAGAAAAAAGTCATCCAAGCAGAATCCATCCAATAGGATTTCGGAAAAGAAGCTTAAAAACCATGGAAGCGAATAGTGTATATTCTGCTACTTTCTCTCTATATAAATTGTACC
>CM018905.1:10932635-10935135 GCA_009663005.1 Actinidia chinensis | reverse complement strand
TTTTATTTTCAAACAATCAAACCTTCCTCCCATACTCTTTCCATTCTTTCAAGGCTTTTGGGTCCAAAGACCAACCCCAACAAGTTACAATACTCAAACTCATCCACAAAATACAACTTTACTATTGTAGATCTAAAGTTTGAAATTAACTAACCCCTAACATATTATAAAAATTGGGGTTTGTAACACCACCTTCACTTCACCAAATCTAAACCCTTAATACATGTTGTTTAATTCATTTGAAGCCACAAAGAGAGTCTCTCAACTAATTACAAACCAATATATACACATATACATAGTTAGGTGGTTGGAGACTTACCAAGGTTCCAAAGTCCAAAATGGCTTCCCAAGGTTCAAAATGGCTTCTTCTCTCTCCTATGAACCCTTTCCTCTCCTTCTCTTCCTCTCCTTCTCTTCCTTCTCGTCTCTCCCTTTTGTTCCTTCTCTTCTCTTCCTTCTTCCTTTCCCTTTCCCCCTCCCTCTCTCCGAATTTGTGGTGTTTGTATGTGGTGTGGTGTATGGGTAAATTGTCCACGACACATTGAATTTAATCCCATGTGCTCATCTCCACGCTACTCTCATGTTTTCAGCCACCTTCTTTTCTTTTTCTTTATTTTATTCCTCTCTTTCTTTCTCTACTGATTGTGTGTGTAATTGGAAGACCACATTGGATTGAATCCCTGTTCCCACCTCCATGGCTCCTTGGTGTAACCTTGCGCACAATTGATCACTTTGATTCCTTGAATTGTTTAAATAAAATAGAATATCTATATTAATTAAATTAAAAGTCTTAATTTATGTCATCATAAAATGACATTCTTTTGCCGGGGTGTTCACGGTACATAAGATGAGTGACACACTGCGGGAATGATTTTATGTGCCCTAGTAACCACTTTAACTTTCATGTTTTCCCCCTCTTTCTCTTCTCAGATTTTGTTTAACTCTCTTACGTTCAAAACGCCCTTCTCGAACGCTAAGAATAAAAATTAGGTATACACCTAAACTCTAAGGTTTTTAAAAAATGTCATCTTTAAATGGCTCACTTGACTTATAACTTCACATAACTCACACTAATTATCACACGGGTCATAAATTACATATATGATTAATCGGAATCGGCAATTCGGGTGTTACCCACTGCTACCTATCTTAATCTTACAATCGACTCCTAGTCGGGTACACAGGGGTAGTGCCTCCACTCTCTTCCTCTGCCTGTAGTATCCTATTTCCTATTATCCTCGTGTCTTTGGGTGCACATGTTTTTGTTTCAAAATTGGTAAACCCACGTACTAACTTGATGATTAAGGCTGTACGTTATAATCTTCCATTGGGTATCCTCTATATCCCAGGGTATATTTGTTATTTGAACTTCCTTTCACCGTCTATGTAATTACTCATAGATGTCATGGTTTTTAAAAATTGTTCTATTTTTTTCTGATGCTATCACTTATTCGGGACCTGATTCTGAGATATTTGCAGTAGATAACCTTATACCTCCTCGTCCGCTTTCTATACTTGAGCCTCCTCCTCCTGCACCAAATAGCTCCCTGCCCCCAATCATCTCTACGAACCCCAGTCCCCGCGCTTAGGCTCCCTTGCCAGCATCTTCTTTGAAATCAGGTATCTCTTCTCCTTTCATTCCTGATATTCTCCCTCCTCGGTATCCCACACGTGTTCGTTGTCCCCTTCCCATTTCTTCTTTCTAGTAGTATTAATCATTTTATTGCACAAGATCGTCTATCAAGGTCTTTCAGATCCTATAAGCATAGTTATTAGAACCTAATAGGTGAGTGAAACCGGTCAGACCATCGGTTAAATGGTCACTGTTCAACCGTGATCAACCGGTTAATAAATAAATAATAATAAAAATATATTTAAGATAAAAAAATATTAAAAAATTATAAATTAGTTAAAAAGATATATTTTTTATACAATAATTTCAACATAATACAAATAATAAAATCCTATAAAAAGAAAGTATAAAAAATATAATTATAAAAATATTCACGAGGACCTTTTCTTCAATTTAATATTTTAAAATATTACTTATTGGTATTTTTATATTTAAAAGAAAAAACGTAAACTTGTCAATAATGTGTGTTATTAAGATATTAAGGTGCATTATTTGTGTGACCTTTTATAGATTTTATTTTTCTTCCTATACCCTCATATTTTTATCTTTATTTTTTTAAATTAGTTTATATTTTTACATTGAGTAATTTTGATAATACGTATCCGTATTATTTTATTTATAATATGATAAATATTAAAGATGACATACCAAAGGTAAAAAAGAGAGAAAATGTGCGTTATTTAGCTAGTTTTTTTTTTTTTTTTTGCTTCTCTTGACGTCTTTGAAGATTTTACTTTTTTTTTCATCAAAAAATTATAAAAGAATATTTTAAAAAATACATAATTTTAAATCTTGTTTCATTTTTTAATTTTTTTCACTTTTTTAAAAATCGGCGGGTTCACATAAAACGACGGGGTTCACTGATTT
>CM018905.1:10837635-10842635 GCA_009663005.1 Actinidia chinensis | reverse complement strand
ACAAAATAAAAAAATCAAATACAAAAAATTAACTAAGGGCTTAGATGGTTAAGAATCTAATTCTATAAACCATAATTCAATAAGAAAAACTTTTGATAAAAGCCAAACTAAAAAACTAACATACTTATTAGTAATAATATTATAAGCATACTAAGATAGAAGTAACTTTATCTCTACCTGAAAAGAAAAATATTACCAATGGGGTACGGTCAGAGTTGTCAATCCTACATCGACCAATGTCTTATTTAGGCTATTGACATGGGACAGACTAGTATACTATTTTGGATTTATCACTATGTATTTTCACATGTAATTTTTTTAGTTAATAAATCTATAAACAATATAAAATTTAATCACACATCACAAGTTTAAACAATTCAAACAACAAATTAACTATAAAATTCATGTGAAAAGAGCCTTTTAAAAAGAACCAGGCTTCTATTTTAGAATGTACCGGTATAATTTAAATATTTTGAGTTTATTTTGATTATAAAAACCATTATATTGTAGATCTTATCGAGAACTTCAATACTGTAAAAAAATATGTTGATCGGATATAAATCAATGATCGACCAATATAAATTTATATAAAGATAAATGTGTATGATCATGTGCGTTACATTCATTTATTAAATTATAAACATTTTAAATGAATATGATTTCATATCCAATTAACATAATATTTTTAACGTATTGATTTTTACGATAAAATTTACAATATGAATAATTTGGTTATCAAAATGGACTCAAATAGAACCCAAAATACATCAAACGCAGTGTAGTTCAAACTTTTAAACTACATAGAAATTGTGTCCTTTTAAAAACCATGATAAACGGTTCAGATCTGATTTGGGACCACCTAGCCACTGTTGCTGCCCTTTCGGGACGACGAACACGCTTGTTTTCGGAAAGAATACATCAAACGACTATGTAACAGCAACAATTTATTAGAATGGTGGAAGATAGGATTATACCCACCTCGTCCGGTTCATTGGACCAGGCGAAGTTTTAATTTTCTAAAAACAAATGAAGATTATGCGAATATTGTCGATAAAAAAAATTAAATTAATTTTAGGATTAATTACATTAGAATCCATTTAAACATACTTATATTATAAAACTCTATAATAGTTGATTAGTGTCCCCAAAGTCTATTTTTAAAAATTTAGATATAGCAAATTGACTTTTACATCTTTATAGTTAGATTTCCGTTAGTTTATATTTTTTTATTGCTAGAAATTATGATTATTATGGAACATACGTTTTTTAGTTGCCATATATAAAATGCAAAAATTGCTTAGTCGTAATTGGTAAGAATTTTTGAATTCAAATTTATGTTTTCAAGATTTCAAAATCGAAATGTTTATCTATGAAATATTTTCTCATATTACAAATTGATATATTCTCAATTTTTATACATTGCTAAATCCTCAAATATTAATATGTTATCAACTTTCAAATTTTTTGTTCGGAAAATTCTCATAACGCATAGTTTATGTTGGATTTCAAGTAGAAATAAAAGAATTTACAGGTTTTGAAACTTTGGTAGGTATTTTAATGCTGTATTTTTTTGTTTAAAATTATTATCGTCAAGTTACATAGTTCAGAATTTAATTTGCCGCCAAAATTAAATCCTAGGTTATTTTTGTAATTTTTCAAAAGTTAATCATGAGAATGGATCATCAAACTATGCCAAGTGTCGATCATATTAGAGATAAGAGATAATATTCTAAATATTATCTTATAATCTATAAATGATTGCATTTGCGTATTCTTAAAACGGTGCTGTTTTTTTTTATTTTGTTTGAGACGTAAACCATTGTGACTAAACCGTATATATCTCTTGATGTGGGGGAAAATATGGATTAAATGGTATGGAATCTCTCCAAACTACCACGCCCACATACCCCCGGATCTCCAGCCAGCTCGGGGTATGCTGCTTTCTCTATCTCGTCTTTGGGCAAAGTAAATAACTTAGCTTAGTCAGAACGTCTCAAGGAGTCCGTCTCCATTAAGGTCCTATCTATACATGGAAACTACCCATCGCGAACTTCTCTCATCCACGGTACCTATGACTGTGGGATATTCTTCAGATGGCACCATCTCCCATTAAATCTCCTATGTCTCCGGGATATACTTCCCTACTTAGCCATTCGGAGATCTCGGCGTGAACTCCTCACACGACTCTCCATTATTCACCTATATAAAGGTCGCTCCCCCCATCATGAAAAGTATGCTGAATACACCCACATCATATACAGTTCTTTGTGCCATTACCTTAATTATCTTCTCGTCGCCTTGGTCTGATTCGCATGCCGGAGGGGTTTTGAGTGGTTTCGCTCCGGCTATTTACTCTTGTTTGTCTATACAAGTCACCCAAGTATTTGCCAAGAAGCAATTCGATTGTTGGTTGCTTACCCTAGATTTTTACCACAACAGTTTGACGTCGTCTGTGGGAACGACAGTTCTCAACCTTCTATGCACCTACGTAGCCGCTTATTACCCAGACCGAGCGCTAGTAGCCCTTTGGACAACGGAGCTCACCCAATGGCCAATACCAGCCAAGCTACAGATCTAGAAGGGCTCCACCGCGAGATACATGGTATTACCGAATAGATGAGAGTCATGAATGAAAATAATGCCCCCCTAATACAGCTCCTCACAGCGGCCAATCCACCACATCCGGCCGCACCTCTCATTCCTGATATTAAACGATCTCATCAATCTCTTTGCTCAAGAGATGACCATTCCTAGAACCGTAGTACTGGCCGAGTACGAAGGGAACGATCTCAGTCGCCAAGTCTTCCCTGTCTTGAAAGTTCATCTTCCTCGGAGTCCCGATCATCCAATAAAATTCCAAATGTGGAGGGCAAGGAAGCCAGGAGGGGAAGATCTCCTCGTAGAAATGATCAAACCAGGTGTCGGAATACGTCCACCTCTCAACAGATCCAAGATCTAGATGCCCGCCTTGATACCATCAACACAGGGGTAGGCGCTCCAGTAACAGTGTATGCTTTGATCAGATAGACCGAGCCACCATTCACGGGAAGAGTATTAAGAGCCAAGGTTTCCTCCAAGTTCAAGCTACCCACCCAGCTCGTAATCTACGAAGGGAAGACGAATCCTATGGATCATCTAGATTCATACAAGAGCCTGATGTCACTCCAAAGTGGTTCAGACGAGGTGATGTGCAAGGCTTTTTCTGCCATTTTGAAGGGGTCGGCGAGATCATGGTTCAAAAAGCTACCTCCTGGAACCATAGACTCATTTGGCGACCTAAGTAGGCTTTTCATCGCCAACTTTATGAGCTGTAGAATCAGGCAGAAAAATGCCTCTTACCTCTTCACCATTCATCAAAAGGAGACAAAGGGTTTCAAAGACTACGTGAAACGGTTTAACCAAGCCGTATTGAAAGTTGAAGATCCAAGTGACAAAGTGGTGATCATGACTATGATGGAAGGACTTCAGCTTAGTCCGTTGTTTGACTCCCAAGAATGTTCTCGAGACTCTATCTACCCTCCAGAGTAAAGCTGACAAATACATCGCCGCGGAGGAATTAGCTGAGGCCAAGCGTAGGCGACGAGGGAAAGATGATCACAAGAGAAAGGAACCTGGCATAAGACGATCTGAATACAGGGATGAGGCGAGAAGCAAAAGGCCCAATCGAGATTCAAAATGAACCAACGGAAGACGTCCCCGTACTCCACCTCACCACCCGGAATTTATTCTGCCTCCCCTCAATGCTCCCATCACCAGGTGATCACATATATCAAACGTGAGGAGTTTTTTAAAGAAGATATAGCGACAATAGACCAACCGCGGGAGATATTCAAATGATCCGTGGCGGATTCGGATCCGGTGGATGTTCAAGCTCGTCCAGGAAGAAGTATGTCAAAAGTGCTCATGGACGGGACGAAGAATAAATATACAACCTCTCCTCGCCGATTGTCAATGCCCACCCACCGATTACCTTCAGCAATGATGATCTGAGGGGTTTGCACCTTCTTCATGACAATGCCTTAGTTGTTTCGGCTGTTATTGCCAACTTCAACGTTCAGAGAATCTTAGTTGACAACGGGAGTTCAGTAGACATCTTATTCATCTTGGCGTTTGGTAAGATGAAGATCGGGATGCATAAGCTACATCCTTTCCATACTCCTATGGTCCAATTTGGAGGAAGCATGACGCACCCACTAGGGTGGAAAAAAATTACCAGTGACCTTGGAGCCGGAGCCGCACTAGATCACTGTTTGACAAGAATTCATCGCGGTAGATTGCCCTTCACCCTACAATGCGATTTTAGGTCATCCAACTTTAGGGGGAACCAAGGCAATCATGTCGACCTACCACCTGAAAATAAAGATCCCCACTTCTATAGGAGTGGGCGAGGTGAGGGGCGATTAAAAAGTGGCCAGACAATATTTTATCTCGGCCATAAAGATTGAAATCCCCTTGCCCTCGAACGCCCAATAGCAATTATGGATCACGAACGCCGAGATAAAAGTGCTGAGAGACGAGGTGGAACAAATTACTTTGGTAGACCCCAGAGAAACCGAAAACACCAAAATCCTTAAAGAAGTTGCTCCAATCTCCATACACCTAGACTATCCTAATCACCATGTTATGATCAGTACCGAACTTATTGACGAGCTACGTTTTGCCTTGATGGAATTCTTGAAGAGAAATTTTGACATCTTTGCCTGGTCGTAGGGCGATGTCCCGGGCATTGATCCTCAAGTTGCCACACACAAGCTACTCACCAATCTTGAACATCCCCCAATTCGCTAAAAACAAAGAAAGTTCTCCCTTAAGCGCCTAAAAGTCATCGATGAGGAAGTAGCTAAGCTCATTAAGGCCAATGTCATCTGAGAAGCCCACTACCCAAATTGGCTTGCCAATATTGTCGTCGCCCCTAAGAAAGGGGGGAAGTGGAGAGTGTATAGATTTCACCGACCTCAACAAGGCTTGCCCAAAAAACAGTTTTTCTTTGCCAAAAATTG
>CM018905.1:10812635-10820135 GCA_009663005.1 Actinidia chinensis | reverse complement strand
AAAATTAGAGCAAGTGGTACTAGGAGACCTATAACAAGATCGAGAAGTGCTCCGAGGAGTTGGTAATGGCGAGCTATAAGCTCAAGCTAACTCCTGGGGAGAGACTTTGGGAGAACTTGATGCTCAACCCTCCGATCGACCTCTAGGACCTCATGTCTCGGGTCAAAATGTTCGCTCAGTTGGAGGATGACATCAGACAGGCAGAAAAAGCTATAGGGACAACGACTCGGGGTGAGGGGCCATTCAAAAAGTGTAATGAAAACTCGACTGATTGCGAGAATCGAGTGAGACAGGGGATCAACGTGATTTTTAAGGAGCTCATCTACAACCTTTTCGCCCGAATTCGAGATAACCCTTCCTTGAGAAAGCCCGAACCCATGGTAAGAGACCTTAAAAAGCGCAACTAACTATGGAAATGCTCATACCATGAAGAAAAAACACACAGAATAGAGAATTGTCAGGCTCTGAAGGTCTTCCTAGATTAGCTGGTCCGAGATGGATACTTGAAGAAATCCGTTGATCAGGAAAAGACTCAAGTAGGAGAGGCCGAGGTCAGACCAAATTCGAGGTTCAACCAAGGTGATGATGAAGCGAACAAAATCACAAAAGAGGAGGAGGATCTTTCTCTGGGTACTATTCACATGATTGAAGGCCTAGACCATCCATATCTTAAGAATAAAATTCGAGGAGAGATCTGAATGATCAAACAAATGAATAAGATTCTCTCAGTCCAATCACCGTCTAAGAAGCCGAGGCAGGCGACGTCCGAATCAGGAACATTCACTTTCACCAAAGCTGACCTGGAGAGGGTGCACCCCCTCATAATAACCCCTTGATCATCCAACTTAGAATGAACAATTATGACGTGAAAGGATCCTAATGGACATTCGAAGCTCTATTGAGGTGATGTATTATGACCTCTTTAAACAACTTAAACTTTTGCAATCAGACTTGAAACTAGCCTGAACTCCTCTTGTTGGTTTTAATACTCAGTCTCACTGGCCCCTGGGAACCGTTACTCTTAAAATTTGAGTTGGTTCCTAAGAGTTGGTGATAGAATTCGTTGTGGTAGAATACCTTCTCTATATAATGTGATTATTGGTTGAGATTGGGTACACAAGATGAAGGAGGTCCACATTGCACCAAGTCATTAAATTTGTCACCCCTCGAGGTGAAGAGACCCTTCATGGATATCAGGTAGCGGCCAAATAATGCTACCTCGCTACGATCTCCATTAAAGCAATCATAAAGGAGGTGCAACTGATTGAGGAACATGAGGTCCTAGAGGATGTCAAGAGAGATCTGGAAGCTAAGGTCATGGAGGACCTGATACGCTATGAATTGGATGAGCCAAGGTTGGATCGTTTTTTTCTCACTCGTGCAAACTTGGAGGAACAAAGAGATAACCGAGCTTGTCCAGTTCCTTACAGCTAATATTAAGGTCTTCGCATGGACACCTTATGGGATACCTGGGATAGACCCCAACTTTATCAAATAAGAGCTCAATGTCCTCCTTGAAGCTCGACTAGTGAAGCAATGGGGACAGAGATTCGCAATCAAACACATGGATGTAGTGATAAAAGAAGTGGAAAAACTGAAGGAGGCAAGTGCAATAACAAAGGTTCTCTACCTGATCTGGTTGTCAAACACAGTTGTGGTAAAGAAGAAGACCGAAAAATGGAAAGTTTGCATAGACTTCACACAAGTCTTAATCGAGTTTGTCCGAAATATTGCTTTCCTTTGCCGAAGATTGATCAGTTGGTGGATTCTACCTCAGGTCATGCCCGGATGAGTTTCTTGGATGCATATCGAGGTTACCACCAGATACAAATGCATGAGCCCGACCAATCAGAATACTACATTCATCACCCCTTGAGGCATATTCTGCTACAAGGTCATACTTTTTGAACTAAAGAATACAGGGGTCACATATCAGAGGATGGTCACAAAAATGTTTGAGTCGGTCTTGAGTAAAACCATGGATGCATACATCGATAATATGGTGGTCAAAAGCAAAAGAGAGCCAGACTATATTAGGGACTTGCCCGAAGTGTTTGCAATACTAAAAAGGCACAAGCTGAGACTGAACGCAACGAAATACCCTTTCGGGGTGAGCTTGTAAAAATTCTTGGGACACTTGGTGATGAGATGTAGGATTAAGGCAAATCCTAAACAGATCACAACAACCAACAACCTCATCAGCATAAGAACTGCGAAGGAGGTTCAAAAATTGACTAGAATGGTAACAACACTAAATAAATTTATGAGTAAGTCCTCTGACAAATGCCATCCATTTTTCAAACTACTTTGCAAAAATACAAAGTTTTCATGAAATGAGGAGTGCGAGTTCGCACTCCAATAGTTCAAAAAATATTTAACTAGACTACCACTTCTTTTCACTCCAGATGAGGGAGAGCTGCTCTACGTCTACCTCGCTGTCTCTGAACATGTAGCTAGCTCGATACTCATAAGAGAGGTAGATTGAAGGCAACGCTCGATCTACTTTGTTAGTAAAACATTTACGAATTGCCAAACAAGGTACCTACCGCTTGAGAAACTTGTTTTGGCCCTAGTCTTAACTTTATGGAAACTCATGCACTACTTTCAAGCACATCCAATCGCTATAAATACTGAATTCTTGATAAAAAATATTTTGTCAAAAGCAGACTTATCTAGTCGAGCTCAGAAAATTAGATATAAATTTTTTGTCGAGGGTAGCAATAAAAGGACAGGTCTTGGCCAATTTTATGGTTGAGTTCTCACCTCGAGCTGTGAGTCCAGAATAAGGTTGCCTTGTGTTTGCACACAGATAGGAGGAAAGCTCAGAGGTAGGGTCATATGGAATTCAACCAATACCTGGGGGTCAAAAGGTTATTCAAGAACCACCCCAGAGTCAGAAACAATTGCCCCTAGTGACACATTCGAGATTCCAGAGGTTATCAATGAACCACCTCAAATCGATCCCACATCAGCGCGAAAAATGGTTATTGAAAGAGCAAGAAATAGCCTGGGTGCAAGGGCAGTGGTAGTTTTAAAAAGACTAGAAGGAGCAATTTTTGAACATTACCTCAGATTGAATTTCCTTGCAACAAACAACGAAACTGAATACGAAGCCTTCATTGCGGGACTCTGGTCTACCATCAAACTCAAGGTTCCTTAGCTCTATATATTCAGCAACTCAAAATTGGTGGTGAATCAAGTTACGGGAAAATTTGAAGCTCGGAGGCCAAGATGGCTAAGTATTTGAAAGTGGCTAAAAGCCTCCTCACCGGATTCAAAATAGTAAAAATTGAGTAAGTGAGGAAGGACTTGAACTCACATGTATATGCACTAGTAAGCTTGGCTTCGGTTTTTGAATGAGAGATAGGCGAACCATCGTAGTCAATTTGATCTCGACCCCCAGTCATGAAGCATCTCAAGAATTCGTCTTAGTTAACACTGAGTTAGGGTCGAGTTGGATGGATCCGATTGTAGATTTTATACGACATGACAAACTGTCAGAAGATAAGAGAGAGATGCATAACTTTGAATAAAGGCAACACTATTCTAGATCTCCCCCAATGGGGACTTATACAAAAGATCATACCTGGGACCCTACCTACTGTGCGTTCACCCGAGCCTAATTGAAGATGTACTTTTTGAAATCCATGAAGGCATGTGCAGATTACACTCAAGGGGAAGGTCATTGGCCTATCGAGCTCTGACTCAGGGATATTGGTGGTCGTACATGCAAAAAGATGTCCAGGTGTATGCCCGTAAGTGTACCAAATGCCAGCTCTTTTTCCTCCTATTTCATCAGCCAACAAGGGATGGACATCATGGGGGTTCTGCCTCAAGCTCTAGGGAACAAGAAGATTTTGTTAGTATTAACGGACTACTTTACAAAGTGGGTGGAGGCCGAACCACTAGCCCAAATAAGAGAGATAACGTAATCAAATTCATCAGCAAAAATATTTTGTTAAAGTTTGGCATCCTCAGAGCCTTTGTATCAGATAATGAAACTTAGTTTGTGGGCAAAAAAGTTAAAGACTTGTTAGGGCAATTGAAGATTGAGTTCTACAACTCAACACTGAGCTACCTAGAGTGCAACGGGCAAGCTGAAGCCACCAACAAAATAATCATGAACGGGATCAAGAAAAGGCTCTCAAAAGCCAAAGGAAAATGGGTTAAAGTACTACCAATGTTTTATGGGCCTATCGGACCACACTGTAAAAAGTAACGAACAAAACATCATACTTTTTGGCTTTTGGATTTAAAGTTGTAATCCTGCTAGAGGTCGGTTTACCCACAATACGGACCGAAGCATATGACGCTAGTCACAATGAGGACGTCTTAGCTCGGGACCTTGACCTTACTGGCAAATGAAGGGAGAATGCACTGGTTCACATGGTTGACTATCCGACTATCAAAAATAGTTAGCAAAAATATACAACCAGAAGGTCTAACACAAACAATTTTCAGTAGGCGATCTTGTTCTGAGAAAAGTTGTTGAGAACACCAAGGACCTGGCGGACGGGAAGCTCGGCCTGAACTGGGAAGCACCCTACAAGTTAGTCAAGCACGCTGGCAAGGGCACTTACTACCTCGAAGATTCTAAGGGTAAAGAAGCTTTGAGACCTTGAAATTCCAACAACTTAAGAAAATACTACCATTGAAATGTAATTTTTTTGATCGAGCTGGAATTTATATTAAACACACTTGTATAAACTTTTACTTTCTAAGGCATGGCCTAAACTATTAGAACGAGCTGTTATAAGAGAAGAGTTAGCTGAGCTCAAAGAGAACTCCGAACTCTATCTCATGAGATTTGCTAGGTATAATTGGCAAAAAGTTCTTAGAGAATAGTTAGTCGAGCTCTATATGAGCTCTGAGCTTTGTCTCACAAGGTTTGCTAACTATACTTGGCAAAAATTTCTTAGGAAAGAGTTAGTCGAGCTCTGAGCTTTATCCTACGAGGTTCGCTAACTATACTTGGCAAAAAGGAAAGTGAACCGCCATTGATGAATAAAGGCATCTAAAGTGGCATAGCATGCACCTAGAGCGTGACGTTTCACGGGCTAACCATAGTCCACAAGCCAATAAGAGACAGACACGTAACAGCTCCCATGCTGCGTGTCCCACCAAGTTTGCATATAAATGCACTTAGTAAAATTTGGGGAGGAGTTAGCTGAGCTTTGAGCTCTGTTCCAGAGGATGGCTAAGTATATTTAGAAAAATTTTAAGGAAGTGCTAGCCAAACTTTATACGAGCTCCGAGCTCTATCCCACAAATGTTGCCCAAGTATACTTAGTGAAAATTTAGGAAGGAGTTATCCAAGCTCCATGCGAGCTCCGAGCTTTGTCCTATGAGGATGGCTAATTATACTTGGTAAATTTTTTAGGGAAGTGCTAGCCGAGCTCTATGCGAGCTCTGAGCTCCATCCCACGAATGTTACCCAAATATACTTAGTGAAAGTTTGTGGAGGAGTTATCTGAGCTTTGTGCAAACTCTGAGCTCTGTCCCACGAGGATGACTATGTATACTTGGCAAAATTTTTGGGAGGTGCTAGTCGAGCTTTATGTGAGCACCGAGCTCTATCCCACGGGTGTTGCCCAAGTATACTTAGTGAAAGTTTGGGGAGGAGTTAGCTGAGCTCTTTACGAGTTCCGAACTCTATCCCATGAGGATGGCTAAGAATACTTGGCAAAATATTAAGGAAGTGCTAGTCGAGCTCTATGCAAATTCCAAGCTCTATACCATGGATGTTGTCAAGTGTACTTAGCAAAAATTGGGAGGAGCTAGACAAGCTCTATACGAGTTTCAAATTCTGTCCCATGTCTAAGCATACTTGGCAGAATTTTAGGAAAGTGCTAGCCAAACTATAACACCCTACCCCAATATAACTATCACAACCCATACAATAGGGCATTATCTACATAACTATCCATATAAACATAATAAAACCACACAACGAACGGGGTGATACAAAATAAAATCCGAAACAAAGTATTATTACAAAATTATTCCATAACTCTTTACATTTAGCATACTTGTAAAACATAAACCCAACACAGTCTAACCAACTACCAAAAGTACAAAAACATCTTGTATCATATGACTCAGCAGTGCAAACCCTTTCGCTAGTATGCACTTGAAAAAGAAAGGAATAACACTACGGGGGGTGTTGTAAGCCTAACCACATGTTCAGTGAATGTACAACTCATAATTTATATATCAAATCTTATATATCCCCACAGTTCACAATATATGCATATCAACATAAGTATCAACCATAATTACTAAGCATATTATGCCACAAAGGCAATGTATCGTCTCATAGGACCATGTAATGCAAATGTATCGCCACTAAGGCCCAAGGCGATACACTTGGATGACTAAAATCTCGATCAAGTAAATCTTGCAATTGAGTCTTTAATTCTTTTAGTTCATCTGGAGCCATTTGATATGGTGAAATAGATATAAGAGTAGTCCTTGGCACTAATTCAACAGAAAACTCCACTTCCCTATCTGGTACTATCCTTGACAACTCTTCAGGAAACACATCTGAAAACTCTCGCACCACGGGAATATTCTGTAATTTAACTTCTGGTTTCTCAGTATCAATCACATGTGCTAAGTAACCCTCAGAACCCTTAATAAGTAACTTCCTTACCTTTAATGTAGAAATAAGACAATTTGGAGTAATATTTCGATCACCACAAAATCTAAATTCAGGCTCATCCGATATACGGAACACCATTTTCTTTTTAAAACAGTCAATAGAAGCATGATATGATGCTAGCAAATCCATACCCAATATGATATCGGAATCGCGAATATCAAAAGGCACTAAATCAACATATTGCTCTCTATCGCCCACACGTAACACACAACCCCTATATGTCACATATACCCGAACAACATCCCCAACATGAGTAGATATAGATAAACACTGATCTAATATTACCATGGGTCAATCTAAATGCATGGCAAATGATAAAGATACATAAGAATGAGTAGAACCAGGATCTATCAATATATGTGCATCTTTACCATAAATGAGAGTATACCTGTAACAACATCGGGAGTTACCTGAGCATCCTGATGTGTCATATCAAATACTTGAGCCTAAATATACGATCCACTCGATCCTGTAGTTGATCCTCTACCTCGCTGAGGACTCTGAGAAGTAGTTCGACTACTACTAGACACAGAACGAGCTGAAGACGTAGCACCAGATCTCAATGGGCAATATTGTAATACATGTCCAGGATGATTGTAGTGAAAATATATAACCAAACTTTGAGTTGTACAATCAAAAGCTGTAAGTCCAGTAGCACCACATCTGTAACACGTAAAACCAGAAGTCAATCCACCTAAAAATGCAGTACTCTGTTGCCCAGATTATTGCATCTGAAAACTCTAACCTTTATAATCACTGGGGTTCTGTTTACTTTAACCTCCACTAGGCCTAAAACTCTGGGTTTGTTGCTTTGATGAATCTGCTCCCAAACGTGAAGG
>CM018905.1:10805135-10810135 GCA_009663005.1 Actinidia chinensis | reverse complement strand
CCTTCAACTCCCCCAGCCTTCTTTCCTGCACCTTCATCGGCAATGTCTTCTTATCCTCCTACGAGCTTGTTGCCTTGAGTTGCGCCAACCTTGACAGTAGCAACTCCCTCCTCATTTGTTGGCTGATTCATATATTAATCTTCATTAAAGCCGACAGGATAAGTGGGGAGTAAACCGCGGATGGATCTGAGGGCTCAATTAGAGGGACTACAGTATTCCAAGCCGGGTGATATGAGGGAGTTCCGAGCTCTTTAAGGTAGGTAAACCAACCTTCCTGAAAAATGCTGGTATGTAGCTCAGCTACCTGTTTCTCACAGGAGTCTCTATCTCGATTGAAGCTACGGTTAAAAACTTTTTGGAACACTTCCCCAGAAGACATTTTCTTAAGCTTGGCATTCTCTTGCAAAGCCTTGTCCATTTGCTCAAGTGCAGCCTCAGCTTCATTACGAGCACGAACGGCGACCTGCTCTGCTATAGCCAAATCAAGCTTGGAGTATTTCAAATCATTTTCAAAAGTATGGGCCCTCTAATTGGCCCTCTTCAGGTCGGTGGAATACTTCTTTAAGTGTTTTGAGTTGGCTACAACTCGTTGGAGGATTTGCAAAAAAAACTCAAGAAATTTACTAAGTATCATGAGAAAATAAAGCAAGGACTGACCGATCAGGGTAACATACCTTAACGCCTTGCATGATCAGCTTGTCTTTGAACTCCTCCAAGTCCTCCACGGCCAACTCAACAACATCCTAGGGGAGCATGATGGCATTCCCCAAGGCCAAATAGGTTTTGTGATCCCTTGAGGTATCAACATTGGTGACCTGCTTCCCGAGCTTAACAATAGCAAATTTGGGAGCCCAAAGCTCGGGGATGCCACTAATCCTCAAGGGGGTAGCTAAGCTGCCGACCTCCTTCCTTTCTTTAGGCAAGAAGGCCCTTCCACAGGAACTTACCCTTCCTTTTGCTTGCTCACTGAGATGATGGGGCACTTGACTAATCCTCTACCATTGGGCTAGGGAAAGCCAAAATAGGGTTGGGGGCTGGATGATCGACCCTGGTCCCCGCAGCCTTCTTCTTTCCCAGAGCTCTAACTTTGGGAGCCATCTCTTCCTCATCCAAGCTAGAACCTAAACTACCTCATTGGTTGAAGGAGTGCTCAATCAGATCCTTGGCAGCGGGTGCAACTTCTGGAAACTTGAGGTCATCTGCAGCTTGAAAGTTTGAGCTGAGAACAAGTAATGGCTTCGCGGCTAGAATTTAGGCCAGAGGGGCAATGTTTGGGACTTTGGCTTCACCCTGATTGACCTCTTTTGCTTCTTCAACTTCGGAGTTCTCTTCCTCATCACCAACTACACCAGCTACCCCTTGTTTTTATCATCACTATTGAGATTGAATGAGTTAGAAGAGCTCGATCCACTAGAACTAGTACTTAGCCCTTCAACCTCCTCCATCAGTTGCGCAAGCTTAGTAGCAGTCCCTTTAATCAAATTGCTGACTTCGATTGAGAGCAAATGCTTACCACATTGGGCTTATTCACAAATGCATAAAGGGGAAAGTTGGGGTTATCTTTGGAGATCAACTCGGTGACGGATTATGTGGCGGTAAATTGGAATGTAGTTTAAGTGTTCAGCCACCTTACGTGTCTATTGATAGTTGTTTACTACTTCAATTGCAGCAGCGCAACTGTCGAATCTCCTCTAATATTGGGTGCTGAATCCTGCAACAAACAAATTGAGATGAAAAAAATGTCAGACCCCCAAAACGAATTAAACGCAAGATTCACTCAGATAGCCGAGGTAAGAGAAATTAAAATTAAATTTACTCTTACCAGCGGGGACATAGCCCCTGTATCTTGAAAATGAAAAATGACCGGGGTCATTGGCTTGGAACTCCCAATTCTCCGAGACCTAAATGAAATCATTCAGATACAAGTCTTTGTCCGGGGCATCACTAACCAACCTCATTTGAGGTTTATGTGGTTTCTAGAGTCACAAATAGTGATTAGCAGTATACATATGGGTCTCAAGGTCTCTTTTAAGCCTCAGTATGCAATATACGTAAAGTAAATCCTCGGCAATGAATTCTTTGCCCTCCCTCTTCATCACAACTTCCACCGCTAGCACAGTTCAGACGAAATTTACTAACACTCGCATGAAGATGAGACGACACAAGGCCATGACCTTCTTAAGTATAGGACTAAGGGGGAATTTCAGCCTGTCCTGGTGGATCAACCAAGTCTGAACTAGTATGCGATTACCCTCCCTTTCTACTAAGTTGGCATCTTCATTGGGGCCCAACCTCTCTATGAGAACGTCTTTAGGAATGTTATAGTCGGCACGAAATTAAGCTAAAGCTGCATCGTCATGGGCAAGCAGTTGAGCCTGGTTCAACTCCATGTTTTGAAAACAAAAGAAAAAGGTTAGAATGAGCTCAACTACAAAATCATGACAAGCTCGGGGCGTGAAGCCTATAGGATAAAGTTAGTCGAGCTCTATGTGAACTTCGAACTCTATCACAAGTTTTGCCTCAGGAAAGAGTCAACCGAGCATGATGCAAGTTCTGAAGCCCATCCCAAGGTATACTAAGTTGTGTGTACCATCCAAACAAGGTTATATCAAACCCTTCTGCCATTCTGAGTTATCCGTAGTGGCAATCGTGTTTGAAGGAGGAACCCTAGCCCTGGAATCTAGAAATGTTTGGAGGGGCAACCCGAGTTAGAATCTGAGAAGTTACTATTGCCTGTTCATGGCGGGTGAATAGGTAATAGCCAAAATGCAACAAAGATACATGTAAATCATCAATAGACTCAACGAAATGAAGACACACGAACCTAGAAAGGTGTTAAGTAGAAAAAAGACAATCTAAATGCGTATGAGCAGACAGAGAAGGAAGATTAACCCAAGGAAGAGTATAAACTTATAGATATGGTTTGAGGAAAGCAACTATCGTATGAGAATGAGAATTGGTGACGGGAATAAGAATCGGTGTAAAAAACGGCGTTGAAAATAAGATCCGGCGTCAGAAACGGCGAAATGCAGTAGTTGCACACTTTCTTTCTCTAAAAACTCTCAGGAAGGTGGTGTGAACAGTGCTTAGAGAGAAGAACGGGCTTAAATAGGAAACTGAAAAGGCAGAAAACTGCACAAACACACCCTTAGGGCGCATCGTTTCACAAGCTAACCGTTACTCCTAAAATGATGAAAGACGAACACGTGGAAGCTCCCACACCGCGTATCCATTCCAAATAGACCCCATGAGTAGGTGGGAGAGCCTCGACATCAGCGCTCGAACGGTGCTAATAAGCTAATTAATTAAGTCCCGACACATGGCATGATGATATGATAGAGCCAAGCCTCAGAAGAAAAAAAAATTAGTTCAAATCACCTCGCCTAGCATTGACCCAGCCTATACCAACTAAGGGACAATTGTAAGAGGATAAAACAGACAATTACAAGCTCGGGTCATACTAAGGCAGTGGCCATCCCAAGGTAACCATTAAGAAGTGAGATAGGGGTACGACGCTCGCCTGAGCTTGGTCGAAACACTACTAAGCATTGACATCATCCAAGACTAAAGGACCTATTACAACTGAGTTGTCGCTATACAGCAAGATCGGTGGACCAACCGTATTGAGCGTTGGTCGAGAGACAACAGTCGGCAGCGATCCAGAGATATGTCAATGGACAAAGGATGCTTGCACGGCGAAATTATCTCTGATAGCCCCATACTTGGAACACGGTGTCTATGGTATGGAGACGTGCTAACAACTAAACCGCAGAGGCATGGTTGGGTCAGTCACCTATCTACTAACACAGTGTTGGCGCGTTGAGGTACGTGCTGAGTTACGCTATATAAGGAGGACTTCTGTCCTCCAATAGGTACGCGCAATTTGCTATCTAATTCACACTTTCTCTCTCTACATTTTCCAGCCTTCTAACTTGACCGTCGGAGAGCCATTTTCCATAAACAGCTCCGATGACCGAACTCATGTTTCTGTGCTGCAACTAGGTAGGACATAGTTGGTTAGCTAGTTGAAGGTACCCCATTGCCGTAAAACTATCGCCAGTGTCTATCCTCGATTTCTTTCCTCTCACCTCTTAAACTCAACACCCCACAATAATGTAAAAATAAAGATGGAGAGAATGTTGGAGATGATCTTACATGTCGTTTAATTGAGTCAAAATATAACACTAGCTAACAAAATGAGTGAATATTATATTTTTTGTGATTAGCTTAAATAGCTTAAATAAACGAAAGGGATCAACATTACCCTATGGTTAGCGCCAAACCTTCAACGACCCATGTTGTGTTTTGGTTGCCCGAAAGTATATTTCAGCGATTACTATAAATCTAGTCGCCAAAACAAAGAGATTAGTGACTGTTCTTGCACGTCACCAAAATACTATCGGAAATCTCCCTACGGTGTGATAGATATTGTGAAATTTAATTTCAAATTATTTTCCGTTTGCCATTAGCTCTCCCTAAAATGGGACAGATATTGTGAAATTTTCCAATTATTTTCCGTTTGCCATTAGCTCTCCCTAAGATGGGATAGATATTGTGAAATTTTCTAATTTATTTTTTCAGTTTTACTTTATTATATCATTACTCAGTTTGACCAAATTGTGATGGCATCACATCTTTTATTTTATAGTTATGAGAGATGGAGATGTCGCATTGAGAAATCATATTAAACAATATAATTTAGAGCTTCAAGGACTAGTGAAATTAAATCAGAGAAATGTATTGAAAAACCGAAGAAGGTTTTAAACCAAACGGAAAAAATTTATGGATTTCAAATATTTTCTCATATTAATTAAATAGCCAATAGCATAGTGATATTCGGTACTTCTAGTCTTTCTATACTCAAAATTATGAAAAAATAGAGATTAGAACTAAGGCTAATTTTGAATTATAGAAATCTTTAGACAAAAATGAGAATAAAGTTATATTGTATCCTGTACCTAATCGATAAACACTTCTTCCAAGAACCACCCGAGAAAGAA
>CM018905.1:10795135-10802635 GCA_009663005.1 Actinidia chinensis | reverse complement strand
CCAACACATTCAACGTAAAACTTTTCAAGTTGGTTAAAAGGTTCTTCTCTACAATTCTTGGTTAAAAGGTTCTTCTCTATCAAATCAAGGAAATTTTTCCCATGGTGCTATTGAAGTACAAAATCCTAAGAAAGGCATGCCTTTCAAAGTCAATGGGTAAAGGTTAAAGCTCTATTGTTGAGTCCTTCTATGCGAGAATTGACTACGTGGATCTTCATTGATCCACCCATCATGGTTTGAACCTCCCTAGGTTTCTGTCCCCGGTCCTTAACCTTGATTTTGTTGCTTTGAGACAAGCAACCTTTAAGTTGGGGGGTGGGTCAGGGCGAGCTTATTTCGAGATCATTTTCTTTATAGTTTTTTGTAATTTTTTGGGTAGGTTTATGTTTGTATAATTGTTTGGATTTGTTTATTTTTCTTGATAGTTTCTGTATTCAAAAAAAATAAAAAATTAAAAAATAAAATTAAAACGGTGATTGAATATTCTATCAAAACTTGTTATGCTTTATATTGATAAGTTTTAGTATTAATCTTAAGTGATTTACTGTGCATTTGAAGTCTTCAGTAAGGTTTGATGTATCATATGCTTTGGTACTTTGTATGTATTTCTCACACTTTTCATATACTCTCATATTTATTGTTTGTGATTGAAAGTGTGGAGATTATCTAAGATCACATCGCTCTATTCTGTCATTAAATCTTGTGATGAGATAACGTTGCCTCATGCATAAACTAGTGTTGAATGGATAGTTGATTCACCAACTATCCATCATAAGGAGAGTCTACATCGTTGTAACACTAGCCATGTTATAGTTATCTTACGTATCTCTCGTGTGTATGCATATCCTTATAATGTGGACATTGTAACCCTGTGAGTTTAGAGCCTAATGATCTTTTTTCGAAGTGATTTACATTTTATTTAAAGGGTATTTTATTGATCTTCATTCATTGAATAGCTTCATTATGCTTATTTTGGTTTACATGTTGAGTATTAGTTGGAGTTATTGAACACCTTATACCTCTTGAAGTTTTGATTTGTGGTTTTTAGATTATAAAAGTATAAGGCCCCATTTCATTACATTGAGCCATTCTTGGTTATCTCTTTTCCCTCCGATATTCGCATACACAAGCTAAAGTTGACAATGCTAAATTCTTCCGGAGTTGATGCATTGCTTATACAATTGTGTTGAAAGTTGGGGGGGTATGAGTTAAAAAAAATACACGGTGAAGGAATTTTAAAAAGTCCAGTTATTTTGAAAAGTTGGGAGCTAAAAATGATCACATTCTTGTCCATCATGTGAAGTGTGCAATGCACGTGGGTAAAGTTCTATTACCACTTTCTTCTTTTTCCATTCTCGGCTCTTCTTTTACATGGCCCTAATATATCCGGAATTACATGAATATTTAATTCAAGTACATATAAGTCATCAATGTCAAATCTCTAATTATGCTTAAAACAGTAAATATTCTTTCATAAAATTATGCCAAGCCGATACACTTATAATTTATCAGTTTTTGATTTCGGAAATGCTCTACTTGCACATCTTTTATATTTACTCTTAAAATGAGCTTTCCATTGAGATACACCGTGTGTTCATATTCAAATTTGAGTGTATGCCTTGTGAGACTTGGAATCAAAGCATAAAGGATACAATTGCATATGTTGAGATAGTAAAATTATATGTCGAAAACTATCACTCTCGACCCCCACTAAGTACGATCGAAACTTGTCCAAAGCAAATACTATAACCAACAATTCTTTCTCAGTGTTGGTATAGTTCATTTGGGTTTCATTCAATATTTTGCTCACGTAATGGAGCACTTGAGGTTTCTTTGGCCTAGAACGACCCCTACGGCTAAGTCACTAGTGTCACACATTAGTTCAAAAGGTTGGCTCCAATCTGGAGGTTGGATTATGGGAGCCGTAGTCAAGTGATTCTTCAGTTTGTCAAATGCTAGTTGACACAACGAAACCCATTCGAATGGAACGTCTTTTGCCAAGAGGACACATAGAGGCCTAGAAATGGCACTAAATGATTGAATGAAACGTTAGTAAAAGCCCGCATGCTCAAGAAATGACCTCATGTCCCTTCAACATTCTGATGGCCGGTAGCTTTTTGGATGAGCTTTAAACCTTATCATGGTCTAACCTCAATGCCTTTTTTGAAATGATGCTGGCCAGAATTAACCTTGCGTCCCAATGAAGTGAACACTTCTTTCTCCCAATTCAAAATAAGATTGCTCTCCCTCACATCCTTAAGTATTGACCTAAGATTTCAAGACATTGGTCCATATGTGGTCTCCATCACAGAAAATCATCCATAAAGACCTCCAAATTCGCTCTACAATATCACTAAAAAATGCTAATCATACATCGCTAAATGGCGAAAGCATTGGAATAACCCAAATGGCAATCGCTGTAAGCAAATGTGCCCGAATGTACAATGTGAAGGTGGTCTTTTGTATGGGTCGTCCATAGCTATTTCAATGGATTATAGCCAAGTAACCTCTAAGAAGCAAATAATAACCCGTCCTGCTTACCCTTCTCTAAGACTTGGTCAAGGAAGGGAAGAGAAATATGATCCTTGGTGTTCCGACCTTCAGGCGCCTGTAGTTAATGCCCAATCTGCCACCCAATTTGAATCAAGATAGGTAATCAATTTAATTATTCTCATTTTGCTACCCGTTACCCTGCCAGACTTTTGTGGGCACAACTTGGGTGGGACTCACTCATTTGGATCAAAAATTGGGTATCTATTACCGCATCAGGGTTTTTTGCACTCACCCCTAACAACTTCCGCACTTTAACCCCTAACAACTTCCTTCATAGTTAGATTCAATCGCCGTGCATTTGGCCGCACTGGCTTAGTCCCCTTCCCTCAAATAAATGCGATGAGTGCAAACAAGGGGCTAATGCCTTTAAATTGGCAATTGTCCATCCTATGCCTTACGTGTTTCTTCTGAGCACCTCCAACAATTTCTCTCCTAAACTTCTGTTAGTGATGAAGTATCACTACTGGATAAATTCACCCTCACCCAATAATTACATATTTTAAGGTAGAGGTAGGCTTTCCTATTGGGCATAGGAGTGCTCAAGTTCTATGGTTGTGGCTTAATAGAATTAGGAGTCAAAGGCTCAAAGTGGCCAGGGTAGGACAAATCTCTAGACTAGATATCTTCACATTCATATCCCCACCTTTATCACCTTCCAAGTCAGATCCAAGACCCTTGCTAAATATCAACATTCTAGTTAATAGGTCTTTTACATACTCCCTCTAAAAATGCTCTTGCACTATCAATTCGATAAGATTTATTTCCCAAACATCCTCTAAATCTCCCTGTTGTTTTCTTGCATTAAACATGTTAAGTTCAATGGCCATATTTTCAAAGGACAACTTCAAGAGACCCCCTCGCACATGGATGATAGCATCACAAGTGGCTAGAAAAGGTAGACCTAAAATGATAGGAATATGGTTTTGGGCATGGGGGTCTACAACCAGTTGGGTATCTAAAACCACAAAATCCGCTGGGTAATAAAACTTATCAACCTTCATTAAAACGTCACTATCCCCCTCAGGGTTTTGATAGAGCGATCCGCTAGTTGGAATGTGATCCTTATAGGTTTCAGCTCATCTAATCCCACCTGCTCATACAAAGAGTATGACAGTAAATTCACACTCGATTCCAAATCCAAAAGACAACCCTCTATCCTATGGTCTCCTATGACGCATGTCACGGTAGGACACCCCGGATCTTTATACTTTGGTAGGGTCTTGACTTGGACTACGGAATGGACATCTTTAGCAAGAAAAATATTTTCTCTCACATTCAATCTCCTCTGAACAGTGCATAAATCCTTAAAAAATTTAGCATAAGAGTGCATTTGTTTTAGGCTTCAAGAGAGTGTAATATTATATTTTGACTTGCTTAAAAGTCTCATAACTCTCAGAACTTCTTAACATTATTTGGGTTTGGCTAAATGAATGAGGGGGAATGGGGCGTCAGCCAAGAACCTTACGTTCCACTCAGACTTCCTCACCCTGGGTACGGACCCACTCTTTATTCCTCTCATTATTTCCTTTTTCACTTTCTTCTCCCACTCTCTTTATAGTCCCTAACTTTCTTTGTCTTCCTCGGCTTTCTCTCTCTATCAACTCGAACCCTCAGCCTACTTAGAGACTTCTCCTACCCTTAGGATTCACTAGAAAAAATGGTCTTGTCAATTAGCTTTACCACTTTTAAAAACAGTGATGGATTGAAACGTGTTCATGACTAGAGGATGGATTGGTTTTAAGGATTTTGGTGGACGGAATGCACAGCCTTGATGGTTTGATTGAGCTTGTGTGGGTAACGTACCCTTCTTAGTAAGGTCAAGGCTTGTGTGAGAAGAGTCAACTGACTTTAATGTCATCAAATGTCTTTAACTTTTCAAACTTTGAATTTAATCCGTTTGATTTGAAAAGAACTTGTTGGACGTATCCTCAAACATTCTTTTATGTGGGGGTTGATATTAGATGTTGCGGTTAGGTCGAGGTGGTTTGTGGGAATGGCGTAAGTAGAGTCAGAAGTGATGTAACTGGTGAAGGCTGATAATTCTATGATTGTGATGGTGAAGGAGGTGCTTGATAAGATTGAGGGTTATGAAACATTTCTTGATAGGCCTGGGGATTTGAAATCCCCTCATTGCACCATCCAAAATTTGGATGATCTCTCCACCCCGGGTTATAGGTATTGGAGTAAAGTTTTCTCACTACTTGCCTATAGTGCCCAATAGCACTGACTTGGTCATTCAAAGCATCCTTAATACTTGGAATAACTGGGCAAGACATAGTGTCGTGCTCTTTGGTATTACACACAACAGAACTCACTTCTTTAGGCTCTTCACTCCCCACCGAATTAACCTTCTTAAACTCTAAAACTTCTAATTTTCTTACCATGGTAGCAAGCCTAGCATTCACATCGTCAACCTCTTTCAATTGGTATTTTCCCCCTTACGTGTTTTTGTGGGCCTACTTCGGGATTTTGAGTCCTATGATTTGCCCCAATATCGAGTCCAAATTTGCAGGTAATTGAAATAGGAATAAGCTTTCTTGGAGTGTCTGCTTATCCATGAAACAAAATCCCCGGCATACATGGGTCTCAACAAATTGTGTTTAGTTGGGGGAGTAAGAGAAGCAATATAAGATGTTGATGATGTGCCATTCGGCCCAAACCCATAGTGTGGGGAAGACGTTAGAAGCTCCTTAAACGCTCCCAAACATTGGAAAAAAATTTCCCTCGACATAGGAGAAATTTGAGATTGGCATCTAAACACCTCCGTTCTATGTTCGAAAAAAAAATTTTTCAAAAATTCCTGAAGAGTTTTCAAGAGTAGATAGAAAGTCGGCTCAAAAAATTAAACCATGTCTGGTTGTTGTCTTTAAACAGAAAGAAAAATAGTTTGGAAAAAAAGATTTTTCTAAGCCAAGAGGTTGTCCATCACACGAACATGCATCCTCAAATTCTTTAATAAAGGCCATAAGGCCTTTCCGAATCTCCCCCCATGGGATGAGGAAACATTTGCATCATTCCCGGTCATATGTCAAGAGTGGTATAGTAGAGTTGAAAAAAAACAATACATGAACTGGTGCTTGACACGGTGGGTTCATGTAATCGCTAAAATGTTCGAAAGGGGAGGTCCCATGTCTCCATGGATGCTCCCGCCTTCCATCGTTATTCATCTTCTCTGCCATGTGCCATATTTGAAGGAGGATTTTGTGGCATCCACCCTTGGTGGTAAGGACAACAAATTTGTGGATTTGTGGGACAAAGTAGGGGAGGCAAAATTGGGGGTTACCTCCTTTTTCATTTTGGTCTTCCATAGGAAAGGTATCTAGGTAGACTACTAACGAGATTTCGGGAGGCGCGTTAACCGGTGATGGTGGGTCGACTCGTAAAAGGCGTCTATTGTCTATTCGTGTCCAATGGGACATGCATATGCAAATTGTATGCCTAAATCTTAGTCAACACATTATACACAAGATTTTTTTTTATATATAAATTGACCGGTCAAAATTCAACAGTCAACATTCGGTGGTCAACAGTCAAAATTCATATTTTTTTACTTTTTTTTTGTTCCTTCAATTCCCCGGCAATGGCGCCAAAACTTGGTCTCTCGCCAATCGTGCGCTTGAGATAAACCCCAAGTAGAAGGCCGACGAAGTAGTATAACTCAGAGTACGAGATCGATTCTATAGGGAGTTTCGTGAGCAATAGCCGAAAGGATTAGAGTTTTCCTCTTCTTCACTAACAAAGGATAAAAAAAATGCTTTCAAAAAGAAATAAAAAATTTGATTGTTTTGGAAGTGGCTAATTGTTTAAACTAATTAGCGAGTAAAAGTAAACAACTTGAACGAAGTTGATGGTAAATTAATGCGAAAAGGTATCGGGATCAATCGTTTCAACCGATGCTGGTTCTTGGAATTCTAAAGGTGGTGAATTTATCCCTTAAATCCTTTGACTTCATCGTGAGTCTTGATTTCGGAAGATTTAACAATAAAACCCTTTATTCATCCAAAACCTTCAACTGATTTTCACGATCAATCCCGAGATTGGAGAGTTTAGCTAACTCATCTCCATCTATAAAACAATTTTTAAAATATTTGAGTTCTAATAAAAAATTGGCAAATAAATTAAAATAGATATAAAAATTTCATATAAACAACGAAATACCATTAAGACAGAAGCAAATTATGAAGAGCATGGAAGTAAAAAATAAGTAAATAAATAAAATAACTTAAGTAAGTAAAAACCCAGCCATTGAGGCGGAATGAATCAGAGATATAACCATAATACATATAAGCAAATAAAAATAAGAGAACTTAACATGAAAGTAGAAATAAATGTAACGCAGCCATTAGGCAAATAATGTAAGGATAAGTAAAACCATCAATATGGTGGTATAAGAGGAAGCCGATACATTAAGCGATAAAATCCGTAAAATATGGCGGTTATAAGTAAGCGATTATTAAAACCATCAAATATGGCGGATAAAAAATTTATAAAGTAAAGGTACTTCTCGTAAAATACTACAAATAAAATAAATTATCAGAAATTAAAATTTAACAAAAAATGTAAAAATCCACTCTAAAAACTTCTTAAACTCCAATAAAAACTTTTACCATTCCAAAAAATAAATCATTTCTATTTTCGACCAAACAAAAAATCCCAAAAATTTCTTCTCTTCCTTTTTCTAAATAAAAAAAACTACTCCTTAAGAACTCCCACTCATCCTCCTTTTATAGGAAATAAGGAGACGGAGAGGAAGAGATACACGTTGCGAGAGAGGAGAGTCCTAGTGTGGAAAAAGCTTCCAAACTTTAGTCAACAAAAAACCACTTCAACCACCAATGTCAAAAAATCATACTACTAATGACTATGGGGATTGTCTTAGAGGAAATTAGAGAGCCCCTTTCAGTGACCCAAATTTTCTTTTCTGAAGAGTTGCAATGGTCCTTGCCT
>CM018905.1:10787635-10790135 GCA_009663005.1 Actinidia chinensis | reverse complement strand
TTAAAGACATGTAATTTACAAGAACATCAAGTAAACTAATTACCTAAGGACGACGGGGGGGTGGAGGAACACATGAAACTCAAGGAGGATCCTGGTAGATAGGATCAAACGAGGTCCTCGACGGTCTCTTCCAACTCAAAAGGTTCCAAGAACAGCTTAGTCTTTGGCCATTCACTTAAAAATATTGACGTTCATGGATTTCAATCTCAATACACCATGGGGAAAAACTATCTTACAACATAGGTCTTACCATCGAGACCTTAACTTACAGAAAGAGGAAAAGCGTGAGAATTGTACATGAGAACCTTTGGTTTGGTTAAAGGTTTTACGAATGATATTCTTGTCATGAAAGGTTTTGACCTTCTTTGTAAAACGGAGTTCTTCATAAGCATCAGGCTTAACTCTTCAAGCTCCGAAGTTGGAGCTTCCTTGGGCACAAGCCCGGGTAAGCAAAAAATTTAAACTTTTGATCGCCCAATAGGTCGGTGATCCATCTCAATCGGCAAATGAAAGCCTTCCATAAACAACCGATAAGGAGGCACATGCCTAAAATGGTCTTGTAGGCCGTGCGGTAAACCCATAAGGCATCGGTCAATCGGAAAGGACCAATCATTTCGGGTGGGGTTCACCGTCTTTCAAAGATGTGCTTTATCTCCTTATTGGCAAGCTCGGCTTGCCAATTAGTTTGGGGGTGATAGGCGGGGACATTTATGCGTGATGGATATTTTGTCATAAAAACCTCAAGTGAGCCTATTGCAAAGTGTGTGCCTTGGTCATTGATACCCCCCGAGGCATCCTAACTGAAAAAAGATATTTTCTTTTAAAAATGATTACCACCTGTGGTCATTGGTCGTGTTGGATTAGGCCTCTACCCATTTGGAACGTAGTCCACTGCCAGAAGGAGGTAGAGATAGCCATTAACAAAGCGGAAAAGGGCCTATAGTCAATTCCCCAATAGACAAAATATCTCAATAACAAGAATGGGGGAAAAGGCCTCATGTTCAAGAGGATTACCTTTCCCAACTGGTTGGCATTTTCGCATCTCTTGACAGAACCCAAATGAGTCCTTGAAAAGTGAGGGCCATAGAATCGCATTGCCCAAGATTTTTGCGATAGTTTCTTGTAAAGGAAATTACCTCCACATGCCTCGAATGACAAGAAGAGAGTATACCACTCATCTCAGAATTCGGTACAATCTTCCTCATAATTGTATGGGCCCAATATTGACGAGATAAGGGTCATTAAAGGAAAAATGTTCTTCAATCCATAAAAAATCTCTTCTTGTATGAGGACTATAATTTCTGGGATTTGGCCGTGGCAGGTAATTTGGGGGGGGGGGGGGGGGGGTAATATTCGCATTACCAAGAGCCAGTTGAAAGAGCAAAAAGTTACTCATCAAGGAAAGTATAAACAATAGGGATTTTGGTCGAGGAGTTAACCACCAATTGGGGAACAAAGGTCCGCTACCACATTCTTATGTAACATCCTTTCTATCTTGATTGTATATCAATTCTTAGAGTAAGAGGATCCATTGTATGAGACACGGTTTTGAATTCTGCTTGGCATTAAGTACTTTAAAGGCGAATATCGGTAAAGACTACAATGGATGATCCAATGAGGTAGGACCGGAATTTATCTAGGGCAAAAACTATTGCTAGCAACTCTTTTTCTGTGATAGTGCTAATCAATTTGAGCATTCATTCCGAGGTCGGCTAGACATAGTATGACACTTAGGGTGTTTCTCTTATTGTCCTAAGACGCCCCTCATCACATTAATACCACTTTCGCATCACACCATGAGTTCAAAAGAAGGCTCCAATTGGGGTGGGTAGCAGATAGGGGTGAATGAAGTTAGTAACATGATTTGAGTTTTGAAAAAGCAACCTCACATTTTGCCCCAGTCCACTCAAAAGGCAGCCATTCTTAGCGAGAAGGAACATAAAGGACGAGATATGAAAATAAGTCCTTTATGAACCGGATGATAAAATCCCACATGACCCTTGGGAATGAGCGTACATCTTTCACACATTTTGGGGGTAGGTAAATGGAGATCAACTCGATTTTGATTTTGTCGACCTCTATTTCCTTTGGCTAACACAATGTTGTCCCAAAAACTATCCCATGAGTGACCATAAAATGGCATTTCTCCTAATTTAGCACCCAAGGATTTTTTTCCTCACCACCTCTCCAGCACAACTTTAATAAGTGTTGTAGGCAAAGACTGAAGGAATCTCCAAAAAAACGAGAAAGAAGTCATTCCATAAACCCTCGACCCACCTTGTCCACGAGATCACTTGAAAATCCCCATCATGATTTTGGGATGTGCCGGGGCGGGCATGTACAACCCAAAGGGCATCTCGTTCGATATGCAAAAAAGTGCCAAATGGGAATTGTGAATGTTTGTCTTTTCTTGGTCCTCAAGAAGCACTCAATTTAGTTATACCAGAGTACGATCGAGGAGGAGGAAACAATAGAATGAGTGACTGGCAAACCCTCTCTA
>CM018905.1:10725135-10737635 GCA_009663005.1 Actinidia chinensis | reverse complement strand
TGCGAACTCGGAGATCTTCTGCGCCGAAGCTCGGTGCAGTCGCGAATAAAGGTATCGTCTGAGCCAAAGCTTTCGTTACATCAGAGGTGCGCTGATCAGTGAGTTCGAAACAATAACCGTGTTGAAAACTTGGACAAAGGATGATAGCCGGCGTAATTTTCAAGGGATGTCAGGGAACTAAGGTGACTTGCATGAGAGAACGCTTTCTATCAGCCCCTATGCCATTGATAGAGACGCCGACAGTTGATCATTAGCTACCAGCCACGCCGTAAGGGTACTGCGAGGTCAGCAACCTACTCACTGACACAATAATTGGTGCGTATCGGCACGCGCCGAGCCATAGCCTGTCGAGTGATGGGACAACTAGCACGTCATGCCACGCGCTGGGTCAGAACACAAAAGGGAACCTTGTTGTCTAATAGAGGTATGTGCAATCTGACTAAAAAAAGATATACACACTCTCTTCTCTAAGATTCCAGAGGTCTAACTTGACCGTAGGAGAGCCATTTCCCAGAACCAGGTCTGGCGGCCGGTCTCATTATCACTGTGATCACAGTTAGGGCATCACTAGCCAACCGGACGACGGTTTAAGCTCCCACGCAGCTAGAGGTGTCAACGTGCCCGCCGTGCCGTGCCGTGCCACTTTCTTCCGGCCAACCGTGCTTCGTGTCTTGCCGTGCTGGGCCCCATTTACTTAACGTGCCTTGTCGTGCCGTGCCTTAATCCTGCCGTGCCATTTTTTTAATCGTGCCGTGTCGTGCTATTTTTTTTATTCGTGTCCGTGCCGTGCCGTGCATGCCATTTTATAATCGTGTCGGGTGCCGTTCTGGCCCTTTCACTTAATCGTGTTTGTGTCGTGCCGGCCCGCTTAAACCTTAATTATGCCGTGTCCGTGCCGGCCCGCTACTTAGTCGTGTACTCGTGTCATGCCGTGCCGTGCCGGTCCTACTTAATTTGTGTCGTGCTATGTTCGTTTTTTTAATCGTGTCCGTGTCGGTCGGCTTAAAAATTTCGCCAATTAAAATACATTTTATAAGGAGTGTAATGACGACAAAATCGTTATGAACATTCATTTGAGAAATAGAATGTCTATTGTTTAGAATCTAGCAATCTTAAATTATCATATCACAACCAATTATAAAATATGAACAAAGTGTAGTTTCCGAGGGGTTTTATCACCACCTCGTTATATTCAACAAGTGAAAAAATAAATGTGAAAAAAGTGCAGTTCCGAGGGTTATGCCACTACCTCGTTATATTCACAAGTAGATGAGGGTTTTCATATTCGATAGAATTTCAAATTCCGGCGAGAGTGACAAACAAATAAAGTGAATAGTAATGAATTGTCATATTATTTTTGCGATTGTGTGGTTTAGCGCATAATATAAAGCATTTTTATATTATTATGTAATTATAAAAATTCAATTTTGACATCATTCAACATTTTATTTTTTATTTTATTATTGAAAATTTTATTTTTATTTTTCTCCTCTTTTTAAATAAAATAAGTTTTATTTTTAAAATTTTATTTTTGTCTTATTATGGCCTAATATGGGCCATAAGTCAAAATTTTTAAAATTTATAATTTTGTTTTTAAAATTTCTTTTTATTAGTTTCTTTTTGTTATTCATAATTTCTTTTAAATTTTTCTCAATTTTTTCTATTATGCATTTGAAAAGTCAATTTATGTAATAAAATTATTTTTTTATTATTTTTTATTTACAGACTGACCCATGAATAATCAAATTTATTTTTTTTACTTTGTCTTTTTTTCTTTTAAATTTTTTAAAAAATTTACTATGGCAAGTCATTTATTTAATTAAATTTTATGTTTAATTTTATTTATATTTCATCTCTTGTCACTTCCGTGTCGTGTCAGGCCACTTATCGTGTCGTACCTATGCTGTGCCCTTGACACATTCCGTGCCATGCTTGTGCGTGCTTGGCTAGTCCTGTGTTGTGCCTTGCCGTGCCGTGGCCGTGCCAAACCAATCCAACTATCGTGTCATGCCCGTGCGTGCCATGGCCGTGCCGTGGGGGGGGGGGGGGGGGCGGGGGGGGGGGGGGGGCCAACTATCGTGCCGTCCGGTGTCGTGCTCTGCATTTTCGTGCCTCGTGCCCGTGTCCATGACCCGCTCAACCGTGCCGTGCCCAACTTTTACGATGCCCAAAGCGTGCTCGTGCGGGTTTTTTCGTGCGTGCCGTGCCGGCAAGGCCCCGCTTTGACACTCTACACGCGCCATAGGACCGTTGCAGGTGTCTCTCTTTGATTTCCTCTACTCTCTTTACAAACTTCCCAACCTAGAATTGGCGCCGTCTGTGGAAAATCGATTATAGACATTTGCCAAGCTATTTTCGATGGCGTCGCATAGCAGCAACCACTCGAACAATCGAGAAACTCACGAGGAGGCCCTTCACGCACCTAAAACCCCGGGGCATGGAGGAGGTAAACTATTGGAGGACTCACAGAGGGCAGCCAAGGCCACCTCTAGGCAGAACCCAGGTTGGTTGCTCCCTAGAGGAGCAATAGTCAAGACATAACCATAGAGCACCTGCAAAGGCAACTTGCCGAATTGGCATGGCTGATAGTTAATAGTAAACCTGCCAGATCAGGACGAGAAGGAGAGGCCGAACCATCGCGGCTCGAGAACAAAGAACCTACCCAAAATCCCCGAGAGGGTCAGACCAAGAAGAAAGATAAAACTCACGTAAGTGTGGACAGCTAGACGAACAGTAGAACCTTGGCGACGAGCAAGCAGAGGAGGACGCCAGATAGAACTAGGACGGAGGTGGACCTTCGCGACACACTTAATGTCAAGCAAAATAAGGAGGAAGATTTACGCACCAAACTTGATGGGCGCAGGGGAACGATCGCAAGCGAGAGGGTCCCGATAGTTTCAGTGGCGCAGGCAGCCCCCAACGAACGAAGGGAGGCCGTCCCTAGGTATCATACTACAATTTCTCGACAGATCGAGGGACTAGACCCATTAGAGAAGTTTACGCCGCCGAGGTTTACCTTATATGATGGGAAGTCGGCCCAAGGTCCCACGTGAGTCACGATAGGAAGATTATGACTCTTTGGAGCCATATGGATGCCTTGATGTACTGGGTATTCCCGTCAAGCCTATGAGACCTCGGATTGAAGTGGTTTGATAAATTGCCTCCTAGGTCGATTAAAAACTTCCACCAGTTGATTGAATCGTTCGTAGCGCGATTTGTGATTAATACGAAGGTGTCCAAGGGTGTGGGATCTCTCTTGATGCTAAAGAAAAGCAAGAATGAATCAGTCCGCAACTACAACAAGTGGTACTGGGAGACGTACAATGAAATTAAGGAGTGCTCTGAGGAGTTGGCGGTGGCGAGCTACAAGCTCGGGCTTACCATTGGGGAGAGGCTCTGGGAAAACTTGGCACTCAATCCTCCAACTAACCTCCGGGACCTTATGTCTCGGGTCGAAATGTTCGCTCGGGTGGAGGACGATGTCAAGCAAGTAAAGAAAGCCACTGGGACCAACTTCCATAGCGAGGGACTCCTCAAGAAGCGAAGGGACAATCCCATCGATTTTGAAAGTCGGGCAGGCAAGGGATTAACGTGGTTTTCAAATAATTGATCCACAAACTCCTCGCCTAAATCCGAGATAAACCCTACTATAGAAAACCCGACCCTGTGGGAGGAGACCCTAAGAGATGCAACCAGAGGTGGAGATATTCTTTCCATAAGGAGAGGGGACACAAGACGGATAGCTACCGGGCTCTTAAGATTTTCTTAGACCAGTTAGTCCAAGACGGACATCTGAAGGAGTTCATTGAAGAAGAAAAGACTGAGGCCAAACAAAACCCAAGGTTTGACTGACGAGATGATGATGATGAAGGGGAGCGTACTACGGACAAAAAAGAGGATCAACCCCTTGGAACTATTCATATGATTAGGGGGCCGCGTGACCCAGTTCTTGAAAATAGGATATGGGGAGAAATCCGAATACTGAAACAAATGTACGAAGTTCTCTCAGTCTATTCACCAGCTAAGAAGTTGAGGAAAGAAGCGACAGAACCGGGGAGCATAACGTTCACCAAAGCTGACTTAGAGAGAGTGCAACACCCCTATTCTGACCCCCTAGTCATCCAACTCAAGATGAACAACTATGACATCAAAAGAATCTTGGTGGACACGGGAAGCTCAGTCGAGGTGATGTATTACGACCTTTTTAAATAGCTAAAACTCACCCAATTGGACTTAAAACTGACACAGTCTCCCTTGGTAGGATTCAACGCTCAGTCTCACTTGCCCTTGGGAATGGTGACCTTCAAGGTCCAAGCGGGGACCCAAGAGCTAGTGATAGAGTTTGTTGTAGTGGACATCCCTTCCCCGTATAATGCAATTGTTGGCCGAGATTGGCTACACAAGATGAAAGGCGTGGCCTCCACATTTCACCAGGTCATCAAATTTGCTACCCCTCGAGGCGAAGAGACACTTTATGGGGACCAAGTGGTGGCCAAACAATGCTACCTTGCCACGATCAACACGAAGGCAGCCATGTAGGAAATGCAGCTAGTCGAAGAGGAGCAAGAAGTCCTGGAGGACATCGGGAGGGACCCAGAGGCCGAAGTCGTAGAGGATTTGATGCGCTATGAGCTGGATGAGCCAAGCTCAGACTGTTTCTTTCTCACTGGTGCGAACCTAAAGGAACGGGAGCGAACTGAGCTCTTCCAGCTTCTTAAGGCCAATATTGTGGTCTTCGCATGGATGCCCTAGGAGATGCTCGAGATAGATCTCAATTTCATCAAACACGAACTGAATGTAACACCCTACGCTCGACCAGTGAAGTAGAGAGGGAGGAGATCAGCAGCCGAGCATGTGGACATAGTTATTGAAGAAGTGGAGAAACTTAAGGAGGAAGGGGCGATAATAGTAGTTCTTTACCCGAGCTGGTTATCCAATACGGTCGTGGTTAAAAAGAAGATCGACAAGTGGAAAGTGTGCGTGGATTTTACAAGCCTCAACCGAGCTTGTCCTAAAGACTACTTTCCTTTGCCAAAGATCAACCAGCTAGTAGACTCTACCTCAGGGCATGCACGAATGCGCTTCTTGGACGCGTACTGTGGTTACCACCAGATTGCCATGCACAAGCCCAATTAGGAGAAGACTGCGTTCATCATGCCCCGGGGCGTATATTGTTACAAGGTCATGTCGTTCGATTTGAAAAATTCTAGGGCCACATATCAACGGATGATCACAAAAATGTTCAGGCCAATCCTAGGAAAGACTATGGACACTTACATTAACGATATGGTGGTCAAAAGTAGAAAAAAAGCAGACCACATCAGGGACTTGACCGAAGTGTTCGCGGTACTCAAAAGACACCGATTGAGACTAAATGCGGCAAAATGTGCCTTTGGGGGTGAGCTCGGGGAAGTTTCTAGGACACTTGGTGATGAGACAGGGGATCGAAGTGAACCCAAAACAAATCATGGCGATTAAAGACCTCGTCAGCCCAAGGACAGCGAATGAGGTGCAAAAACTGACCGTGATGGCAGCGACACTGTAAGTCCTCAAACAAATGCCATCCAATTTTTAAACTCTTTCGCAAAAATAAAAAGTTTTCATGGGATGAGGAATGTGAACTCGCACTCCAATGTTTTAAACTGTATTTAACCGAACCGTCGTTTTTTCCACGCGGATAAGGGAGAGTTGCTCTACGTCTACCTCGCCATCTCAGAACTTGCCGTTAGTTCGGTACTATTAAGGGAAGTAGATGTAGAGTAGTGCCCGATCTACTTTGTTAGAAAGATGCTTACAGATTACCAAACGAGGTACTTGCCACTGGAAAAGCTTGTTCTAGCATTGGTCATGACTTTGCGGAAACTCATGCATTATTTTCAAGCACACCTAATAGTCGTCTATACTGAGTTTTTGCTTAAAAACATTTTGTCAAAAGCGGATTTGTTTAGCCGACTTTTGAAATAGGCCATTGAGCTCGGACAGTTCGACATAAAATTCTTACCAAGGGCACCTATAAAGGGACAGATCCTAGCCAACTTTGTGGCAGAGTTCTCATCCCGAACTATGAGTCTAGAGCAAGGTTGCCTTGTGTCTGCACACAAAAGGGATCAGAGCTCGAAAGTAGTGTCGTCTAAAACCCAACCAGAACTTGGGGGTCTCGAGGTTGTACGAGAACCACCCCGAGTCACAAAGACAACAGCCATCGGCGAAACGACTAGGGGTTCAGAGGTTACAGAACCACCCTAGATTGATCCGACCTCGGCTTGGAAAATGTTCATAGACGGGGCCAAAAACAGTTAGGGGGTAGGGGCTGGAATAGTTTTAAAAAGCCTAGAAGGGGCAATCTTTGATCAGTGCCTCAGATTAAACTTCCCTACGACAAACAACAAAGCCGAGTACGAGGCCTTCATTGCGGGACTTCGGTCCACCATCAAGTTAAAGATACCCAAACGTCACATTTTCAGTGACTCTAAAATGGTTGTCAACCAAGTCACAGGAAAAAATTTGTAGTTCGTAGGGTCAAGATGGCTAGATACTTGGTAGTGGCGAAGAACCTCCTCATCGAATTTAAAGTTGTGAAGATCAAACAAGTGGGAAGGGACCAAAACTCGCATGCAGACGCTTTGGCGGGCCTAGTGTCGATATTTGAAGGAGAAATGGGCCGGACCATTGCAATCGAATTACTTTTAGTTCCAAGTCTCGAAGCTTCACGGGAATCCTTTTTAGTCAATACAGAACTGGGCCTGAGCTGGATGGACCTAATCGTAAATTTCATGCAACATGACAGATTGCCAGAAGACAAAAGAGAAGCACACAGAGTTCGGGTAAAGGTAGCACGGTCCTGAATTTTCCCCTCGGGGGACTTATACAAGAGGTTGTACCTAGGTTCTTGTTGTGCATTCACCCGAGTTTGGTAAAGGATGTACTTTTTGAGATTCACGAGGGCATGTGTGGATTACACTCTAGAGGCAGATCGCTGGCTCACCGAGCTCTCACCCAGGAATATTGGTGGCCTTACATGCAAAAAGATGCCCAAGTATACGTCTGCAAGTGCACCTAATGCTAGCTTTTTTCCTCTCTAATGCATCAGCCAGCGAGGGACCTGACTCCTCTCACCAGTCCATGGCCCTTTGCGTAATGGGGAATGGACATTGTGGGAGTCTTACCCCGAGCTCCGAGAAATAGGAGATTTCTATTAGCAGCAACGGACTACTTTACAAAGTGGGTGGAAGCAGAATAATTGGCCCAAATCAAAGAGATGGACGTCATCATATTTATCCAAATAAACATTCTGTCCAGGTTTGGCATCCCAAAGCATTCATGTCAAATAACGAGACCCAACTCATTGGGAGCAAAGCCAAAGACTTGTTGGAATGATTGAAGATCGAATTTTATAATTCTACTTTACAAAGTGGGTGGAAGTAGAACAATTGGCCCAAATCAAAGAGATGGACGTCATCATATTTATCCAAAGAAACATTCTGTCCAGGTTTGGCATCCCAAAGCATTCATATCAAATAACGAGACCCAACTCATTGGGAGCAAAGCCAAAGACTTGTTGGAATGATTGAAGATCGAATTTTATAATTCTACTTTACAAAGTGGGTGGAAGTAGAACAATTGGCCCAAATCAAAGAGATGGACGTCATCATATTTATCCAAAGAAACATTATGTCCAGGTTTTGCATCCCAAAGCATTCATATCAAATAACGAGACCCAATTCATTGGGAGCAAAATCAAAGACTTGTTAGAATGATTGAAGATCGAATTATATAATTCGACGCCAAGCTATCCACAGTGCAATGGGTAGGTTGAAGCCACCAATAAGACAATCATGAATGGGATCAAAAAGAGGCTGGAGAAAGCCAAGGGAAAGTGGGTCAAGGAGCTGCCAAACATTTTGGCCTATTGGACCACGCTGCGGAAAGCAACGAATGAAACGCCCTATGTTTTGGCTTTCGGTTTCGAAGTTGTAATCCTGTTGGAGGTCGGTTTACCCACAATACGGACTGAGGCGTATGACGCGAATCACAATGAGGAAGTTTTAGCTCAGGACCTAGACCTTGTAGATGAAAGGCGAGAGAATGCACTCATACGAATGACTAATTATCAAAAGCAATTAGCCAAAATATACAATCAGAAGGTCCAACACAGAGACTTTATAGTGGGAGACCTCATTTTGAGAAGGGTCGTTGGAAACACCAAGGACTTGGTGGACGGGAAGCTCGGCATAAATTGGGAGGGGCCATACGAGATAGTCAAGCTAGCTGGCAGGGGTGCTTACTATCTCGAAGATTCAGAAGGCAAACAAGATCCGAGACCTTGGAATTCCAACAATTTGAGTAAATACTACCAGTGAAATGTAACTTTACACACTATGCATGTAAAACTCTTGTCATATGAAGTTTTCATCTTACAAATACACACTTGTGAATATTTTACGAATAAGGAAGAGTTAGCCGAGCTCACACTGAGTTCTGAGCTCTGTTCAGCAGATTTGACTAAGTTTATTTAGAAACTTTAGGGGCAGAGTTAGCCGAGCTTATGGTGAGCTTCGACCATCGTCTCTTGAAAATTTTGCCAAAGTATACTTAAGAGAATGGTGGATAAGGAAAAGTTAGCCAAGCTCCCACCAAGTTTCGAGCTCTGTCCAACAGATTTGACTAAGTTTGCTTGGAAAATTTAGGGACAGAGTTTGCCGAGCTTACGGTGAGCTTTGAGTTTCGTCTCTTGAAAATTTTACCAAAGTATACTTGAAAAAATTCATAAAGGCAAACGAAAAATTTTGTAAAGCGCCCAGGGAATTTCGAACTCTTGATATACACAGAAAAATGCAATACATGGGAATCCATGGAGAGAAGCAAATTCTATTTCAACTTAAGATCATTCGATTATAAGATAAGAAGTTATTATAAAGACTTGATCAAATACAAAGACTATAACTAGATCGCTACACAAATACTACTATAAAACTATTCTACGACGACCGCCAAGCTCAGTTACGTGGGCTTATCGCCAATCCACTAAGCTTCAAGGAGAACCAGCAAATGCTAGAGGAAATGCGAAAACAGCAGACGAGATGTTATCCGGAACCCTAGAGCAAGACCATATCTAGTCAACTGATCAAGCCGGCAGCTCAAGAGCAGCAATGGTAAAGTTTATACATCACTCCCGGAGCAATCGACTCGAGCGCTGTCGCAACAACTTCTTCTCTTGAACCTGCCCAATCTGAGCTAGAGAGGAGCTCCGGACACCAGTGAGACCTGAGGAAGAAGTTTTTCGAATCCATGGAGAAGAAGAGCAGCTGCGCATTACAAACCTTTGGGAACAAAAGGTCCGCCCTACAGATCTTTGGGAACAAAGGTAGATCACAAAGGAAATTGACCTTGGCAGCCTGAATTTGAAGACCATGGGCGCTGGGTCTAGAAAGAGAAAGTGGTTGAACCAAAGGAAACGAAAGGAGGAGGATGCAAAAATAAAGCCATGAATTGCCCAATTTATAATAGCAGGAAGTAGCCAAATGGATCGTCATTAAAGGGGAGGCTAACGGCCTGCCATTTAAGATGGAAGGCATGTAGGGGCATAAGGCGTGAACCTGGATGCGACGTTTTGCATAATTACCGGCGTCAACCATTTTGTGAGACGACACGTGGCACTTTTGCAAAACATCGTGTCCCATCAATCATAAGCCCATTAAAAGCAGGAAGGCTAACCGTCATTTCAAGCACACAAATTGGAGAAGCATGCACCTAGGTGTAGTATTTTGAAGGCTGGCCAAGGTCAACTGAGGAATAAGAAACAAACGCATTGGCCAAGGGACACTTCGATAGAGACATGATTGGGAGTTAGCCGAGCTTTAAGCGAGCATCAAACTCAATCCCAAGAAATTTCCTCTGTGTGCCTGGCCAAAAACCGCGGAAGGGGTTAACCGAGCTCGACGTGAGCTCTGAACTGATCCCACACATTTGGTCAAGGGACACTTTGCCAGAGATGCGATGTGGAGTTAGCCGAGCACTAAATGAGCTCCAAACTCGACCCCGAGTAAAATTCCTTTGTGTACTTGGTAGAAGATCTGGGGAAGGATTAGTTGAGCTTCGTGAGCTCCAAATCCTATTCCGCAAGCTCTACTAGGAGACACTTTGCTAGAGACGGGATGGGGAGTTAGCCGAGCTCTAAGTGAGCTCCGAACTCGACCCCGAGTAATATTCCTTTGTGTACTTGGCAAAAGATCTAGGGAAGGATTAGCCGAGCTTTGTGAGCTTCAAATCCTGTTCCACAAGCTCTTCTAGGGGACACTTTGCCAGAGATGCGATGTGGAGTTAGCCGAGCTCTAAGTGAGCTCCGAACTCGACCCCGAGTAATATTCCTTTGTGTACTTGGCAAAAGATCTAGGGAAGGATTAGCCGAGCTTCGTGAGCTTCAAATCCTATTCCACAAGCTCTTCTAGGGGACACTTTGCCAGAGACGGGATGGGGAGTTAGCCGAGCTCTAAGCGAGTTCCAAACTCGACCTCGATAATAATCCTTTGTGTTCTTGGCGAGAGTCATGGAGGGAAAAGCCTAGCTATGCGGGCTCCAGTCTCTAACCCACAAGTCTCGCCAAGGTACACTCTGCCAGAGTGAAGGGACGGACATCCCAAAACCTCCAAATTGAAAATGATAATTTCTACTAAAGTATACTTTGCATGAGAAGAGAATCGAAACAAAGTGCAGAAGTAGAGTTCTATTGAGAAAAAGGAAAAGTAAGTCTTTACAAGCCCAAGCAAAAATAAATAGGTCCTCGAAAAACAAAAAGCATGTTTAAAACTCCAAGAGGGGAGTTCTGGTCTGCGTCTCCACCATCATCAGCTCCAGTCTCCTCGGTAGACCTTTCCCCAGGTGCCTCAGCAATCGTTCTTCCAACCTCCTCTGTAGAATCGGTAGCTTCGATGTCTGAGGCCATGGCGAGGTTAGGGACAGGCTCAGGAACAATCTCATCTTCCTCTAGCATGTTCAGAAACTCCTCCTCATTGAAGTCGGGCAAAATCAGTGGAGAATAAGGTGTAGGAGACTCAAGGAACTCAAGAGCAGGGGCCACTCGGGCCCACGTAGGTTATCCTTAGGCACGCCGAGTTCTTTTAGGCAAGATAGCCAACCTTCTAGAAAGGACTGAGAGTGCACCTCGGTAACCTGCCTGCTATAGTTGTCCCTTGCCCGATTGGTCCCCCAGGGTGAAAATCTGCTCATACACAAGGCCACATACCGCCAACTAAAGCTCAACGAGAGCAGCCTCTACAACAATAGCCTTCCTTTGAGCCTGGACTGCAGTCGTGTAACTAGCATTTGGGCCTGCTTTGCGAGGACCAAATTTGCCTTCAACTGGTTGACATCGGCCAGTGCAAGTTTTGCCTTATTTGCATCTGCCTCTATCTTTTTTTTTGGCCCACTTTAGCTCGATTGAATACTCTAGCCATTCGATCCGAGGTTGCCATCACCTTTTGAAGGCTTTACAAATCAAAAACACATGAAAGAACTAAGTATTCGACATATAAATCAAGTAATACAGAAGTCACAATGCTGACCTGAACATGCTGCATCACTAGCAAGTTCCTCATCGAATCCCAAGACTCCTCAACGAGAGCGGCAGAGTCACTCGGCAACATAACTGCCCGTGTGAGAACCAAATTGGTGTCAAGATCTCGAGCGAAGTCAGCATCCGTCACCTGCCTGCCGAGCTCACAAGCAGAAAAGTCAGGTTTCCAAAGCTCGACAGCGCCAACTGAGCTTGTCACCTTTTGAGGCCTTTTGGGAGTACCCACCAAAGGCTCATTTCCTTTGCCCCTGGAAAGCCTAGGTCAACCCCCGTTACTGCCACAGCCTCCCCTGCCGACAACCCAACTATTGGTGGAGGGCCCGAAGGGTAGGAAGAATGGCTTTGGTGGGAGGGATAGCAGCCGACGCTGGCCTTATTAGAGCTTGTCCCGGCGACTTCAGTCCCACGAATAGATAGACGCAGAGCACGAACTAGGTCATCCTTGTTATCCGAGCTCAAAACGGGGACAATAAAGGACTTGCCCTCGAGATCAGGCGTGGGGACCACTGGACTCTGCCTCTTATTCAAAACAAGCTGACTGACAGCCTCTTCCTCCTCTTCGTCATCAATGCGATTTGGAGAACTACGGCCTGACGAACTCGCGTCCGGACACCTAAGGACTGAAGGCCTTACGTTATGGAGCTTGGCCCTCAATTCACAGCGGAGGCAGACTGACCCTTATAAACTCTATAGTCCTATGCGGAATTTTGTGCCGATAATATGGCTCATATGCAAGGAGCGCCTCTACATCCCTACATCCTTACAAGCGTCGGAATAGAGCTTGAACTTATCGTTGAACTTTGCATAAGCAACAAGAGCAAATTTCAGTACAGATGCAATTTGAACTCACAAAATATAGAGAACACAAACTATGGAAACACTCACTACTGGGCAGACTTTTGTTGTGCCTCAGGAATGACCAAAGGTC
>CM018905.1:10687635-10690135 GCA_009663005.1 Actinidia chinensis | reverse complement strand
CTCTTACATGCTTCTTCTACAGGTGTAATTGTTAATACGGTGAAAATGTTTGGCCTTCAGCTAGTGATATCGGGTAGCTTTATAGTCTTATGTAGATCCTTAAAGTTGTTGGCAGAGTTGCATTAGATGTTAGACCTGTGTCTACTTCATAAGGTAAACTGAATTACTGATAGCATCAAAATTTATTCTTTAATGAATTTGCCTGTGGAATTATTCTTCAGCATAACACATCAATGAAACTGTGACTTGGCCTATTAAATGCACAGAATTGAGTCCAATTAAGAAGAAGAACCTTTCGGGATTGAACTTTTTCCTAATAGATTTGAAGGGAAAAAGGCTATAAAAACCAATCACATACAAATTGTGGGTCGAATTTTATCAGGCCTATTCTTATCTGTAATACTTGAAGCAACTAACATAAGACGTTGCATAGCCAACAATTTTTATACTTTCAAAAGACGAAATTATAGCCTTAAAGACATTCCAATTGGCAATAACTCCTTGTTTGGACTCAAATGGATGACTTTAATGTGCATGGTTGAGTTCATTACTTCCGTAGCCCCTCCGAGTTTATTGTGCATCGGTTTTAGTAGTTCCAACGTGCCTTATTCACACCAAACACTAGCTACGATGATTCACTGGTTTCTACTTTTAACTTATCCTGCATAGCCTTCTTCATTACAAATTCCACAAGTCGTAAACATCACAATCTCGGTAGTGCACATAGGCCCCCCAAGTTTTGCTGACCACTCACACACATTCAAATAGAGGATGCGAAGGTGTTACAGAACCAAACCCATCTGTAAGAATCAATGCAATGATTTGAATCAAAAGCAAAATTTATTGTCTTCTGTTAATTATAGTGGTTAGCCATGCCTTAATTTATAGTATTGACAAATCGTAGTGCTGTTTCTTATCTTGTTCATAGGATTCACTAATTTCACTTATATTGTCACTGCCTTTTCACTCGCCTCCAACTGACTGTTCCTTCACCAAACATCCATTGCATCTCTCCAAAAGTTGCAACATATCGTTTCAAAGAATTTGAGTAAACATTCATAATCTTTTTTTTTTCCTGCTATCCTGTATTCTTAAACTTCCTCTTCAAAGCTTTCAAAGTATGAACCTTCATTTTTGGATGTTTGTACATTTCTTTTCACCAAGACGTCTTTTTTTCCATTGATTCGGTGGCAGGCTGAGTTCTGAAGGCATTCTAAGATTTATCTCCTACATTATTCTGATTCTGCTCATGTCATTACTTTTTATGGAAACCACATAATGAAAAATTATGAGTTATGGAGTGCCTGTGCACATATGGGTATTGGTACGATACGGGTAAAGTCATGCTTGGTATGGCAAAAATAAAAAAACTAGGATACCGGTACGGCAAGGGTACATTCCTAAAAAAATGCTTTTATAATTTTAATGATAAATAATATATGTAATAATTAGATAATCAAATGCAAAAAATTACTTAACAAACTTAGTTCATTAAGAATCCAAGATATAAAAACACAGTTTAGTAAGAAAATTAGGTACAAACTAGATTTTAGTATTATTGTTCTAAAGAAACTACACACTAAAAGTGAAATGCTATAAGTATGCTAATCTTGAAAAAAACTCACACCAAACTAACTTCATCTCTATGTAAAAGTAAGAATTGTTCCAGCTATGGTATGACAAGAGTATATAATGGGTGCTTTTGGGGTAAGACAGAAATTAAGGGAAAACATTGGTACGTATTTTGTCATAACATGTACGTATTTGGAAGTAATATGCAAGTATCGATACTAAGTACGTATCCAATACAACTAAGACAGTTTTTTGAAGTAACCACACTTCATAAATTACGACTAACCTAATAGACTATTATGTTCAAGGTTCTCTGTAGAGACCTTGTAAATGATAGTGAAAAGAAAATGAAGGGAATCTCTATTTGAGCTAGAGAATTGGCTCATTAAAGAAATGATACAACTGATTTTTATATCTTGTTTAGGGTTACAATGGTATTTATATACATTCTATCAAGAACTCTTACTGCATAACCATTGTAACAACTCTCCATCTCTAACTGCTAACTGATTCTTTAACAAACTAACTGTTAATAACAACTATTTGCTATTTAACAAATAACAGCTATGGTATTTCATCATGCTTCCATTCGTCTCTATATTATATACTCCATCTAGCTTGGTCTTTTTCTAATCCTCTTCATACTGACATTTCCTGTACTGTCAATTCCATTTATGCTGCTAACCTCAACATTTTCCTCTGTTCGGTCCTTGTTATTCCTTCCTCTGTAGTAGTTATTCCTTCCTCTACAATAGCTTCCTCTGCAGCATCCGTAACATTACCCTTACTTTTATGAAATACTCCAGAGAAGTAAATTGTGCACTTCTGCAAGTTTTATTGGAGCGCTGATAGACTATGAAATTACTTAAGATCTAATTTTCATCGTTCAAAAAGGGTTAAGAATCCCCGACACATAAATAGATAGGAA
>CM018905.1:10617635-10627635 GCA_009663005.1 Actinidia chinensis | reverse complement strand
GGAATTAGAATTGCTTTAGATAATCAATTTCAAAATCAAAGAATAATTCAAGCTTGGCCATCTTGCAAATATTTTTTTGAGGCAGTTTTTATATCTTTCTTTCAAAATTTGTTTCAACTGCAGAGCATCAACTCTCAATCTGAAGGATTGATTTAATAAATCGCTGAAATTTAGAAATACATTTAACAACAGAAAGCATTTCTTCTTTATTGTTAATAATTATTGTGCTGATTTCACATTCCCCTGAAGTAAAACGATTAATTCTTCTTTTTTAGTTTTAGGATTAATTTGTTTTAAAAATTCTACCATACCCAATAGTGGAAGGCGCAGTTTCAACACCTTCTTCCAATTGATTTTGGCAAGAGATAAGCAAGGAAGCTGTTTTACCTTTAATTTTATTTTTACCAGCCTTCTATTCTCTTCAGTCCCTGGGGACGGCTTTTTTTCAATCTGGATAATAGATTGCTGCATCTTGTGCAAGCTTGGGATAATAATCCGAATAAATTAACTTCCCAAAATTTTGATGGGTTTTTTCCCTTATTTCATTCGGAATTTAGAGCAACTTCAATTTCTATCAATACGAATTATTTTTCGTTTAAGAATATTATGTCCAAAAATCTCACTGTAGTTTGAAATAATTTCCTTTTTAAAGGGGCAATAAAACCAAACCATTTCTGTTAACAACATCTTTCAAATATTTAAATGTTTAAAGTTGTTTGATCAATCTTTTTCAGAAAATTAAACATCATCAAATAGGACATAGAAAATCCGAATATGGAGAAAAATCTCATCATTATATTTTAAGAATTCTGAAGGGGCATTCTTCAGACCAAAGGCATACAATTTCATTCAATGCCAACTGGAACACCAAAAAAGCCTGTTTATATCTATCAGATTCATTAATTTTGAATCTGCCAATAGCCAGATTTTTAATCAAATTGGAAAATAGTGTTGCCGAATTTATCTTCTAATAAATTCCTTTTTATTAGGATAGGATACCTTTAATCCATTTAAACAGAATTAAGAGGTGTATATTGAAAATAACTAATTAGGACACCTCTGTCTTGTTTCAGCTTATTCACATAAAAAGATGTCAGCTCCAAGGAGAAGAGCTTTTTCTTGTATTGTTTTTCCAATAATGTTTGGAATTTCTTTTACAAAGATCTAAATAATCTTGTTTTCATTTGTCAGGTCTGGCCTTATTAGAATACCTGTCAGCAAACTCATTTTCATGGGGAAGAGAAACAATATGCTTCTTTCTATCCCAGAAGGCATTAGAATGTCCACTACAACAGTTTTATGGAATTGTTCCAATAGCTTTTGTATTTATTTTTACAGAATATTCTTAATTTTGTTCAATAGAGATTTGATAATTTTCTTCTTTAGAAATTTATTTGTTTCTCTTTTAAAACATATTTTTCCTTAGCTCATTATAGCTTTTTATTATTTGTAATAGAATTTAAAAATATAGTGGATTCTGATAGTGACCATATATTCCCACTAGAATCAATTTTTTCAATTGGTATATCATTGATAAAAAAAGGAGTACCTAATATAATGTCTCCTGAAATTAAAATCTTTTACCATAAAAACGCAGTAGGGATACTATTCCCCTTATTGCAAATTTTATGCATTATTAATTTATATTTAAGATGCATATTTCTCACTAGCATTTTGAACAACTTGGTAGTCTTGTCACATATTGACTAGGAATTAATCCTTCGTAGATACAATTCAGTCTGCACCCACTTCAATTAGTTCAATAGCATTTTCAATAATCAATTCATTTGACCCAACTAGATCAATTTAACGATACCATTTTTGGTATAAAACCTTGTTCATATTAAGATTCAAAGAAGATGTTCATCTTCTTTTGCCTTTTTTCTTTCTTATCTTGATTGATAAGTTCTTGTCCTTTTTATAATTTAGACAACTATTAATATGAAACCTAACTCAGTAAGTTTCTGTCTTGAATATCATCTTTTTCCTTAGATACTTATGTCTATTTAAGAGTAATTATTTCTCCTTTTAAATCATTGATCTGAACAGGTTTAGAGACATCTTCTTCTCGAATCTTTTCATATACTTCCTTTTCAGGAATATCCTTGGTTATTTTTGTGATTAACCCTTGACTATCTATTGTGGGTTTCTCACGAAATTCCCCTTTGATTCAGGATTTTTAATTTTCTTTTTTAAATTATGATCAGAAAGTTTGTTCTATAAATTCAGAACATTTTTCTGATCATCGAAAGCCCATTGATACTCAGTTATACCTTTTCGAAGACTTGTAAGATGATTATTTGAATAGAACAAAAAACCATTTCTTTGTTCTATCTTCATCCTAAAATAGTCTTCTAATGCATTCAACTTCATCATCAGAAGAAGGGCAAAATCTGCATCTTCTTCCTCTTCTGATTCTGATTCTGATTCAGAAGACTACTATTTATTAGTAATTTAACTATTTGGATTTTAATTCTTTATCATTCTAAATTATTTATTTTTGTTTCATTTTACTTTAGGGGAATAGTGTCGTGGTCTTCCACCTTTATAACATATTATATCTTCCTTCTTAGGCTTATTAGTCTTAAAGAAGATTTTTATATTTTTCTTTCGAGAATTTGTTCCTTAGAGTGTTTATAAGTCTTATGGCTTTTATAACCCTTTCTTATGTTCTATAGTAATGTTAGACACATTTTTTCTATGTTCTTTTCATTTGTAAGCTCTTTTATGAGATTTGTGAGTATTATAGGCAGTTGAATATCTACTGAAATTGAGCACAGATTGGCCTATTCCTTTCTGCTATTCCTATTTTGATGTTATTTCTTTCTGTAATTTTAATATCATTACAGAGTGTTTAATCCTTTTTTAAACAGCGCAATTAATTGAAAAATAATGAAAATAATAAGTTTAAGGATACATGGAAAAAATTTTAATATTAACAAAATATTAAATGTAATTATGAATTTACCCTAATCGACCAAAAAGTTAAAATAAAAAACTTATCAACATTGATAAAAATAAAAGTGGGTTAAAGATCATTTTTTTTTGATGTGTTATTATCCTACACAATTGGGAAATCCTTTTTTCAGATCTTTTACCTTTACATTACCATTTGGAAAATCTCACTCACAAACCAGTGTGCACATCAAATGCACACCCTATGAAGAGAGAACGACACAATAAAAAGTGGGCCTTGGTGTGGGGCCCACCCCTGTGTGTGGGACCACTTTTATTGTGTCTTTTCTTTCTCATGGATGTGCCTTTTTATGTGCACGATGGTTGTACAGTAGCATTGTTCCTTTACCATTGTGGGTAGCAACAACTGCATTTCGCGCTTTCCGTCATTTCAAAGACGAATAGCTGTCGATATGTATCAGCAAAAGCTCAAAAAATTACCTGTCAAATAATTTTTTACATTCATATTTTTTAAAAAATATATAAAAATTATTAAAGGACGATGGGTTACACTTTTTTTGGTTTTTATTAAATAATTTGACTCAAATACTTTTGTATTTTTTTTTTATATTAATTTATAAAAGAATATTTTAATATTTTTTTAATAAAAATAAAAAATAATATAATTAAATAAAATAAGACTGTTAAATTCATCCCACTTTATTAAACTATCAAGTAATTCATTAGAGCATCTCCATTGTAGATCTTAAACTTTTATGTGTTCAAAATAGTAACCCAATTTAATTTCGTAAATACTTAGTAAGCTAATGAACACTTACTTTCAAACTCATCTCATTTGTAGAAGCTAAAACATCAATTAGTTAATCAATTAATATATTTGCCATACCCAATCACTACTTATCTAGTTCCACCCATCACCAACTCCACTAACTTTTATACATATTTAATAAAAATTTGGACCTATAAAATTTGCTAGAGTGCTAGCTAAACTTGGAGCATCTCCAATGCACTAGATAAATATAATATGCTAAAATGTATGTTAAAGTGTACACATAAGAAAAATAAGTTTCAATTTTGTGTATTAAATGTTAACTAATTTATAAAGTCATTGAATGCTCCAATGAGCTAGCACAAAGTATGTGTTAAAATAAACAAAAGTTAAAAAAAAATACATATGAATCACACTATCTAGTCTTCTCTATATTTTCCTCTCTCTTCCTTGCTTTGTTAAGACACTCTATAAACTTAGTAGGTAACTTAACAAAAACTAAAACTTGTTAAAATTAAAGACCACTTTAGCCAGTTATAAGGTAGGTGTGGATAGGGGTGCACACGGGTCGGGTTGGGTCGAGTCTGAATCAGACCTAGAACCGACTCGATCATCCACTGTTCTATATTTTTGGACCCAGAACCGACCCGAGCATCTGAAAGAATCGAACCAAATCGAACCGTTCGATTCTGGTTCGGTTCGATTCTTCGTTATCGGGTCGGGTCGGTTATTCGGTTCTTCCTAAAATTAAACTACTCCTTTATATAAAATAGGTAATAATCAAGTGTTGTGAGTGTATTGTACGCCTATATGGTCGGTTCTATGCTTTGGTTCCACTCGGGGTCGGTTCTGAGTCGGTTCTAGGCTTCGTTCTCGGGTCGGTTCCACTTGGGTCGGTTTTGGGTAAAAAATCTTAGGGACCCGAGAACCGAACCGAACCGCTCGGGTCTATAATTTTTAGACCCGGAACCGACCCATAGGCATGAGAGACCCGACCCGACCCGACCCGACCCGACCCAATGAGGTCGGTTCAGTTCGATTCTCGGGTCCGACGGGAATTTTGAACACCCCTAGGTGTGGACCCTTAAAAGGGTAAGCATTGTGATTACCCCTTAAGACAACGTAGTTTTGATCAAAATAATATTGAAAACTCTTTTATATATGGATCAAAATTGTTTATGGATAAGCATAGGAATTTTTCACCAAAATATAGTTTTTTTTTTCTTACAGATTTCAAAATTAATTTCAAAATTTTATTTAAATCTTTTTAATATAAAACACACATCGATTTTATATTTAGTTGATTTTGCATAGAAATAAATTTTTAGATTTTTAAAACATGTTTTCAATAAAAAAAATTAAAAAAAAGTATGTTACTTCTTGAAAATTTGAGAGAACTTGTGCTCTAAAAGAGTTAGGTTATTTTTTTATGCATTTTTTAGAATTAGTTTTGCAAATTACTTTTCTGGAACTTATTTGGATGATACTTTCCAAAACTTATTTTTCACAAATTTTGGGGAAGTAACATAAATTTTTGCAATTTTTATTTTTTGAATTATCAAAAACTTGTTTCCACTCAAATTGAATAAAATATAGAAACTATGCATGTTTTATATTTAAAAAATTAAAATTAATTTTGAAAACTTTTATAAAACAAATATAATATTTTGGCCAAAGTGCTATAGTATTCCGAATGCAATTGTTATTCATATACAATTGTGACCCATATATAAGAGTTTCCATCCACCTTTTATTCAAAACAATGTCATTTTAAGGTATTCTATTCAAAACAATGTTGTTTTAAGATGTTTTACTCAAAACTATGTCGTTTAGGTGTAAACATGGTGCTTATCATTTTTTAAGGATGACCAGAAACCATCTTCAACTTTAATATGACCAGTACCAAACCCACTTTAGCCATCCCATTGGAGACCAAAAAATAAAAATAAAATGTGTTAATTTTACATGTCATCTAATGAGAAGAGTTACCAATGTGTTTAATGAGTCCATTAGAAATACTTTAAACTTACACTTTAATATATGATAACGTTAACATCTTCACTAGCATATGCAATGGAGTATGAAATATAAGTTTTACATGTTAACTAGTTAATATGTTACACTAATACATCATTTAGTGTGTGCAATGAAGATGCTCACAATTTCTTATTTATCTTGAGGACTGTTTTGTTATTAAAGAATGATTTTTGCACTTCACATTTATTTTTTTGACATCATCCAATACTCCAAACTTAAGTAGAACATGCCCCTGATGTAATTCTTCCATTCCAAACAAGCTATCCAAAAAATTTTCACTCTCAGGGAACAACATGTTCCACAAAAATTAGGAACATCACTGCCATTCTCAATATCGATCAAACCACTAATACATTGAATTAATTGAGAACAAATTTGACTATCACAGTCCATTCAATTTATCACAACTATTCCAGTTAATACACCCAAAAATGTTCTGCCCACAAATTCTGTAATTGTTGAAGTTCATCAGATTTTCAACTTCGTAGACTTCTTTTAAAAATATAATTCCATTCGCCCATTCTACTTCTATCCATAGTTTTAACTACACTTGCTTTATTATCTATGGATAAAAGAAATAATTTGGGGGAAATAATCTTCAAAGATTCACTTCCATCACCAAACCATACATCCTGCCAAAATTTCACCCTCACCCCATCCCCTATCTTAATCTTTAAATTCGAATGAAAAAATTGAAAGAGTAATGGAACTCTGTCTTAGCTAACAATATATCAATCCACACTCTTGAGAAGTTATTTCGACATACCTCAATCGAACTCCATTCTGATAACTCCATGTCATATTTTGAATAAATCAATTTCTTCCATAACGCCCCGTATTCTACTCCAAACCTCCAATGCCATTTGCACAATAATATTCATTCATTATTTTAATATTTCTAACATCCAACTCTCCTCTGTCTTTGCCCCTGGTAATTTTATCCCATCTTGTGAGGTGAATTTTCCTATTCGCATCATCGCTTCCCCATAAAAATGCCGCTTGAATTCGCCCTCAAGACATTTTAGCCACCCATTCCAGCATTGAATAAAGAATGCAAAAACAGAAGACTTGCTGATGACCGATTTAATTAAACTAGCCCTACCCGAAGGAAAGAAATCTCTCGTCCATGAAGAAACCTTATTTATCAACTCAATCACTGGTTTCCAATTGCTTGAGTCTTGACTCGCAGAGTGGAAGACCTAAATATTTCATCGGTAATCTCTTTTTTTTGCATCTCAAAATTCTTGCACACCCATCAAGATTCATTTTCAACTCCCACCCACAAAACCCCACTGTATGAAATTAACCTTCATATATCCCTGATATCACCTCGCGGACATCTCAATATTCTCTAATGTTAATAACTCTGTCACATTCGCTTCACAAAACAGGAATGGGTATCATCTCGCAAATGCAAAATAAGAGATAGAAAAATTCTTTGTCCCGGGAAAGCCCCGTCCTTTAAGAAATTCCCAGTTCTTTGCTCTGTCCACCAGTTTGTTCAGGCTTCTGTAGCCATCAGAAATAAAACGGAGATTTCCTTTGTAGGAGAACCATTGATCAAAACTGAACTTTTAGCTGTCGTAATGCATTCCTCCATCAACCTAATCCACTTGTTTCAAAACCCAAAAATTTTATCATCTTCAATAAAAATTTTCAATTGATAGAATCATATGCTTTTTCAAAATCGAGTTTAATCAATAGACCTCTTTTACTTTTCGATTTTCACCAATCCATGACCTCATTGGCAATAAGAACACCATCAAGTATATTTCTCCCTCCCATAAACGCAGATTGAGCTTCCCTAATAACAATGTTCATTGCTCCAAAACGCCTAGTTGTTTTTCTTGAAAACGCCTACTTGTCGTTTTGGTTATTTCAAATTATTATTAATGTTTATTTAAATTTTACTTACTATGACCAAAAAAGCACATGCCCTTTATGGAAGTTGATTGATTGGTTTCTTATAGCATTTATTTAAATAAATTTAATAATTGAAAAATAATATCAATTTTGTTACATAATTGACAACTCATAAACAAGATCTTAAACTATCATGTATTTTTATTTTTAAATCATAAAGTAAAATAAAAATAATAACGGCATCCAATAATTGATTTAGAGCAACTTCAATCTTTTAGTATTGAAAATTTAATCTCCAATATTCTTGACCTTTTATGAATATAATCTCTATCTTTAGTTGATGAAAAATTCAATTGGTATTTTATAAGAAACGAGAGGAACAATTTTCTTATTCAATTGGAATTCTATTTCCCATCAAAGTAAGAGTATTAGAACCATATTCCATCTATTGACCAATAGCATAAAAACTTAGGACTAAATATATGGATCATTTAAACCCATAATTACATGTGTGTCATATTATGTCGGCCGCATAAATGACTAAATTAAATATTTAGTCTTTCATTCTCCCACTTGGACTGTATAATAACTTAAGTAGGATCTAACTGTTGGGATTTGTATGCCTACATATTCAAATATTTGACTATTATTTGGAATAAGAATTCATTTTATCATGCATTGGGTGTTGTTCTATTATATTATGAGATGATATTTATACTAAGTTATCTAGAGATACGATATATGTGTGGAAATGAGATTTATACACAAAAAGATATAAATCGTTAGTCTTAGTAATTTTATTTAGTTCGTAGTCTGTGATGAGTTTATTTGCAAAAACTATAATACTCTTAATCTCTATATGATATAATGACTTATCTCAACCATCAGAGTAGTTAACTGTGTGTTAAAGTATTGGTGTATTTGAAATAAATTGAACTATATCACCGTAAAAAAATATCATATAAAGCTGTCATTTTATGATAAAATCTTATATTTGTTATTTGAAATTGACTCTTAATCTTGAGAGAATGGTGAACTCAAGTTATTGACATTGCTCACTTTGATTTACCAATAAGTGAGACTCATTGGGCTAACACCTCAGTATCTTGGGTGGTCATTATTAGATATGTGAGAACACTTAGAGGGATTTTAATTGCTGTATTAAAATAATGATAAAGGATATTTTTTTCTATTACTTTGGGGTCCAATTCAAATTATTTGGTGAACTTAATTTGTATTAATTAAATTACTAAATTAGTTATGAGATAACTAAGAAATTTAGAAGGTTAATTGGAGTCAAGCTAGGACTTTCTAAGATCCCTAACCTTGCTCTAGGTTAATACTTAACATATATATATATATATATATATATATATATATATGGGGTTGTCAATCCTTAAAATAGAATTCTCTGCAGAATTTTGAGAGAAAACCTAAGAGATCATACTCTAGAAGGATTGGTAAGAATTGAGGGGAAAAAAAGAAAATCTAAGGGTTTAGGAGAGAGGGATTCACAATCCAAAAGGGATGGGAAACTTGGAGCAATAATCCACAATAGCGAGCAATTAGCCAAGGCTGCAATGACAACAGCAAACCAGCAAGCATTCAACATTGGTTCAATTGGTTGAACAAGGCTAGGTGTGGCAACAATAAAACCTAGGGGTTTAACCTTTAATTCCTCATCCTATTCAAGGTATTCCAAAACCTCTCTTGATCAATACTGTACGATTTTCATGGATTAAGATTTAAAAAAGAAAGTTTTAAAAATCATGCTTTTGTTCTTGGGATCCGTTCCCCTTCAATTGGTATCAGAACTATGCCATGTTAATCCATCAACATTGATAATAAATAGAGTTTTTATTCTCGTGCTATTTATGGATCATCAGTTAACAAGAATTTTTGTATGCATGTGTTTTTATTTTATCGTATTATATTAGCGGTAATTGAGATCCAATGATTTATTGTGTAGAACTGATGATTGATTTAAATTTTTTTCCGAAAATCTTACAAAATCTTTTTGATATAGTTTCTATAGGTGGGTTACTAATTTTGATCTCAATTTTTTCTAATATAAGTAGTATGCTTTTGTATGTTTTAATTATATATTGCTTGCTATTAGTTTTATGTTGATGATGATCTAGGGAAAGAACCTGTCGTAGAATAGGAAACGCGTGTCTGGTCAGTAAACTCAACTAAAAAACAGAACAGAAACACGGTCTCATGAACTGAGAACCATTAGTAAGATTTATACAAAGGCGAACATTACAATTGGAATTTTCCAGGAAAGGGCAAGTGCTATTGTTTTTTTTAATTTTATTTTTATTATTTTTTAGATCATAAACAGAAGGTCAACCAACACACAATTTAATCATATATATCATACTAAATTTTTCATTATAATATTTACATTCCTTG
>CM018905.1:10607635-10612635 GCA_009663005.1 Actinidia chinensis | reverse complement strand
GAAAATTTACCCTAGTTACCCCCATAGCAACCGTACGCTTCAAAGGCAAAAGGGAATGGCATGAAAATAAGAACAATATAAAATACCTATCCTTGGGGCGCGTCTTATTGCATTGAACTTCACCATCCCAAATGTCATCACCCATAAGTAACTCTCAGGATATTTTTTTTTGGGGGGCAATCCAAATCTGGCATCCCACACATTCAGAAACTTTTAAACTCGGGGTTTTCTCTACAACGAGGAGACCAAATTTTTAAAGGCAAATGTATTCAGTGTTATTTTCACCTTCTTCCCTCCCCCCAACTTTATGTCTTTCTTTACCCTTCTCAGTCACTCGGCTTATGCTTTATGTTAGCCAAACTCTTGACAAAGGGTAAGAATTGACTTCATTTTAAAACTTGTGCCATTAAGCCATTCCAAGCCGTGAAAATCAATCAAGATATCCAAGCCTAAGTTCTCGAAGGAGAACAATTAAACTCCTCGTAATGACACCCCATTTCTAAACATACCCGATTGTACAACTTTTCCTTAATTTTTTGCCAATGGAACCGTTGATGTCATAATCGACAGTAATCAATTCTCTATCCTTTCCTTTGTCCCTTTTGGGACTCGATCCCTAGACTTTGATTGCCTACCTGACCTCCCATTTTCGTAACTTATGGTTCAACAAATACCCTTGCACATCATCTAAACAATGCACAAAAATATGTTCCCAATCAATCACAATCATGCAAGGTGATTACAAACCATAAAGTGTAATTTATAGGTCATTAATTCGCACTTTCTTAGACTTATATATTGTTAATCCTTCTTTATTTTAGTTATATATTTATTTAATTATGTTTTGTGTGTATTTTGTAAGTGTGTAGGAGCGAATAAGGCAAAAAGAACACAAGAATGATCAAAGCGCATTCAAATGAATAAACCTTGATGAAAAAATTCTAGTTGTCTTGGTATTTTGGGCCCATACATTTGACTCTGATGTCCGATTGAGCTGATTCTTAAGACGTTTGAACAAGAGAATTCAAGATATCAACTTTCCTCTAAGTATCATTCGCTGAATAAAGTCTCTAAAGTGATCAAATAATTTTGGAACGAAAATGCGCAACTTAGTCAAACAATCATTACCATCTCCTTTTTCTCCTCTACATCATTACCTCTTTTTCTCTCTTTCTCCCTTTTCACCTCTCACCTCCCTTTTTTTTGTCTTTCTCTCGTCTCTTCTCTTTCCGGCATATGTATATATATACTTTACACTTTCTCTTACCCCAATCCGTTACCTCTTTTTCTCTCTCACTACCCCTTTCTCACGTCTCTCACACACTCTCTCTCATATATATAGTTGGGAAATTTTGTCAAAAGCAGGGCGCAAATTTTGTCAAAAGTAGTATCATAGTTGTCCAGTATTCAGTAAATACGGCTTGGGGATTTGACACGGAGAGGGCATTGAACCTTTTAACAAGGCTAATCATCTCACACAGAAGAGGGAGTTCGCAGACGAAGAACGGAAGCGCCACTTCACTTTCATTCTGGCATTTTTCATTTTCAAATAGTTATGATTATTTAGTTTATGTATATTCAAGTTAAGCCTTTTTTTTTCTTTCAGATTTTCTACTCTTAGCGATTAAATTTGTAGTTCTTTTATTTAATTTGGTACTTTTCATTTATGTTATGCTATTTATTTTTTAATTTCTTTTCCTAGTGTTCCTTAATTATGAGGTGGTAGATTTAGAAGGCTCGGTTCGAGCACTACATCCTCTTCCGATCCTTCAATGAACTAGTTTCTTCTATTTCAAAAATGGTTTTAAATGTTTTGTTTAGAAATGATTAATGGTATTGTTAAAGATCAAAACTCAGAATTGTACATATCTTTGATTATTTGTCAACAAAGAACACTTGGTATCAAGTAAATGCTAGATCAATTGCATTCTAGGTGTTTGAATCATATATAATCCATTCTCGATTTCGTAACCCATCTTTAGATATAAAATACAATTTTCATCACCTCACCGCTAAATCTTCTACACCAATATTATAAGATAAATTAGATGTGCTTAAGTTAAAGTGAGGACGATATTAGAACATTTAAGTTAGGAGAAGAACTAAGTACTTGATCGCACATTTTTATATTTGTAATTTACATTTATTTGCATTATTTCTCCAAAAATCACAAATACATTTTTACAAACACTTTTACACTTGCAACAAAGCTCAATTATAAATCAGCTCTCTGTGGAAAATGACCTCGGTACTTTCCGAGTATTAGCCGCACTGGTAGGTTCCTACGATTGGGGACTGCAATTAATAGATAAAAATTACACCCTAATTAACAAGCTTTTGCGCCCGTTGCCGGGGGAGCTAATCGCCAAGATTGAGTTTTTGTGCTTTCATCACAAGATTTACAATATTTATTTTCTTAATTCTCGTTTTAAAAAAATTAAAACAAATAAAATAAAATAAAAATTTGAAAAAACAATAAAAAAAATAACGCCTTTCAATACAATTCTGAATGACACAGTCTAACTGCGAATGGGAATTCATAAAACTATTCCAATCTACCTTTCACCCACTTGTTTGAGGAATATGTGTACAATGAACACCATGTCTTATATGTTCTATTCATATCCACCTAATGACTTAATTTTCATCGTGCGCATGAGTTCCTGATTTTTGTTTCAAAAATATGTTTATGCTACTCAGGTGCATGAATCCTAGTAAGTGACATTCATTCAGTACACTCACAACAATAAGTGAAACCTTACGCCAACTCTCTTGGACTCAAAAGAAACCTGGTAGATTACGCTAATAACTTCCTATCGTCCTCCCATTATATTGCCCCTCCTGAACACCTACCAACGTGACTAATCCTCCGCTACCCACCTCAAAAAATCCATTTTGAGGATAGTATGTTGGTCAAAAGTTAGTCGAACTTAGAATTTCAAATGGATCACTAGTTTTATGTGGCAAAAGTTAGCTGACTATAAATCCATTGGATGCGACTATAACACAGTTTAATTGGACAAGAGAGCATGAGTCATTGACTCAGGGGAAACAAGAACTGTGTGCGAAGTACAAGTGAATAAACCCAGTATTTGAGGTTGAGCTCCTCAGCTAGAACCACTAAACCTTTTGCATAAGATTTAGTCCAATGGACCACCTAAAGAATTTCCTCATGTGTGGATAAGTAGCTAATTGATTGTCCAACTAAGTCCGCCATTCACGTAAGGCGTAAATTGGATTTTCTTAGTGTTGTGAATTTTAATTATTGGGTTGTGATCCTTATCTTGTTCAGGTTGGTAAACCAACCTCAAAATTACACAGATATTAAAGATGGCTAAATGGTTGAATAAGATTCTTAGGCGGCCATAAAAAATAAAAATTTAAAGTATCTGATCATTGGTATAGTTGAATACAATTTTTTGTCAATGATCTAAGTTAGGAATCCTTTGTTCATCATCATCCAACTGGATGTTTGGTGTTTTCAACATTTGAAACCACCCGATAATGTTAGGTTGATTTTTTTGTATATATTTAGGTTTTCTGTCTATGCTTCATTATGAATTTTTTTTATATATGTTTCTAACATCCATTTTGTAGAGTTAAATTGAGTGTAGTACAGGTGATTAGACTCACAAGATGTGATATTATTTGATGGGATGTTACGCTCACAAGTGACTTCATTCCTTTTTATTTTGATAATTGTTCTCATTTTGCATTGAGGACAATGCATCATTTTTTAAAGTGGGGGTGAGTTACCTCTTTTCTTTTTTTTTGTTTCTTTGTATGCACCTTAAAAAAAAAAAATTCTTGTGAAAGTGCCTTTTGAAATTAGAAGCGTAGAAATTTTTGCCATTACTCTTTACTCAGATGATGTTATCAATCTTCTGCTAACATTTTGTTGAAGCTTACAAATTCATGCCATTTGTAGAGGGATTAACATCATTATTGTTACAATCCTACTTTATAACATTCATTTGTTATAGTTTTGCATTTTCATCCTTACATTAGTAGAGATTATACCTTGGTGAGATTTAGAGCATTTATCGCCTTTTAGAGCGTTTACATTTATCAAGGATATTTCTTCACCCTCATTTAATTCAATTTTAGCTTAATTATGCTGTATTGGTTATGAGTGAAGTTTTGTCTTAATATTGACACTTGTACTCTATTGAAACCTTCGGTTGTACAACTTTGGATATGATTCTAAAACCCATTCTTCTCATAGACCATGGTTTCCGTTGTAAAAAAACCGTTTCATGTCTCTAACCCTTGTTGATCTATCCTTGAAAGTACAAAGTGCTTCCCTCTCTATATTGCAAAGGGACGCCTATGTGAGGAAAAGAGTGTTTTTGCATTAAAAAAAATTTAATTTGGGGGAAATTTGTCAATGCAAAAGAGCATAGGAAATTGAACAGTCTGAATCTAAAAAGGGGATGAAAAAGGATGGAAACAAAAGGAGAAAAGAATGAAAGAGGAGATAAAAAAAAAATTAAGAGAAGAGGCGAGCAGGAGAAGTAGGGAAAAGAGTTTATTAAATGTTGAAAAAGGAGAGAGTTTTTGTGTAGTTGTTTGACATTCATTCCTTCATGATTGTCACCCACATGATGGACCATTTGCTCCCTTTTTTTATCCTACCTTTAAACCCTCTTCTACATTACACTCTTCATCTCTAGATGACTTAGTTGAATCCAAGTTGTGCTTGACTGAAGTTTTCAATAGGGTATAAGCTATATCTTGTCAAATTCTTTAATCAAATTTAACTATGAAACATTCTTTCATGGAGCTATGTTTTTAAATGGCGATACACTTCTATCTTTTCGATTTTTGTATTGGTATGTTCATTAATTTGTCTCTTACATTTACTCACATTGTTGAGCATATCATTGTGAGACCATGTGGGTCTTTAATTCTGAGTGTATGTCCGTGAGGATTGAATTCAAAGCTTTAAAGCGAATGGATTTGATAAGTGGTTTCATTGGTGTTGTTAGCATGATTCCTTT
>CM018905.1:10565135-10567635 GCA_009663005.1 Actinidia chinensis | reverse complement strand
AAATTTAACATGAGTCTTGATGAGGCAGGTCCATTACGACATTTGCAAATCAATGAGCTAGATGAGATAAGGAATGATGCGTATGAAAAATCTAAAATCGCAAAAGCTAAGATGAAATTTGTGTACGACCAATATATTCTGCGTAAATCTTTTGAAATTAGTCAAAAGGTCCTTCTTTACAACTCCCGATTGAACTTATTTTTGGAAAAACTTTAAAGTAGATGGTTTGGACCTTTCGTTGTGCGATATATCTCATCTCATGGGGCAATTGAAATTCAGAACCCAAGAAATGAAAACGTGTTTAAAGTCAATGGGCATCGATTGAAGCTCTATCTTAAGCTTGAGACGAGAGGGGTTGAGTTTGTAGATTTACGTGATCCATTGCCATTTGAATAATTGAGAATAATGCCTTTTTGGTTTGTTGTATAATTTGTCATTGGTTTAGTCAAGTTAGGTAGAGTTGATCTTTAGTTGGGGGGGAAGATTTTGTCCCATCCATTCGTTTTTCCCCTGCATACATTATCGTATCATTTTATATTTAGTTTTTTCGCATTTTGGAGAATGCTCGTCTATAGTTGAGGGGTACTTCGTATATTAGTTTTTTTTAGGGTAGTTAGAGAGTAGTTTAATTTTTCTAATTTAAAAAAAAAATTGAACTAAGTGTTCGAACACTTTTGCACAGCGTTGGGACGCACAGAAGGTGATGTTTTGAAAATAGAACTTAGCATTCGAACGCTGTGACCAAAAATTCAAAAAATACATTGAACGTTCAAATGCTTCTTCCAGCGTTTGAATGGGGGGGGGGGGGGGGGCTGAAGCTCAGGGGGGGGCCTATTTAAGGAAACGGTGGACGGTTTTTATATTTTGATCACTAAATATATTACACCCTTTGCCACGATAGAAGAGAGATTAGAGTGATTATAGGGAGGAACTTCAAACTCATCATTCCATCATTTTTGTTCATCAAATCAAGGTAAATCTTGCAGCATTTACCATTTATATTGCTTGGTTCAAAGATGTTCATCCATGGAAAACCTAAGTTTTCATTTGTTTTAAATTGTTTTTGAAGGTTTCACATTTAGGTTGCTTATTTCACAACTACACACATCTCAATTAGTTTTTGTTTATCATCGTTGTTGTGGGATTGATTTATTGTTGTTTGATCATAAAGATTTAGGGAACCATGGTGAAAGTTCTATGAACACCTAGTATTGTGGTGCACACCAGGATGTTTGGTAACGTTTCTGTTTTTCTGTTTTTTTGTGTTTGTTTAATTTTTATTTTGTTTTGTTTAATTTTTGTAAAACAAAAACTAAAAGTATGTTTGTGTTCACTTTTTTTTAAAACTATTTTAAAAACAAAAATAGGTTTGGTTTCACATACGTTTACTATTTTAAAAAATATGTGTGGTGGAGGCGGTGGTGAGTAGGAGGGAGAAAGGTGTGGGGACGGTGGTGGGAGGTGCGGAAGAGGGAGGGTGGAGGTAGTAGGTGGTGGTGGAGGTGAGAAGGTGGTGGAGGACGGTAGTGATGGGAAGAGGCGGTGGTGGTCAGTATGGCGGCGGAGGAAGAGGGTGCGGTCAGGGCGGGGGGGGACGGGAAGGATCCCGCTCGGGGCACGGGGGCTCAGGGGGGGGGGAGGAGTGGCGCCACGGGGCGTCCCGGCGAGGGTAGGGGGAGGGGGCCAGGTGGGGGACCCCGGAGCCCGGGGGGGACGGGGGAGGGGGGGGTAGAGGATGGTGGAGGAGGAGGCGGGGGTGCGGGTGGGGGGTTTGGCGGTGGTGGTGGTGGTGGAGGAGTAGGCGGTGGAGGTGGTGGTGGAGTAATGCAGCGGTGGAGGAGGAAGAGGAGGCGCGGTGGTGGTGGTGGAGGAGGAGGAGGAGAAGGTGGCGGTGATGGTGGTGGAATAGGCGGCGAGGGGGGAACGGAAGGAGGACGGGGGAGGGCCCGGGGAAGGGGAGGAGGAAGAGCCGGCACTACCACCCTGCACCCCCTCCTTGCTCTCCTCTCCTTCCGCCCGTCCGGGGGGAGGGGAACCAATACACCTGACTCCCCCCCGCCCTACCATCTTACGGGAGGGCGGGGAGGAGGAGAAGGAGGGGGGAGAGGGCGCGGGGGGCGGGGGGGGTCCCTCTGTGGGAGCTTGGGGGAGAGGAGGACACCACTTTTGAGGTCGAGCGGGGGGCAGTGAAGGAGGAGGTAGGAGGAGGAACGGAGGGGGACCCCGGGGGGGCTTGGAGGAGAGGGAGGGGGAGGGAGGAAGGAACACGGATGGATGGGGGATCCCTGGGGCGGGCGCACCGGGTACCGGAGGAGGGGGAGGTGCGCGGCGAGGAGGAGGAGGGGCAGGGGGGGGGGATGAAGGAGGAGGAGGAGGTGGAGGTGGGGGGGCAAGTGATGGTGATGGTGGAGGCGGCGGCGGGAAGGTGGTGAGGAGGAGGTGGCGGTGGTGGTGATGGAGGAGGAGGAGGTGGTGGCGGTGATGAGGACGTGGTTGGGTT
>CM018905.1:10555135-10560135 GCA_009663005.1 Actinidia chinensis | reverse complement strand
TTTTCTTTTCCTCTTTTTCTTTTCTATTTTCTATTCATTTTTTATTTTCTCTTTTGGCCAAAAGCATCATATGTCTGCAAAATAATATTTTTATTCCTCCAACTTTTAATTACATTATATTATCTCAATTTAAATGTCCTCTTTCATTTTACCGCCCAAGTTATGAATATTTCAATTACAATCCAAAACATAAAGTTAGGTTATTAAAAAAATATTTCATAAACTGTTAAAATAGGTGACTACCAGTAGTGGCCCTGAGCATTACCAGTAGACAGGATTCTAGAGAAGAAATTAAAATATTCACTCCGGTAGTGGATTTATCACTACTGGTAGACAGACTTCCAGAGGCTAAATGAAAATAATCACTACAAATCACTACCGGTAGACACCACTACCAAAAGTGGATTTATCACTACTGGTAGACAACGCAGAAAATAGGACATTTCCAGATCTCAAAACTTTTGATTTTACATATAAACCAAACCTTTTCATTTGGGGTTCAACACCCAAAATAATACCTTAATAGGCTATGTATAAACTATTAACACAATCTCGAAATTAAACCCCAACAAGAAAACCCCCTTTACCTCAAATCAATGCAAGAAAGCTCCAAAACTTGTTAAAGATGAGATGAACCCTAACTCTCTAACTTGCTCCCACCTAAACCTTCTTGGCTCAAATCGATACCCTCGTTGATTAGATAATCTGTTCAGAGTCACTACTCAAACCACACTCTAACTCAACCCCAAAATCCTAGCTCAAAAGGTATGAAACATTAGAGAGAGGAAAAGAGGAAAGAAGGAGAAGAGAATGTTTGTTGAGGGGACCAATAAAAATGACTTGGCCTGAAAGAGAGAGAGAAAATAAAAGGCTTCCTTTGGGCCTAAGGGCCCTGTTGGCTTACCCAAAATCAAAATAAAACTAAATCATGGGCCAAAAGTATTTGGGCCCACTTCTCTTCCCAACCCCAAGTCCAAATCCTTTCAAGCACCAAACTTACTAACATATGACCCAATTCCCAATAAATTGAAATAAGGTTTCAATTTACACTAAAAACCATAACGATATATATATATTACGCGAGACATCACCTAGGCTCATAATTAAAAAGAAAATATTTTTAAAACCAAACAACCTCCACCACGTAAATAAATTTATCCATAAAATTAGATAAACGTACCAGATGAGCTAAATAAATCTAGATACTTTGCGCGAAACTCAGACTCGCGCTCCCTTTTTGCTTCCTTTACGCCATGATGAAGTCATAGAACATTCACCAATGGAATAGTCTTTCCTCTAAGAACTTGATTCCGTGTGTCTAACACATGAATTGGTCGCTCCTCGCAAGTGACATCCTCGTTGATAACAAGCTTTTCCCAATCCAAAATGTGTGAAGGATCAGGTTCATACTTCCGCAACATGAAAATATAAAACACATTATGTACATTGGTTAACATCGGTGGCAAAGTAAGATGGTATGCCACTGCCCCAATATGATCAAGAATCTCAAACGGTCCAATGAACCTTGGTGATAGCTTGCCGCTATACCCGAAACGTATTAATCCCCTCTTTGGCAAAATCTTCAAAAATACGTTGTCCCCAATGGCAAACTCCAAGTGACGTTTCCTTCGGTTGGCATATTTGTTTTGTTGACTCTGTGCTATGAGCACACGTTTCCTTATCAAAACTACCTTATCGGTCATATCATGAACCCAATCTGACTTGGCAAGCGCAGCCTCTCCAACATTGGTTCAACACACGGGTGACCTACACTGTCTATCGTACAACACTTCAAACGGTGCCATCCCAATGCTCGCTTGATAACTATTATTGTATGCAAACTCTACCAAGTATAGATGATCCACCCATGATCCCCCAAAATCTAGCACCCATGCCCGAAGCATGTCCTGCAAAATTTGAATAGTAGGCTTAGATTGCCCGTCAGTCTGAGGATAAAACGTCACGCTAAGCCTCAAATCTGATCCAAGAGCGGATTGCATCCCTTTCCAAAAGAGCAATGTAAAATGCGAATCTCTATCAAAAATGATAGACACCGAAACCCCATGAGGTCTAACAATCTCACGAATGTAAATGACGCCAAGATCTTCTACCGAATTTGACAAACAGATAGGAAGAAAGTGTGTGGATTTTGTCAAATGACTTACCGCAATCCAAATAGTGTCATGCCCTCTCAATGATCTAGGCAACCTTATCACAAAGTCCATCATAATATGCTCCTATTTCTACTCCGCGACTCTCAACAATTGTAGCAAAACTTTAGGTTTCTGGTGTTCGGCTTTCACTTGTTAACAAGTTAAACACTTTGAAACAAATAAGGCAACGTCTTTCTTCATTCGCCTCCACCAAAATCTGGTGACGCAAATCATGGTACATCTTCGTCCCTCTAGGATGAACTGCAAGTTGGGAATGATGAAACTCACGAAGAACGTCATCTCTACTAGACAATGGTATGAATAATCTAGACTTGTACCTTAAACCATGGTCTAAATGTAAAACCCAATCTGTCAGCACTCTACCTCTAGCAATATGATTGCAAATCGTCTTTGTTTCCACATCATGCCGTTGTGCCTTAATAACCCGACTAATGATTGATGGCTCTACAGACAATGTGAGCAATGTAGCAAACTCATCCATCTCATTGAGAAACAAGTCGTACTCACCGAGATCCTAAAGTATTACTAAGTGGAAATGCTCGCCAAAATACTAAGTGATTTCCTACTAAGTGCATCGACCACAACGTTGGCCTTCCCGGGATGGTAGTGCAATTCAAAATTGTAGTCCTCCATGTACTCCATCCAACGTCGCTACCTCAAGTTCAAATCTTTCTACGTGAATAGATACTTCAAGTTCTTGTGGTCTGAAAACACTTCAAACCGTTCTCCGTACAAGTAATGTCTCCAATTTTTCAAAGCAAGTATAACGACCGTAGGTTCTAAATCATAAGTCAGATAATTTTGCCCATGTTTCTTCAGTTGATGTGAACCATACGTAATTACTTTACCCAACTGCATTAACACATAACCCAAGCCATCACGTGAAGCATCGCAATACATGGTATAACCCAACCCTCATTTTGGAATAACAAGAATTGGTGCCGAAAGTCAATCTCCTCTTAAGTTCCTAAAATGATTGCTAGCAAGCGTCGTTCCAAATGAAACGAATCCCCTTTTTTGTAAGTCGAGTCATCGGTGCCGCTAAACATGAAAACATTTCTACAAATTATCAGTAGTAACCGGTTAAACCCAAGAAACTACGAACCTCGAACACGGTCTTCGGTTGTTCCTAGTTCATCACTGCCTGAATCTTCATCACTCCCCGAAACAACGTGACCTAAGAATTTTACCTCAAGTAACCAAAACTCGCACTTGCTAAACTTCGCATACAAACGAAGTTCTCATAAAAGCTGTAATACAATCCTTAAATGCTCCCCATGTGATTTAACTAATGGCGAGTAGATCAAAATATCGTCCACAAACATGACTACAAAGCAATCAAGATACGAATGAAAAACACGATTCATTAAGTCCATGAAAGCTGTTAGCGCATTCGTAACACCAAGAGGCATTACAAGAAATTCATAATGTCTGTAACGTGAGCGAAAAGTTGTCTTTGCAATGTCTCCTTCCTTGATCCTCAATTGGTGATAACCCGATCTCAAGTCAATCTTAGAAAAACAACTCAAACCCTTCAGTTGGTTAAACAAGTCGTTGATCCTCGAAAATGGATACTTGTTCTTTATCGTCACACGATTTAGTCGCTGGTAATCAATACACATTCGAAGTGATCTATCCTCTTCTTTGCAAACAAAGCTGAACTCCCCACTAGAGGTGTAATGGCCGTGCCGGCACGGCACGCACTGCAATGGCCACTAAAAAACTCAGCACGGGCCAACGTTTTTCGCCGCACGGTATAAAGTTGGGGCGACACGCATGGCACGGTCTGAGCGGGCACTTACTGTCACTGGGCCACGAAATGTGGACACGGCACGGGCACTGACACGATAGTTGGCTTAACATGGCAACGGCATGGCACGGCACGATCAAAGCCCGGCACGGCACGGGCACGATACATTAGTTGACTGGTTTTTGGCCGGCATGGCACGGCACGACACGACTTAGTCAGCACGGCATTAGCAATGGCAAACGAATGTGTCAGGGCAAGGCACGGGTAACAGCACGACCCGGAAGTATCCCCCCCCCCCCCCCCCCCCCCCCCCCCCCCCCCCCCCCCCCCCGCAAGAAATGGTTAATTAAATTAAAATAAATTAAAATAAATTTAATTAAATAAATTAATTTTTTGTTGCAATGACTGCTAACCCATAAGCTTGTAATCCAACAAAGCATACATTTCCAAATTATGATTTCCAATGAAAAATGCCTTTTTGGTGTCAAAATTTTATAATTTGATTAGTTCTTATTGTTTTGTTTTTTAGTACAAAACTACGTAATTATGCTTTTAATTAAAAACGGACACGACACAATTAAAATACGAGCACGACCTACAGCGAAATTAAGTTAGACGGGCAGACACGGCAACGATTCACAACGACTACGTTTAACGGGCCGACAACACGGCATGGCACGATTAAGTAAGCGGGCTGGCACGGCACCACACGATTAAGTAGACGGGCACGGCACGGCACGACCGAGGTCACAGAACGACTAAGTTAGTGGGCCGCACAGCACGGCAACGAAATAAAAGAAATTGGCACGACCTGACAACGATTAAAAGGCACGGCCACGCTTAAAAAGGCACTACACACAGACACATTAAGTAAATGGGCCGGCCTAGCATACGACACGAAAACACTGGCACAGAAGAAAAGTGGCACGGCACGACGGCGGGCACGTTTGACACTCTACTCCCCACGGTGATGTACTAGGTCAGATAAAAAACTCATCCAACAAGTCTTGAATCTAAACCTTTAACTCTTGTAACTCTGATGGTGCAAAACGACATGGTGGTACAAAGATGGGCGT
>CM018905.1:10527635-10537635 GCA_009663005.1 Actinidia chinensis | reverse complement strand
ATTGTATGAGGTACTTTTCTCGTGTTTAATTCATGGTCTCATATTCTCATCGACACAAGAGTATCACATTCATTCATTGCTTTGTCTTTTGCTTTGGCATTAGGATTGGAGATAGAATTATTAGATTCGATACTTCTATTAGGCACTCTAATTAGAGGTAGGACAACTTTAAGACGAGTCTGTAGGTCTTGTAAGGTTGAGATTGCCAATCGACGTTTTGTATTTGACTTTATTGTGTTAGACATGATGAGTTTTGACGTAATCCTAGGTATGGATTGGTTAACCGACTATCAAGCTACGATAGACTATGTCTAACATCGGGTTACCTTTTGTACACCCTAGGGAGATCATTTTCATTTTGTAGGAAATCGAGGTTGTGATTTTATCCCATCATCTACTAATGTGCGTAATCAATAGGAGTTGAATTTTTTTCTCGGCGTGCTTGGTCGATGAGGGTAGCGTAGTTAGTGTGGCCTTGTCACGGATCATTTGCGAGTTTTCGGATGTCTTTCCAAAAGATTTGACAGAGTTACCACCGCATCGGGAGATTGAGTTCTCTATTGATCATATATCAAGCACCACACCCATATTTGTACCCCCGTATCATTTTGCGCCGATAGAGTTGTAAGAACTGAAGGTTCAGATTCAAGATTTGTTGAAAAAAGGCTTTATCTAGCCTAGTGCATCACCATAGGGAGCTTTGGCTTTGTTTTCTAAGAAAAAGGATGGATCGTTTAGAATATGTGTAGATTATCGACAACTGAATCGTGTGACGATAAAGAATAAGTATCCACTTCCAAGGATCGACGATTTATTTGACCAATTGAAGGGCTCAAATTGTTTCTCAATATCGACTTAAGATTGGGTTACCATCAATTGTAGATCAAGCAGGGGGATATAGCGAAGATGGATTTTTGCTCACGCTATGGGCATTATGAGTTTCTTGTGATGCCGTTTGGTCTTACGAAGGCTCTAGTAGCTTTCATGGATTTGATGAATCGTGTCTTTCATCCATATCTTGATCGTTTCGTGGTCATGTTCATGGATGAAATTTTAATTTACTCGCCATTGTTTAAGTCGCATGATGAGCATTTGAGGATTATGTTGCAGGTCTTGAGAGAGCATTGTTTATATGCTGATTTTAGCAAGTGCAAATTCTGGCTACCTAAGGTAAAGTTTTTAGGTCACGTTATTTTGGAGAATGGAGTAGCGGTTGATTCATCGGAAGATTGAAGTAGTGACAAATTTGGAACAACCAAAGACCATATTTGAGATTCGTAGTTTCTTGGGTTTAGCCAGTTACTACCAATGATTTGTAGAGGACTTTTCACGTTTAGCGGCACTGATGACTCGACTTACAAGAAAGAAAATTCATTTTGTTTGGAGCAATGCGTGCGAGCATTCTTTTCAAGAACTTAAGAAGAGATTGACTTCGGCACCGATTTTTGTTACACCTGAGCTAGGGTTAGAGTATACAGTGTACTTTAATACTTCACGCGATGGCTTGGGTTGTGTGTTGATATAGTTGGGTAAAGTGATTGCATATGGTTCTCATTAGTTGAAGACACACGAAAAAAATTATCTGACTCACGACTTGGAATTTGCAGCGGTTATATTTGCGTTGAAAAGTTGGAGGCATTACTTGTATGGAGAGCGGTTTGAAGTATTTTCTAACCATACGAGTTTGAAGTACTTATTCATGCAAAAGGACTTGAAATTGAGGCAGTGACGTTGGATAGAGTACATGGAGGACTACGACTTTGAATTGCACTATTATCCCGAAAAGAACAACGTCTTGGCCGATGCGCTTAGTAGAAAATCTCTAAATGTTTTGGCAAGAATTTGCATTCACGAGTGGCAAATGCTTCAGGATATTGGTGAGTACGACTTACTTGTCAACGAGACGGATGAGTATGCTACATTGTTCACATTGGCTACGGAGCCATCTATTATCAATCGGGTCATTAAGGCACAATAACAAGATGTGAAGGCCAAGACGATTTGCGATCGCATTACTAGAGGTGTAGGACCAATGGGTTGGCTTTTGCATTTGGATCAGGGCTTAAGATATAAGTCTAGGTTATTCGTGCCATTGTCTAGTAGAGGTGACGTTCTTCGTGAGTTTCATCATTCACGACTTATAATTCATCCTATAAGGACAAAGATGTACCGTGATTTGTGTCTCCAGTTTTGGTGGAGGCGAATGAAGAAAGACATTGCCTTGTTCATTTCGAGGTGTTCTACTTGTCAACAAGTAAAAGCCGAACATAAAAAACCAACAGGTTTACTACAACCATTGCAGGTTGCGAAGTGGAAATATGAGCATATCACTATGAACTACGTTATGGGTTTGCATAGATCATTGAGAGGGCCTGATGCATTTGGGTCATAGTTGATCGTTTGATAAAATCCGCACATTTTCTTCCTATCCATCTGTCAAACTCAGTAGAGGATATTGGTATTCTTTATGTTGGGTTCATGATACGACCGAGAAAGTAGTTTTGATTAGGAAGTGTTTACTCACGACGCAGAGTCATCAGAAAAGTTACGCCGCTCAGAGAAAACGTAATTTAGAGTTTTCCGTTGGGGATCACGTGTTCTTGAATGTTTCACCCAAGAGGGGGTGATGCATTTTGGGCATAACAGTAAGCTATCGCTAAGGTTTATTGGACTGTTTGAGATTCTTGATTGTGTTGGGATTGTGGCATATCATCTTGCTTGGCCACCGAGGTTGGCTAGTATGCACAATGTGTTTCATATTTCTATATTGCGGAAATATGATCCCAATCCTTTGCATGTTTTGGATTGGGGAGATCTTGTCATCAATAAGGACGTCACCTATGAGGAGCGACCGATTTGTGTGTTGGACACGAGGGATCAAGTTATTAGAGGAAAAATCATTCCATTGGTGAAAGTTCTATGGCTTCATCATGGCGTGGAGGAAGCTACGTGGGAGCACGAGTCTAAAGTTCGCGCGAAGTATCCAGATCTTTTTAGCAAATTTGGTACATTTATCTAATTTCGTGAACAAAATTTTTTTAAATGGTGGAGGTTGTAAGGTTTTAAAATATTTTATTTATGACATCATTATGCCACGTGTTTGTAAATATATGTCGTTGTGGGCTTCGGTATAATTGGTCCATTTAAATTTAGTTGGGCCTAAGTGTATTTTGCAGTTGGGCTTATGTGTGGATGTGTGAGGGAGTGGGCCAAATGAATTGGACCCAAGATTAATTTTAGTTTGGGTTTGTTGCTTAGGCTAAACAAAGCGCAACGCCCAAGGAGGGCATTTATGTCATTTTATCTTTTGACCTAACCCCTTTAATGCCACATTAAATTTGGCATTTACTACATCTTCTTCTTCCTTCTTTCTATCTCTCTTCTCTCTCTAAGGTTATGAGCATTTGAGCTTAGATATAGGTGAGTGAGGTGTGATTTGAGTGATAATCCTTTAGAGAAAAATTATCTACTCAACGGGGGTTTCGTATTAAACTAAAAGATTTGGGATCGAAGAAAATTAGAATTTTGGGCATCACCATTGTTGTGGAGTTTTTCATTACTTGGATTTAAGGTAAAAGGGTTAGTTTGTTAGGGTTTTACTTTGTATTTGTTGTTAATAGCTCTATATAAAGTCTAATTTATGTTTATTTTGAGTATTAAACTTGAATAGAAAAACTTGGTTACAATGGAATCGTAAAGGGGGTAATTCTTCTTTTTTAGGGTTTTATTTGAGTGGTTGTTAATGGTTAGTATGTTGCCTATTAAGGCCTTTTTCGAAATGAATGAAAACTATGTGCATGGAACGTAGGTTTTGAACCTTATATTCGTTTTGGCTACTGGCGCGTTGTCGACCCCTTTTTTCAGGTCGAATACTTTTTAATAGTAACTTTGGCATTTTGGCTACTGACGTACAGGTTCGACACTTTTTGAACAGTAAAAAAAATTAAATAATATTTTTTTAAGATGGTTTACCTTGAGCATGATAATATCTTGTATATTATGTTATTTGCATTAAAATTTTAGTAAATGTAACGTTTGCATATGTGGAATTTGAAAAATGTGATCATTGTGTATATTTAGAATTTAAAAATATTTTTAAAAATGATATGCTAGGAGATACCGAAATTAGATGGCTTAGATTAAGCATAAAATAAAAGTCCTAGATGGTAATGATACGGAGGGAATGTCATAACCCATAGCAAAAGCTCGGAAAGTTGATAAAATAAAAGTCCTAGATGGCAACGATACAGAGAGAATGTCATAGTCCACGGTAAAATTCTGAAAAGTTGGCAAAATAAAAGTCCTAGATGGACAAGGAGGAATGGTCATAGCCCACTGTGAAAGCCCGGGAATTTGACGACGATACAGAGAAAATGGTCAAAGTCCACGGTGACAGTTTTAGAAGTTGACAGATGTTTGTCTAATGTTCTTAGAGCAGAAGTGAGGTTGTTAGGTATTAGCCTAAGTATTCATTCAAAGAATTGCATTAATTACTCTTTTGAGAACAAAAACCGAGAACATTGCAAAAATTGTGTATTTGGTAAAATTACGGATTGAAATAAGTATATTTTGAAGTGAATGAAAGCTATTTTTTACATCATTTTTTCATTGTATCTGATTAATGTATACATGAATTTTTGGTCTTGAGACATCAGTTCATGTTAAATCTTTTCTACTTAACTCACCTTTACTATAAAATGAATTTTAGATAACCAAAGGTTATCCTGAGTCGTGAGGCATGTGCATTGCCGTACGTTCCTTTGGTTCAGGAAATAATTTTAAATGTATTTTTGGGATTTTAATTATTCTTTTGCCCGGTGTATGGTTGTTTGCCCCAGATAATCAACGCCTAGAGGGGGGTGAATTAATGTTTGTTGGCAAACTTTTTCGTTTAATAAAATTAGACTTAATTAAGATTTTAGATGATTTAGAAGCAGTATAAAATGCAAAGAATATAAATGACACAATAATAAAGAGATAGGGAGAGAGATTCAAACTCGGCGATTTATAGTGTTCGGTCTAACCTGACCTACGTCCACTCCCCAAGCACACCACTTGAGATTTCAATCCACTAATCCAAACGTCCTTACGGGTGGATTCAACCTTTACACGTCAAGAGCACACCATTCTTCTTCCCAGGTGGAATATCCCCTTCACAACCTCACAAGGTCACAACCAACCCTCTGATAACAATCAACTGTTGATTCGGATTTGAGATTTTCTCTCACAATAACAATTCTTCTTTTTTGGAATAAGATATACAATGGAAGCTTTTACAATGATATCTCTCACTAGAACTCTTGTATAAAATCAAAACTTGAAAAGGCGCAAAAAATTGAAAGAAGTATGCTCTGATTCTCTAACTTGTTTTTCTCACTTAATTGTCCTGTGAAATGACAGATAGGATATGTATTTATAAGGCCTTAACAAGAAGATAAACCGTTGGAGGGAATTTGAAATTTGCTAGCCATTTTCAAATTTGAATCATATTTTCAAAGTCGGAAATTATTTTTATTTTAAATCCAAATTTTCAAAAATTTGCAACTACATTTTCAAAGTCAGAAGCTTGTTTCTTCTTCTTCCAATTTTTCACAATGCAACCAATCGACATTTTTCAAAAGTCATGAAATTGTTGCTAACCAATTTTTTCAAACTTGGAATCAAATTTTTTTCAAAGTCAAAATTGTTGCTATCCAAATTTTTCAAAGTTGCACTACATTTTCAAAGTCAAAAATTAATTTTCTTCTTCCTTCTTCAATTTTTTCAAAGTTTGTCAACCACATTTTCAAGTCAGAAATTGTTGCTAACCAATTTTTTCAAACTTGGAATCAAATTTTCAAAGTCGAATTATTGCTATCCAAATTTCAAAAGTTTCAACTACATTTTCAAAGTCAAAATATATTTCTCTTCCAATTTTTCAAAGTGCAACCACATTTTCAAGTCAGAAATTGTTTCTAACTCAATTTTTCAAAAACTGAAATCAAATTTTCAAAGTCAGAAATTGTGTTGCTAGCCAATTTTTTCAATTTGGAATCAAATTTTCAAAGAGAAGAATTATTGCTGCACATTTTTCAGAACTTTAAATTTTAATGGATTTTTTTATTTCAAATCATGAAGGATTTAAGGTCATTTAGAGCCTCAAATCTTAACCATATAGAGCTTTAAACAACAAATACCCTAATGAAAGTTCTTCTTCTTCTTGAGATCTTATTTGCTTGAATGTCTTCTACTTGCATCCAAATATCTTCGATTATTTTTGCGCCTTGGAATATGTGCTTGAATATTTCTTGGCAACTATCATACTTACTTAAAATACATTGATCAATAAGATGAATTTGTTATCATCAAAATATTTGCAAACATAATCGGATTGACGCATAGGGCTAACAGTAGCATTGGTTAAGGGGATAAAGTCATTCTGTTTTGTATTTGATGCTCATGTAGAGCATTGGTCCCCATGAGAGGGATTCGTTGTCGTACTTTGATGTAATAATAGTGTATTGTCATGTTATTTAGTTTGAGTTTTTTGCATTTGAGTTATTTGCTTACGTGGTCGGGTCTTGGTTTGATCGAGGCGTGACACCCGGGCTGCTTCGGTTGGAAGTGAGATGGCCCGTGTTCATAAACTGGCCATAGAGCTAGAAGGAAAAGTGGCTGATTTCTGAGCCCGAGAGTAGCACACCATTGAAGATCTGAGGAGGATGAAGGAGGACCATGATACCACCGTGGAGAAGGTTGAGAAGAGTGTCCGATGCTGAAAAAAAAGCAGGAGGCCGTTTTCCAAGAGTTAACCATTTGTAGTATAATAAGTCTTCAGATGACTTCCAGGAGGTTGTTGGAACAAGAAAGTTTTCAAATACTTTGGCGGGGCTTGGACTGTATAAGAAGCCCATCGTCGGGGCCTCCTCCTGACCTCGACATCCAAACCTCGGGATTGACCTCGAGCATGGCGGAGGAAGGGGACAAGGAAGATGAAGGAAGAAGGGCGAGCGAGATAACAGCCCTTCTTCTTAGTGGATATTTCAATGTAATGGCGACCTAATGAGATTTTTTCTTTCTTCATATTACTACCTATTTACAATTTTTGTAATCTTCCTTCACACAAAATATTTGTTTTCTAATTGCAATATTACTATCAACTGAAATGGAAAGACATTCTGGCAAACACAAACCATAATAGCAAACTGATAATGCAAAATATACATAATTTATTCCTTTTTACACTATTTTTTCATGTGTTTTAAGCTTATTTAGCTCTAATTATTTTATAGATTTGGCATGCCTGAGAGACTTTAATGATTATTGCTAAAAGATAATAAATATTGCTTATATGTTTGGAACTTTTTTGTTTGTTCAGTTTTTTTTAATTAAGTTGGAATTCTAGAATTGAATTATGCTTCATCACATTTTGAAGTACACATATCAAGCTTTTATACAGATATCATGGGCAGAAATCAGAGTTAGTTTGGCCAACTGGATTGCAAGTTCAGACCTGAATCCTGTTCGAGGTAGGATTTTTGTTCGAGCCTGCAACACTCAAATGGGCCTATCTGGAGCTTCAGATATCAAAATCAGGTGGTCAAAATCCGAAATTCATCTACCTTCGAGGGGTAACAACTTTGATGAATGGTCCAAGTCCAAAAGAGATCGTTTTCAATACGGGAATTCTGATGCAAAGTTGGAAAACGAGATTGTTCCAACTGGTGGGAAAACCAATCTAATGGGGAGTCCTATGTTAGTTAGGAAAACCTGATGGGATGGAGGATATTTTTACATATCAAATCTCCTATATTTCAGGGGATATCTATCTCTTATCATTTAAGACTCCTTTCCTAGTTCATAGGAAAATGAACAGAAGAAAAAAAAAATTGTTTCCCTCTTATTTTTTTACTTTTGGGCAATTCTTTGAGAATAAAGCTAATCGCTTTTGTTCTATATTCAAAGGGATAGAAGTTTTCCCCCCCCACCACCACACCGTATTCGGTTGTGAGAAGTAACGTTTTATTACTGTGGTCTTTCACATTCAACGTATTTAGTCACCTTATTTTAATTTTTTACTATTGATGTCTTTCATGCTAGTTCGATATGTTGAAAAGTAATGTGTGCTTTCTAGTTTCTGCTTTCATCCATATTTGTTGTAGGGACTAGAACAAGAAGCAGATAAATTAAATTATTTGTTTGAGCTGTCACTTTAATTTATTAGGGAAGAATAAAATCAATTACATTATTCAAGTTTTTTGATGGTTACTTGAATTAACTTACAAGTACATGCTCTTAAGGCTATTATCGAGTGAATGAGAATTACTTTTCAATATTGAATTTACTTGATGATAAGGAATTGATTAGAAGTTTAATCTAATTAATTTACTGTTAATCTTCATGATTTCTCTTAGCTTTAAGGGAAATTGAGTTTATTTTCTTGAATTGAAGGGATAATCATTTCACTTCAATGATCAACCTGTTTATAGGAATGGATGTATAACCCTTTGAACTGAGATAACGAAATAGTAATTACCTTTTAAGTTTTTCAAATTTTATTACTTTTCTGATTTCTGTTTTATTATAATCCCCCCAGCCTGTTTAATTTCAGCACATTGTAGGACTTAGTAAAAATTTTCTTTGGGTTCGACCTGGTCGTCATCATCATACTACAGAATTCATTTTCTTTTGTGATAGTAGAATCAGAATTAAAATTTGGAGGGTTCTGACAACCGACCAAATATTAAGTTTAACTCATCTTAATCGGGCAAATATCAAAATTAATCATGGCGATTAGATTAATCAGATTAATGAGGCGAATAATTTGCAAATATCATAAAAGTTTGGCGATGAAAAGATAAGCAAGTAGGCGATCTTGATTTTGGCTACAACAATAAGTTGTTTGTTTTAATCCGATTGTTTTGATCTGATTAAATGGCAAAACTGGTGACGACCCATTTTGGAAAAATTGGCGATATAACCCATTTTGGCAAAATTGGCAAAATAACAAAATTGAACTAAAGAACTTGGTGATTTTATTAAGATAACCAAAATTACATGGAGATTGACAATCATAATCACTTTTTTTAACAAAATAGGATTTTAGCGATATCACGTTGCTTAGATTCCTCTAGATCGTTCTATTTGCGATTTTCACTTGACCATTTACTTTAGGATGACTTGGCGAGGAGAAATGGTTGGAGATGCGAGGTCCGAACAAAATAGCTTGAATCCATCATTGTCAAATTGCTTTGCGTTGTTGGAGATTATAACCTCCGGAATCCCAAATCGATAAATGATGTTCTTCCAAACAAAATTCCTGGTGTTCTTTTCAGTGATTTTGGCAAGAGGTTCTGCTTTCACCCACTTTGTGAAGTAGTCTATAGCGACAATCAAGTATTTTCTCTATAATGGAGCTTGAGGTAGAGGTCTAAGCGCTTCTAGCCTCCATTAAGCAAATGACCATGGGTTGGTCATTGGGACCATCTCAGTGTGGGGTAAACGACTAACCAGAGTGAATCTTTGAAATTTGTCACACTTTCTGGTGAATGCCACTGCATTTATTTCTATGCGAGGCCGAAAGTATCCTTAGCGAACTTCCTTTATAACCAGTGACGTCACCCCTGAATGATTTTCACAGATGCCTTCATGAATCTCCCAAAGTGCGTAATCTAATTCATCAGGTCAGAAACATCTCAAGAGTGGTCCTGAAAATGACTTCTTATACAATGTCCCGTAGACGAGGCAAAATCTAGTTGACCGATATTGAATTCTTTATGCTTAGAGTATCTGACAGTAGCTCACCATCTTTCAGATATGCAATGATGTCATCCATCCACGTCAAGGTCATTGTTGCTTGATAGACAGTTTTGGCGATATCAACACTTGGTTTGCAAGAATTCCAAAAGGATACTCTTATCCGAGATGAAATCAAAATTTGAGGCTAGGTTTAGTTAAGGCATCTGCTTTCTTGTTCTCTTCCCTGGATGTAGAGCGGATCTTGAAATCTTTGATCTTCATT
>CM018905.1:10515135-10525135 GCA_009663005.1 Actinidia chinensis | reverse complement strand
CCTATTAGTTGTGGAGAGGTTTGTATACTTCCTCTTCATACTTCGTCTATTTACCTCTCTAGCATGCCCTTTTTTTTGTTAGATAAGAATAGCAACATCCTTTGATCCAACCATGGATAGTTTGGATATCACCTACTATATTGGCCTGTTGTCTGCATATCCCATGTCATGTGAGTCAAGTCTTGGGTGATCAACAACAAACCTTCTCAAGTATCCCTTCTTGATAAGATCAGCTATCTGATCCTTCATTTGGAAGCAATCCTCAGTGTTGTGTCCACGATCCTTGTGGAATTCACAATACTTGTTCTTATTCCTCTGAAGGGGGTTGGTTTTGATCTTCCCCGACCACTTCACAAAGTCTTCATTCTTTATTTCCATGAGCACACCTAGGGGGGGGGGGGGGGGCTATAAGGGCATTAAGAGGAGGCACATCAGTTGGTTCGCGAGGTATAGCCAGGACATGTTTATTACTTCTCCTTAGGACATACCGCTTTGGGGGGAAACCTCTTACTCTTAAGAACTCGCCCCTATAGTATGGCTTTGAGAATCAGGTTTCTTCCTCTTGTGGTCTTCCTTTCCTCGCCTTTTGCGATTGACCTTTACTAATTCTTCAGCTGCAATATATTTGTTAGCTTTGCTCTAGAGTTCTAACAAGATTTCAAGAACACTTTTGGAGAGAGAATCGAATAATGGGCCTAGACGAAGACCCTCCATCATCGCCATAACCACCACCTTGTTACTAAGATCTTCCACTTCCAAGATGACCTGATTAAAGCGCTTGATGTAATCTTTCAAGCTCTCCCCATATTTTTGGTGGACTGTGAAAAGATGGGAGGCATTCTTCTACCTGACCTAGCAACTCATGAAATTGGCGATAAAAAGCCTGCTTAGGTCACCAAAAGAATTAGTGGTTCTAGGAGACAACTTTCTGAACCATGATCTCGCCGGCTCCTTCAAAATTCTAAAAAGGATTTACACATCACCTCGTTCGAATATCCTTGGAGCATCATCAAGTTTTTGTATGGATCCAGGTGGTCCATCGAATTTGTCTTTCTTTCGTATACCCTGAGCTTGGATGGCAATTTGAACTTGAACGAACTCTGACTTTCATGACTCTTTCTATGAATTAAGGCTCGAATTGCCTTATCCAGGCATCTACAGTAATGGAGGTATTTGCGACAGTATTGATGGTGTCGATCCGAGCATCTAGGTCCTTAATATTTTGGGTAGTAGACTTATCACGGTACCTATGAGCTTGGTCCATCTCGGCGAGGTGATCTCCTGCCTTTTCCTGGTCCTCCTCACCCATCGTGTCTTGAGTTTAGCTAGATGACAAGGCTCCTTCCACGTCTAGAGTGCAAACTTGCTGACCGGTGTAGACAACTCCTAGTTGAATGTCCCTAAATAGTGCTATGGCGACTTTGGAAATCATGTTGCCCAATCGGCAAGAGCGGCGAGATCGATCAACATCTTTCGGAATAGTTGCGGTGGGAGGAGGTAAATTATTTGTAGCGATGTGTTATACCAGGCGAGCGTTTATCTCATTCATGATCCTGATTTGCTTGGCAATTCCATATATCTCATGATGAATGCCTTCGAGATCCAAAGCTTGGCTAGTGTTATCTATCAAGCGTGCTTTGTTATCGAGAGGGTTGCTGGAACTCTATCTAGGTAATAAGCGGCTACGCAAGTGCATAAAGTATTGAGAACTTTCGTTCCCACAGATAGCGCCAAATTGTTATAGTAGAAATCTGAGATAAGCAACCAACAATCAGAATTGCTTTTTAAGCTCGATATTTGACATCGGCGACCTATGCAAGAGAACAAACGTTACCGGCCAGGATGAGTCCTTTACAAACCCTTTCGGCGTGAAGATGAGACCGAGCTGAATAGGCTAAACAAAATAGAGTAAGGAAGTAATAAAATTATAGCTCAAAGAGAGAAAGCAGTTACCCCTTTATGGTGGAGGGTGAGCGGCCTTTTATAGATGAAGAATGGAGAGCCGTGCAAGAAAATTACAACGTAATCACCGGGCATCCAAGTATAGAAAGCGTGTCCGAGGATTTCAGAGTAAAGGAGGAGGATGCCAAATGGAGAGAGCACCACAAATGTAGGAGACCTAGCGGAGGTGGAGTCTCATGTTCATCTTATCCTCAAGGTGAAGACGAGATGAACCACCTCGGCCAAGAGTGATGGGAGATCTGATGGGAGATGAGGACGTTCAGGGAACCTGGGTGAATTCAGTGGAGACCAAGAGAGACGTTGGCGACATGGTCTTCCTAGGCGACGTACCCATCTCAGATCATCAGCAGGTGGAGATTTTACCCATCATCAACTATAAAGCGTTTATATTTTCCTCTCTGTTCTCTTTATTGCTTATATACTTAGTATAGATTAGAGTGCATAGTTAATCTATTGTTTACATAAATTTAATTGATCATTAAATGTAGCAAACCTATTTCACCACCCCTCATAATTTGCTTTCTAACTAACACTAATCTATTACATATATTACATTTTCAAGTTACTATACAATTTATATCGAATTATATTTTAAAGGTTGTTAACACCAAAGATGTATGCTTAAATAATTTTTTTTTAAAAAGACAAAGCAAATAATATTTAAAAATGAAAATAATTAAAAAATAATAAGGATATTTTTGTAATTTTTAGTAAATTTGGCCAGATGCGGGTGTAGAATCCCTAAATCCAAACCCTAATGAGTTGCATGTTTTAAATTCCAAACATGTCCGAACCCTATTAACCCTCTCACCAAACCTATCCCATTAGGGTCAATTAAGCGGGTACATATCCATCAGATGTGGGCTTTTTTGCTATCCCTAAGGGACACTATAAATCCAAGGATTGGATATGTCATATTCAAAACCAAATTTTGAAAACCTAATTTTAATTAATGATGTGTATATGACTTAAATGAAATTAGATGTCCACAATTTCCCCCTTCACATTAAAAGAATTGATTCCCAACTTTCAAAGTCATTCCCAAAATTGAAGTTCGTAATTTTTTTTTTCTCAAAAACTAAATTGATATGTTTCAGTGGATATAAGGTGATATTGAAGTTGGAAGTCATAGGCTTATGTTGAAAAAAGAAAAAGGAAAAAAAAAGTAAACAAACATTGAAAGGCACATGTATTATTTTTTTGGTAGGCCGAAGTTAAATACGTTTTTATACTTATAGGCTAAATTGCAATTATTTGAAAGTCTTGTCCTGGCTTGTACCTGTATGGGGCTGAAATTAATACAGTTTAAACCATGAATTATCACATAACAATGATATTTTTGTTTGATAGGAAAGTTAAATATACGTAACTGTGAAAGAAGCTAGCAAGGTAGATAACTATATGTATTATTGATACAAAGCTCAATTAAAGGCTAGTTCAACTCATAATAGGTGCAATGACAAGAAAAATACAACTCATAATAATCCTTAGTCACCATTGACTTATTCATATACAAAATGGTGACAAACTTTATCTTTCATTGTTTTACCATAACCCTAGTTTGCATATTGGCATGTTCTTAGTTTCCACCATTCCCCTCCCCATAACCTTCACCATGACCAGATCTGTCGTTTCCAGACCCCTCTCCATACCCCTTTTCATGTCGTAAAGAACCCTGGCCACGGTTTTGACCTAATCCAGATCCTGACCCAGCTATAGAACCAGCATATGAACCCACTTCAGAGCTTGCCCCAGATCCAGAGCTTGAACTGGATTCCGATGAAAAAGCCGAACTTGACTCGAAACTAGATTCGGATCCAGAACCTAATCCCGACCCAGACCCAGATCCACGTCCTTCGAACCCCAATCCGGTTCCAACCCCAACTCCAACCCTAACAAGATCCATACCCAATTCTTTTCTTGCCACTCTACTCTCACTTATAATAGCACAAGTAGCAAGAAGCAAGGCAACAAATGCCAGGGACTTCACAAAAGCCATTTTGTGACCTTATGCAAGGTATGAATAAATAACTTATTGGTAAGAAATAAAGAAACTCAAGAGAGTGCTTTGAGTGCAATTAGTGTGGTTGTATATGAGAGAGAAGGAGGAGCTTTGTATGAGAGGCAACGGCATGGAGATCATGCAGGGGGGGGGTATTCCCATATGGGGGGCCAACAGGGCTGAGCACCCCTCACGTTAAAAAATTAAAAAATTTATTTTAAATTTTTAAATTTTTTACACTTTACCTCCCTTAAAATATATTATTTTGTTTTTTAACAGTTTAACCTATCTAACCTAAAATCTTGGATCCACTCCTAGATTCATGCATGCTATTTATAGTTGGTGATGCTAAGGTTGGTGCATTAAAGTGTAGACTAGTGAGTGCATTCACATAATTACTGCTACCTTAATCCACAGTGGAAATGTTATTTGGCATATTTTATCAATTAGGGTTGAAATGTTGTGGCTGATAAGCAATAGAGCTACATAAATTTTATTTAGTTTTGGCACGTGTATAAAAGATTGCTGACGCTTTGATCCTCCACTCACCTTAATGGTGCGTGTAAATGTGTTTTGGTTGAATAGTGGATTGTGCTGGCATCTAGTGATTGACCAGCATTTGTTATATTGTTTACACTATACAATTAAGATTCGCATTGTGACGAGGCATTGATTGTCAAGTGTCATGTTCCGATTTGGATTTTTTCGCCTTTTAATAAATTTGTTTTACCTTTTAAATGAAATTTTTATATTTTTAAATTCATTTTAACAGGAAATATTAAAAATATAAAAATTTAATCAAATAATAAAAACATTCTTTATAAAGATTGAGAAATTTAAAAATTAAAACAACTTAAAAATATCGCAAACTGGACCTTAAATCTCTGGAATATATTACTGATTTTCACATGGACGGGTGTCGCCCACATAGATGATCTCTACTCAAATTGGTGGAGTATGATTTGAAGGTTCCACTAAACATCATTGGATGTTGTTCTTCACATATTTTCAGTGATTTTTTATTTTATTTTTAGTGATTGTTTCATAGTTTGATTATAATTTTATATTTTATTTATTTCAATAAGAGAAATTTGAAAAGGTAAGAATTTTATTTAAATTTAAAAAAATTCACTAAAGACAAAAAAATTAGCTTATTTGTCGAGTTAGTAAATTTTTTTTTAAATTAGATAAAAATATTTATACATATATTTAAATTTTTCTCGTTAAGTGAAATAAAAAAAATATAAAATTTGAACAAACAGTTAACAAATTTCATTAAAAATGAAAAAACTTTGAAAGCACAAAAAGCTAAATTAACTTTAAAAAGTTAGTCCAAAGTGAGCCTAAGATGTCCCCAGAATGAGTATAAAAATTTAAAGGGTAAATTTCACTAACTTCCCTTGAGGTTTTTGACAAATACAACTATCTTGTTGTGGTACCAGTGATCCCATTTATTTTTAAAATTAATATTATGATTATCTCTTAGAGTTAGTTTTTGTACAAAAATGACAAGATTTTCTTTCGATTTAGGTTTTTAATTTTTTTTATCAATACACCAATTAAAAACTATATATATTTAAAGAAATTAATAACAAATGTTATGTTTTAAATATGTTTGATTATGTGCACTTAAAAAATAAAATATTCAAATTATTTTTTTAATTTTTTTATTGATAATAAAGTTTTTTTTTTGAAGTATATTTTTATTAGCAGAACTTTAAAAGTAAACTGTTTAGATTAATTCTTTTTTAAAAAATTATTTATTGATAAAAAATAAAAATAGAATGATTTATAAATAAATATATTTTTTTAACAAAGAAAGAGAATATTTATTTATCATAATGGGTGTATTAAGAAATTTATTTTGTAAGCCTAACTCAAACGGTAAGTTTGTTATTTTTGCATTTAAAATTAATTTTAAAAAAAATCTTGATATTAGTTTCAAAAAAAAAGAAGATCAATACTATTTTTAAAATTATAAAAAATGTGACAGTATTTATCAAAAATCTCGTATGAGATCAATGAAATTTACCCAAAACTAAAATGTGGATGACAAGCCCTCTGTTCATACAGGAACTCCCCCCACTCACTTGGCAATTATGGTTGCCCAACACTTGGTTCGTCTCTTATATATTTTTGTTTTAGTTTTCTGTGTCAGAAGAGCATAATGAAATGAAGGTTCTAATTATTTGAAATAGAAGCCGACAAATCTTTAGGTTTGTGTGGTGCTAGAATCTTCTAATTAGAATTAACTAGTGCTCCCTAACAAAAACAATGAGGTGGTGTGGGGTGAGTTAAAATCGACAAACTGCAGATGAAGGGAACATTTTTGAGGTGGTTTTGGTGCCATCGGAATCTGACTCAGATGAGCTTTCAAGAAGGAAACAGTCAGAAAATTGCCCAAAATTGATCCGGGACAGTTTTGCGACGGTTAAGTTCATATGATGGACAAATAAAAGGAAGAAGAGAGTGAAAGCAAGATCTTTTGCTCTGAAAAGTAAAGAGAGAAATAAAAATATTAATTATAGAGAAAAGTTGAGCCTTTCATAGGATAACTTGGCGCATGTCGGGACACGCCTGTTATTATGTAATATGTAATAGGAATTAATCCAATCATACTCGTACGTCATGGTTCGTGGTTAGCTTTCATATCATGAAAAAACATCGCTCGGGCGTGAGGGTGTCAGAATTTTCGGTATTTACTAGTATTGTATATAAGTTCAGTCAGGATGGGTCACTGAGACTGTGTCCCGAGGTCTAGGTCGACATCACATCCCGAGGTTACTTTGTATTTTGGACCACACGGAGTGGAAAAATGAGGGAAGATCATTTGAATTTGCTTTTTGTTTCATTCATTTTGAGTGATTGGGGAAATGATGGAAAAATACCTATGGAGATATGGATTGAAAAACCTGCTACACATTATGATTATTGGCACATATATATGGAGTCCTACATATTTTTAATTTAAACAAAGCAAGTTAAATTTGAGATCCGAGAAAGCTATATTCTTGGGCTTTAGCATTGGTTTGAAAGGTATAGGCTTTGTGATGCGGAACGAAAATGTACAAATTGTATTTATTGATTATTAACAAAACTTTTGAATCTGAATATGACCCACTTGAATTATAAGATGGGTGCCAAGTCAGTGAGTCATTTTTTTTTAAGTCAGAATGCTTCGATTGTATATAATTACTCATCAATAAAATTGTAAAATTAATTTATAACAATTATTAATTTGTATAACATTAGTCGTACCAACCACTTGCATGCGTTGACATGGCAAGGACACATTGGATATGAACCAGCGCTGAGACACGCCACAGTGCTCAGCCGTATAAAACCGCCCTACATGTTTTTGTGTGTATAGTCTCTCCGCCGGAAAACCCCTTCCCTTCCTCCGCCGCTTCCACCGAAGGCTGCCGCCAAACCTCTTCCTCTAGGCTTATTTTAGGGCAAAGATTAGAAATTGTTGCAATTCGTTCGGAAACAGCAGCTATCTGAAATAGAAATATCTGTTAGTATGCACACTCATTACAAATGTGTCGTGCCTTGTTCTTGCCTTCACTTTTCTATGATTTCGCTGAATTTTTGTGGATTTTGTTCTTTATGTATTCACGTATACTTCAAAATTTCTTCATTTTTTTTTCTAATGACAGTTTTGATATGATTACTGGAACTAGTTGTTGGTGCTAATTTGTTGATGATTTGCCAATGCTAATTACGGACCAATTTTGATGCTTGGCGTTTGTTTCAGTAGATTTCTCTGCTTTGAACTGATCAATTGATTTTGTACGGATTTTATGTGAACAAGGGTTTTCATGTTGTTTATCTGAAGTTGCTGTCGACTCTTTTTTAGGTGAACTTGGATGATTATGATCCGTGATCTAATATGTAGCATTTGTGTTTCTTAATTATTTAAGAATTGCCAAATTTTGTTTGTTTAAGTAGATTCTACAAAAGTGGTGTTTTGTTTTAATTTGCAATATTTAGGAGATCAAAGCATGGTAGGTGTCACGGGCTTGATCTTGAAACTCTCCACCCGTTGCGGCACTTAGACGGTTTTCCCACCACAAAACCGTAAGTAAGCCTAAAAGACAAAAGAAAGAAGTTAGCACAAGTGAGAAAAGGAAAATTTAGGGAAATTAGTGAGAGGAAAGCTGGAGAATGCTAAGTTTGTATTCGACACTGGATGATGCCGACAAGTGAGGGGTTGCCCCCATATACAAGTAAGAATATCTAGAATGTTCTAGCTTGGACTAGGGAATTCGATATACAAGAGTTTCATAGAAGCCTCCACCATTTTCTAGGTTCTTCCACATTCTTCTAGCATGGCCTAGAGATTTCTAGAACTTTCTCCAAGTCCTTAAGAAGATCCATGAAGGCATAGAATGTTCTAGGCTTTTGTGGGCCTAATTAAGTGGGCTTGTAACATTCTCCCCCACCTAATCTGGCGACGCCCTCGTCGCAAAGTCCCTTGAAAGTCGGCGATCTTGTCCTGACTGCCACAAGGATTCTCGTGCTCCCAGTAGCCTTCACTGTCGGCTGTACTTCCATTTAACTAGGTATCCACGTACCTCTTTCCCCTTTTGGAATAATTTCGCCGGGCTCGTATAGTGTCGACTTCTTTGTCGAACGAAGCCGAATGGATGTGGGAGCTCTAAGCGATTCTCCACGAATCGGGTCTCCAAATCCGCATGAAAGGCTTGAGAAGGCTTACATGGAAGACTGGATGGATTCTTTAAATTGTGGAGGCAACTCAAGTGGTTTAGACACTGCCAACTCTTCTTTATTGTGATGGGGAACTGGTCCCCTCATACTTAGTGCTAGTCCCGTGTGAAGCCCCGAATATGTTGGATGATGGGTGAGAAGAAGCTTCACCATTGACAAGGTCTACTTCCTCGTAATCATTTGGCCGCCGCTTCTATCCGCCCATTTCTTCATTCTTTTGCCGCCTTGGCAAAAGTAAGCTTTGCCATATCGGACTTTCATGCCACCCCTGGCAATTTAAAAGCTCCGGGCTTTTGACAGTTATACCCGGGAGTAGCAGGGGGGAGCAACAGGCGGTTGGCGTCAAAGGTTGTTGACCCGTAGCAAGCTTGAAATGGAAATGGAATTCGTTGCCTCACTTCTCTGAAAGGTTTGTATGAAAAAATTGGCCCCGGCGAGTCTAATTTGTGCCAATCTTCCTGGTTGGCACTCAACATAGTGCCTTAAGTAGAGCTCCAATAAAGCATTCACACGTTCGTTTGGCCGTCGGTATTGCGGGTTGAAAGCTTGTAGAGAAGTAAGCTCCGTGCCAAGGAGCTTGAAAGGCTCGGTCCAAAAGTGCCCCGTCTGAAACGAGAGTCTCGATCACTGACATAATTTTGGAACTCCCCAATATTTTACCACATGGCCAAGGGAATAACCGAGCCGTCTCCTCGTGCGGTTGCTTGCATGCAATCTTGTGGCCGGTATGAAGGTTGACATATTTGGAAAATCGACCATCGACCACCACGATAATAGTACCCTTCCATTACGGAATTGGAAAGAATCGTGATAATAGTCATGGATATGCTCTCCCAAGGCCGATCCGGTGTGGGCAAGGGTGTAATAAAGCCCGGGGATGGCTTTGTTCCACCTTGTCTTGTTGGCATACCAAGACAAGTCTTCACATAGAGTTCACGTCGTCCCCATATGTGGCCAATAATAAGTGCGCTCCCACCCATGCAAATTGTGCGATGAATACCCGGGATTGTCCGGCCACTTGGAGTCATTGGCACTCCTTTAAATTTTCTTTGCGAAGCATTCCCACACTTGGGCACAAAATCCGACTCCTTGCAAGAGGAGATCAACATTAATCAAATGCATGTCTTGCCTGCATGAGCTATCGATAAGAGTTTTGGCCACCGGAATCATGAGAAGCCCCTCCTGATCTCTCCTTCAAAACGGGGACATGGGGTTGGCTAATGGCGGCAAGTTCGGCCCTTCTGCTTAATGACGGCCACCAAGTTGGCTTTGCCCGGCTTGTACTCAAAGATGTAGTCAAATTCG
>CM018905.1:10505135-10510135 GCA_009663005.1 Actinidia chinensis | reverse complement strand
AATTGTAAATGTATTTATATTAATTCACTAAAAGGAATATAATATATTTTCTGTGTTATAAATAAATTTATACGTATATATTTTTATTATTTAATGAACGCTCTCACGATATTTTCAATAGTAGAGTTTTTTAAATTGGACGCTCTCGCTCTCGCTCTCACTTTACGAATCAGTGACCTATGGTCTGATCAAATTTTGCAAGCCTTTTTCTTTTTTTCTTTTTTTTTTTTTTTGGGTGGGGGGGGGGGGGGTGGGGGGGGGTGGCATCACGTGGAGCTCAAACTCAATGTGATCAGTAAGCAGCTAAAATCAAAACTCGTGTCATGTTGAAGTGGATTTGGAGCCTCGGATGAAATTCAGCCAGTTAAATTTGAGCTTGATTCATTTTGCCTGGCATTCATCTGCACAGCTTGATATTCCATCATTAGTTGTTCCGCCTTGTAGTCAAATTTTTATTCTTTTATAACTGGAAACACCAACCCTTCAGAAAATGGAAGGTTTCTAAAATTAGAACATGATTTTGGAAGTAGACACATGGAACTTACATGACCTTTAATTGAGATAAGGCCAACTACTAGTTAAACTGGGGAGGGACAAATTCCTTTTTCTTTTCGAAAAGTAAGTAAAAATGAAGAATTGCATATAAAAAGAGATACCAGTCATACCACCAAGCTGGCATCGCCCCTGTACAATCAAAAAGAGGGGAAGAAGGTACATTATTAAACGTTATAGGCCTTTCGAAAAGTGAAGTTACTCTACAGAATCTACTAACAAGAAAGAGGATGGACAGAAATCATCCTTGAGCCAAAGATGTAAGGTTCTACGAAAAGCAACTTTAGACTTTGAGTAGCCAAAGGAACATCTCAAGAAGTAGGACGATTTCTTCCCCTTTATAAGCACCACAATAAACGAAGAGGGGTAGCTTGCCAAGCATTCCTCATCCTCTTAGAGCAGCACCCTGAAGTCCACCATACAAGCAATTTAAATATCGTGACTGGTATCACCAAATTGCCGCACATCAAACACCAATTGAGCAGAAAAACCTTTTCCTACACAAGTTATCCATGGTGGGAACAGCAACTAAGAACTTTGTGTGCACACAAATTTCCACCACAAATGAGCCACCCAATTTACATGCATCACTGAATGGCAATTCTGCAAATAATACATACATGTATCTTCCAAATAAATGAATAGCCGAATTCATGTATATCCAAGTTCATGAATTACCAAGTTCATGGACGATGAATATGGACCAATTGCCTAATTTTAATGTCTAATAGAGTGAATGCACCAAACAAGTGAATGCCCTAAATGGAATTTGAACCACAAATCCTGCAAATTTCAAACCTTGCTGCCTCCAAATGCTCCCTTGGATGCCAAATGCCCGAAGGCAAGCGTGCAAAATGTTGATCAAGCTCAAACAATGCTCGTAACCACCTTTGCAAGGATATATACAAGATTATCCACAGTTCGTATCTTCTTGAGGTGAATGCTGCATTAATTCAAAATATCATGTACAAAATGAAATTGAATCTCAGTATGCTTAGTCCGCATATGGTGAACTTGATTCTTTGCCAAGTGCATGGCACTTTGACTATCACAGTAGATGTTGATGTTCATCAACCCTCAAGTCTTCAATCAATCCATGTGACTAAATGGCTTCCTAAAAAGCCTACGTAATTGCAGATAGTGGTCAATAGTGCAATAGTTGACTATAATGTAAATCTCCAACATATGGGAACCTTTGCGAGCGTAAAAACATATTCGGTAGTTGAGTGACGTTTTTCCATATCACTAGCATAATGTGAATCCACAAATCCAACCACACTTACCGAATATATCATCTTTTTCAAACATCAAGCCAACCCTCAACTGGACCAAAAATGTATCGAAGTATCAATTTAACTGGATGCCAATGAGATTTTCCTTGATCATGGATGTACGTACTAACCATACTAACAGCGTGCGATATATCAGAGGTCTTGTACATACAATTGCATACGTTAAGCTATTAACTGCATTTGTGTAAGGAACTTAAATCATATGTTTATGTTCCTCATCAGCTGTTGGAGACAGATAAACACTAAGCTGAAGTGAGGAGCCAAAGGAGTACTGACAGCCTTAGTGTTATTATCCATGCCAAAACGTTGTAACACCCTCTTCAAATACTGAGCAGACAAATTTTACCAGTCACCTTTTCTCTTTTAATCTCCATCCCAAGAATCTTCTTAGCTTTTACAAGATCCTTCATTTGGAATTCATTGCTTAATTGAATCTTCAATTTGTACTTTTAGATGCAATAAGCATGTCATCTACATATAAAAGTAGATATATGAAAGAGCCATCCTCTTTCTTTCGAAAGTACACACAATGATCATATTGGCTTCGTGTGTACTTCTACCCCATCATAAACCGATCAAATCATTTGTACAACTGCCTCAGACATTATTTCAAACCACACAACGATTTCTTCAATTTGCAAACACAAATCTGTTTTCCAACTGTTGGACAATCTTCTATGCAATATGTAAAATAAGCAAATCTATGAAACTGAAATTAAATTAATAATAATCAGAAACTTACAGAAATTAAAAAACTTACAGAACTTCTTATTCGAAGAACAGCAACTGAAATTAATGACTGAGGCATATATTCAATACAGTATCCTTAAGACAGATTAGTCCTCCACATTGGTGCCCACTGATGCAGCACAACATCAGTGAGCTTGGCGAACCAACAACAGTAATATACTCTCTTTTGCAGTATGCAAATATGCAGAAGGAAAGCGCGGAGGAGGAAATGAATTGCTTGGATATTTTTATTTGCCAGAATGGCTAGGGGGAAGGTTTATATAGGAAATTTGGGAACGGTTTATAAAAGATACAACGTTTTAGAAGGAATGCAAAACTTATCAGGATCTATTCGTTAAATTCACTGAATCGGGACAAAACGCAACGAACATGATAGCTCGGGAAAACCCCGAACAGACGCAACGATTAGAGACTAAAACCGAAAAGACATAACTATTCAGGGAATAAAAATATAATTATTGAAAACTTTATTTGTTAAAATAAATAAATAATTTTTTAATAAAAGGTATATATTAGTCCGACCCAAACTCACAACCCGCACCTGCACCAAGCCCAAAGTCATTTAGACCCGGTCCCGGGCAGGCGGCGCTCGCGTAGTGTATGTAGTTTTAAGTATAGCAATAGAGTCAATAGTCTGAGCCCAGATCATCTATAACTCCCCTACCTTTAAAAATTTGGTACCCCTTGGGGCCCAACCCAAGGAGCGAAAGATAACTCCTTTTATAAACCACTTTTACTTTCATCTTCTTTCCAAGTGGGCTAACAACTTGTCTACATAAAACCATCTATGTAGTATACTTAGGAGTAAATTTCCCATTCATTTGTAAGTAGTTGTGACCAATAATTACATATTCTTAATCCCCATATGTAAGTGTATCCTATAGCATTTAGACCCACCCAAAAGTTTGTAGGGTCTCCATTTAATTAAGTCTCAAAGTTGGGCAAAAATATGGGTTAAATACCCATTTTCTACATCCTCCACATGAATAAAATTGACGGAATATTCAGCGCATGGTGACACAAAAAGAGTACATATAGCCAAATATCATGCAAAAAGAGAGGTAGTTTTTGGCTTTGAACCTTTCTCTTGTGAAAGTCTATCGGATGCTGGCTAATCAGTGGACGTAGTGACCTTGAACTATTTTTGTAAATAGTTTAGCAACATGTTGATAGAATATTCAGTGTTCATGTAACCCCCCCCCCCCCCCCCCCCCCCCAAAATAACAAACTTCATAGCAAAATATTTTCAAACACGACTTGGTATCATAGTTGTGTTCATTTTGGCCCCTAACAACGCCTGAGTTTCATGAGTGCTCTGATAATTTAGCCTGATCAATTCTCATAGAATCGGCCTCATTCACACTCATATAGGTGATTCTTATTAAGAGCCTCCTGCTATACCACACTTGACATTTCACGGTATAAGAATCATTTAAAAGCAAAGTTAACCGGGGTCTCGCTACAGAACTATTTCATCTAGGAATAGGGTAGGAAGGATAATGCCGTAGTGATTTTGCTAAATTCCCCAACAATTCGATTGTCCCTTGACCTAAATCTGGGGATATCAGTCAATTAGGTTGGGTTGCCATTGTGAAACTTAAAAAATAGCTTTAGTCCCATCCACTCGATGATATGCACTTACTCTCTAACAAACCTTTATGTTAACGGATCCGCATATTATCCTTTGACTTGATTTAATTTCAACGGATACTGTTCACTTGCGAGCAATGTTTAACAGTATTATGTCTTCGACGGATATGTAGCGATTTCTCGTTAATATTATTTTGTGCTCTAACATGGCGGCTGATTGACTATCACAAGTATACAAATAGCCGGCACAGGTTTAGGCATATGGAATATTCTTAAGAAGTGTCGAAGCCATCGCTTTTCTCAGTTTTACCAATGCTATGGAATTCAGAATCCTAGTAGAGCTAGCCATACAAGTTTGCTTGGACGATTCTAAGAAACTACTGCTCCACCCTAAGTGTGAAAAACATAACCACTAGTAGGATTGGAACCTTTATATTCGAAATTTAGTTGCATCACTATACCTTCAAGCATGCAGGAATTTAGTTTAATACAACTACAGTTTAGAGGCAATCTCATATATCTAAGAATTCCTACTATGGACTTGCCAATGATTTTTTTACTCGTGGTTCTTGTGTACCTACTCAATCTTACGCACAGCATAGCAATATCAGGGCGGAGTATAGTTCATACGTACAGCAAGCTACCAAGTATCGAGCATATTCAATTGGAGACATACTTTCACCAACATTCTTGGCTAAATGAACATTCATATCCATAGGAGTTTTTTGCAATATACTCGCATCTTTACTAAATTTTTTTAAGAATTTTCTCAATATAATGGGCTTGAGATAGTATATCCTTCAGATCTTTAGTATC
>CM018905.1:10490135-10492635 GCA_009663005.1 Actinidia chinensis | reverse complement strand
CATTGGGTCCTCATGCAATTTTAGTTCACCGCAACTCGAGAACAGCCGCCGGAAGCCTCTCCACGCGCTCGCACGCGCCACCAACACCATCCGGGCGTTAATCTACGCCCAGCCAAGGTCCACACGCGCCTACACGCGCTTCCACGCGTCGCCCGGGCGCCTCACGTGCCCACGCGCCTGACTCGTTATGACATCAGCCTACGCAACGTGAGGTGTCAGCTGTGACGCCAGCCTAGTCTCTGTGAGTCAGCTTGTGAATCATGTATGACGTTGCCTAGTCTCTATGACATCATCCGTGTGAAGTCAGCCCTAGCATCCTGTGCTCAGCCCTAGCGTATATGTGTAGCGCACTCGTAAAATAGTCTTGGCCCCTGACACCTTTGATTTCTTCAATTTGGCCCAGAAGTTTTTAATTTTGATAGTTTGGACCCCGCGAAGTTTGCAATCTTCATCTTCTGGCTTTAGGTTCATGTTTTTGAGTAATTTGGGTCTTCTGATTCGTTTCGCACTCGGTGTTTTCATTTCTTACTTTGTACTGTTGTAGTGCTATATTTACATAGTTTTATTGTTTTTCTCTTACGGGTTGGATAGTTGTGCTCTTAGCTGATCATTATGGATAAATCGACATTTCTAGATTATTTTATATAATCTTGGATGGCCCCAAGTTATATACCATGGTCGCAGCAATGTCGATTTTTCAAAGGAAGAAAAACTTGGCGTTTGTGTTACTGGTGATATAGAGCACCGACTCAGGATGCGCGAGATGCTACTGAGTCATGTCTGACTGAAGGAATGGGATAGTAAAAATCATCAGATTATTCACGTGATCCGGAAACTTCTATTCCTTCTATCAGTCTACAGTTTGGGCGATTGACACTACTCATGCCATCTGAATTTTCTTGTCACCAGATATATTACTGAGGATCTAGCTTGTCAGTTCAGCTATGACTTCCCTGTGCCGATAGGAGAAGGAACCGGACAGGCTATCAGTGCTTTCTTGCCTCAAAATATTCTCTATGGGACTAGTTGGCTCCGTCTGAGACTCAAGTGGTTAGTGATGGTGATTCTACTTTGTTGCCACTATAAAGATCAGCAGCGCCTAGTCTATTTTAATGGGGCTCTCAATATATATGAGCCGGTTCGAGCTCCTCTTTCATTGCATTTCTCTTCCTACATTAGAGCAGTCTATCTCTGAGCTGTTATCTGAGGAGACTCGTCTTGGCCTGGTTTCGACTTCCCATGTGGAACTACTCTTGCTACTCCTGATGTTTTTTTTTTTTTTTTTTTCGTTCTAGAGGACGTGGCTCCTCTGGTGGTTCTCATAGTTTTTTAGCCTCTAGTTCTCAATCCGCTTGTGGTTCAGCTCTCGGGCCTAATGATTGTGCACCCTTTTGTCATACTACTGGACCATCGCTTGCTCACTTGTCCTATTCGGGTTTGCAAAAAACTGTCGCCAAGGAGGTCCTGGCCATTATAGGTACGATTTGTCCCAAAAACCTGTCGAGGGACATCGTCTCAGTATACTACTGCTATTGCTGGGGTATCCTCTACTATTTTAGCTCTCTTACACGATTCGATAGTAATGATCTTCCTACTCTGTTAGCAGATTTGTAGCCTCGGTAATCTTCTAAGCCTGTCTGCCTCTATGGTGGATATGTCCTGGTTTTTGATTCATGGGTGTAGTTAATCATATGACCTCTGATTTATCTATTTTCTCCTCTAAATCATAGAGTCTTCATTATCATTATCCTACTGTTGATGGTTCCTCTATGACTGTTGATCAATGTTACGCATGTCTCCACTTCCGCTTTATCTCTTTCAATACCTACTACGTCTGTAACCTTGCCTTAATTGTGTTTGTTGGTCAATTAGTGTCTGGATTATTGTACTTTTCTCTTCACTGGTGTGTGTGCCGGGGATCACGCGAACGGGTCCAGACTCTTGGATAGGCCGTAGGACATGGCGCCTATTCCAGCTCATACATGCTTCACCTTCATATTCACTGTTTGCGGCCACTTCTACAGCTTATAGGGAAATTTGGCACTCTCATTTAGATCATGATCGTTAGGTCGATTACGTTTTTATTTATATCTAAAGGGGTCTTATGTCCTACTGTTTAATGAAACACCTGATTGTCAGTCTTGTCAACTGCTAATTAATCTGCATTATCTTTTACTAAAAGCACTTATGTCTCCTCTACGCCTTTTGCTTTAGTTCATTCTGATATTTGGGGACCTTCTCCCACTTTTTACTACTAAGGCGGGTTCCTAGATTTTGTTATATTTGTGTGATGGATTTCTCTCAATATACTCGGCTTAACTTTAAAGAATCAATCACAATTACATCAAACTTATTCTCGAATGATCAAAAACCCATTTTTTCTATGATATCAAAGTCTTCCGCTCAAACAGTGCTCTCAAGAATACTGTGATACCTCCTTCTTGCTTTTTATAGAATAAGGCACTCTTCCCCACCGATCTTGCCCTAGTATTCCCACAGA
>CM018905.1:10415135-10422635 GCA_009663005.1 Actinidia chinensis | reverse complement strand
CCCGTACGAACTTTCGAGGAACCCACAAGAGATAGAACACGTCCTATCTCTAGAACAATAAACATAGAATCACAGGGTTTCTGAAATAAAAAACCATCTTGTAGGTGCAATCCTTCAATGGCTGTTGAGTCTGCTGACACTTTTCTCATATCTTCCCAAAGTCTTTATCCTCTCGTTACAACTCCTTCAGACAATCAAAACCAACCATTCTGTCCGCAAGTCACTAGTAATGATGCTCTTCGACTGAAGGCGTCGCCCACTTTATTAGAAATGCCAGACTTATGTTCAATCAAAGAGAATCGTTATATATAGGCAACCCCACCGAGCATGCATCCGGTTGATAGCAGTCTGACTATTGATGATTCAAGGCCTGATGATCCGTGAATAAGACAAAAACTCCCTCTGGACTAGGAATGCCTCCCAGCCTAAGGACCGCCCACTGCCATATAGTTCTACTCATACGCGAGACCACTTGCGCCGTGCCTCGCAAAGCTTCTCCAATGAAAAAGGCCACTGGCTTGCCCTATTGTGAGAGCACAGACTCCACACACCCACAACTGACGCGTTCACATTTCAACTTGGAAATAGCTTATCCAAAGTTGGGCAAAGCTAAGACTGGAGTAGTACTCAGCTTTTCTTGATGACTGCAAAACTAGTTCTGCTGCTTCTCCCCATGAGAACTTCCCTTCTTCATGCATTCAGTGATCGGGGCTACTATACTGCTAAAAATTCCGAAGAACATCCTGTAGAAGTGCTAGGCCCATGGAAAGCTCCTTACGTCGCTGATGTTTGGGGGATGGCCATCCCTGATAGCTTGGATCCTTACCTATCCACATGAATCCCTTCAGCAAACGACGTACCCCAGAACAACAAGCCCTATCAGTCAGGAAACGCATTTCTTAGTTGATGTAACAGCTTATTGGCGGATAGGACCGTCAACACTCTCGGACATGATTATAGTGATCGGATTCTTGACTATAAATCAATATATCATCAAAATACACAACTATAAATGTGCCAATAAAGGTTTTAGAACCGGATTCATGAGTCTCATAAAGGCTTGGGGTTGGATAGCCCAAACGGCATCACCATCCCACTCGTAAAGCCCTTACTTGAGTCTTGAACGCCGTGTTCCATCGTCTCCGGCTCGAATACGGATTCTGCTGGTAGCCCTTTTGAGATCAAGCTTTGAATAAACTCTTACCCACTCAGCATGTCAAACATTCATCCAAACGCGGATAGGAAATCTGTACTTAACCGTATCTTGTTGATGCGCGGCTTTGTCCACACACATACGCTAATTTACCATCCTGCTTTGGCGTTAAAGGGTGGTACGGCACAGGACTCATGCTCTCCCTAATTGCCCCTTTCTGACGAGTTGTCATCCACTTTGCTCTTTGTGAATCTGACTCTCCTTCGGACTCGTCCGGATAATGGGAAAGATTGGGCAGAACTTGCTACGGGGACTAAATCAATATATGACTGAATATCCCGCATAAGGGGCAACACTGCCAGGTAAACTCGTTAGGGAAAATTCCGAACTCCTTTGATCAGAGGTTTTACTGCTACCGGAACTTCTGGAGGGGTTTTGGGTGCTTCTTTTGTAAGTACATCGCAAAAATGACTTGGATTCCTGGCTCTTGTTGAACTCGTCTTCATTATGAACTAGCAAGACAGTGATTTCCTCCCTCCTTGTGAAAACCTTAGGAATACTACTTCCTTAAGCGGACCGAGGACGACCTTCCTGTCATTCTGATAGAATACGTAAACGTTTGTCTTTCCCCTTATGCACAGATCACACATCATGTTGCAGGCCTCCCCAAAAGAAGGTGACACGCATCCATATCAACCACTTCGCCACAAACACTTCGTCAACATAGTACTTACCAATTGAAAATTTTTATTCGACAAGTATCAGTTACCTTAACTTCCACTCCTTTTTAATCCAGCAATCGTGTATGGGTCGGGGCCTTCTCTGTTTCAGACTCTAAATTTGTAACCAAACTTTTCGCGGCTATGTTCTCTCCACTCCCGCTATCAATGATGAGATCACAGAACCGCTGTGATGGATACACCGTCCTCGAAAGATCTTGTGGCATTGGCTAGAATCTACTCTTTTAGGGTCAGCAACAATTTTTGGGATCATCAGAGATCGACCTAGGTATCACCCTCTTCGTCATCTTGAAAACTCATTTAGGGTTCATAAGAATAAGGGTCGGCATCACCCTCGTCATCTCCACCATCCTCCTCCTCTGGTTACTGACTCACTAGGTTCATGTTGCCATTTTGGACACGTATTCGGCGATGTCCAGGTTCACAATCTGTAGAACTAATATCATGAGGCCTGGCGTATGCGTTAGGATTTCCCCCTTGACGGGTTAGTCTGACCCTGTTGTTACTTGCCTTCGTTTGACTCCCACTGTTTGTAACCAGTTAGAATACGGAGAAGGTACTGGCGTTTTCCCTATTAGAAAACTGGGAATCTGGTGTGTTTGTCCGGTTCTGTTGGGATTCGACTTTCCTGGCTAAACGGTCACAACCTTCATTTAGTGAAACAGAGTTTGATAAAGGAGTACCTGATCTCGAATGCCTAACTCTCAGCCCATTCCACAAATTTGGGCAATTGCCCTGGATCTTCTGATTCCGGCAGATTGTTGCGGGCAGATAGTCTGTAAAAGTCCCCATATAGGCCTCACATGGTTCGAACCCCCTGCCTACACTCCTGATATTGCTTGAACAACTCTTGTTGATTATATGGTGCGGAGAAATCGCTCTTTCCATCAAACTTCCTAGCCTTCTCCACGACGTATCGGGGCCTTTCTTGACGGGATCGACTTTGTTGTAGGTGTGTCCCAACCTGCTGATGCCCCCCTTAATTTATAAGATATGAAATCAAAACGTCTTTGATTGAATATTCGGAAAATCGAGTTTGCATCTGCTTTTCAATCATATACATCAAACTTACTTGGGTTTGAACTAACTATTATGCTATAGGATAATGTTTGATAGCCAAACGATCACAACACAATTATGACGATCAAAATCGTTCAGTTTTATTTGTCTTGATATTTTAATCACTCTTGCCAATTTTGAAGCTAATCGGGTGTTGAAAGCCATTTTATCGGGACGTTGATTCATTAAAAATTAAAAAATTATCTCTTTTGATCAAATACGTAATGATAATTAATTTATTTTACTTTTTGCATGGAGGATATAATTACTCGCACGTAAAATATAATGGTTCCGATTCGGAAAAAAATCCTCTAACAATCTTCGATTAATACAATTTTATTTCAATTTATTGTTTATCCCATTACCCATATAAGAATTTTTTTTTCATTTCAAAATTTTAGTACTTTATTATTATTTTTTTCCGAACGTTGCCGACTCCACATGCGGCCATGCCTGCAGCCTCTTGTCCTGAGTCCTGATTGAAAGAACTCACACACGCTACAACTCAGGCTACACACAGGCTACACAGCCTACACAACTCACGCCTCACACGCTACCCAAATAACATAACTTGCTGCTCTCACACTAGACACTCCACTGTCCACATTCCACACTCTCTCTCACCACTTTTGGATTTGGTAAAGGCTAAAGCCGGTGATCTCCTTACGCCGTAAGCCACACGGTGATTCCAGCGGTGATTTCGGCGACCATCGCCGCACGACCCAAGGAATGTGATCCAGGTTCGAAGCCCCCCACTCTCTCTTTCTACTGGGTTGGGGATGAGTTTCACGGCGGGGTGTTTATTAGAGAGGTTGTGTGGTTAATTTTGATTAATGGGTTTGGTTTGTTAGAATTTTTTTTGGGTGAATGAAAAGCCAAAGGCAGCAGTTTTTTTAAGGCCCTAATGGCCATTAGTAGACAGCCCTAATTTGCTGGGGGTTATAGCGCCTTAAAGCCCTAATGAGGAGTTGTTTATGGCTGAGAATTTTAACATGAAGGGATATGATTTTTCACTATAAAAAGGACTGGATGTTAATGTTAAGAGAAAACACACACCAACACAAGCAAGAAACATTTGAATCTGGAGAGGAGAGAGAGGAGAGAGAGAGATAAAGTTTAGTTCGACCAAGGCTGTTCGAAGGTATGTCCGAAAGTTCGCGGTTCTAGTAGTTTTATCTTGGGAGGAAGAACGTCGAGAAACAACCTACAACACCATCGTAGGCGCGCGCTCTTTCTTAAGGAGACTGCGATTGCAGGACTCGGCCCCAATTACTGTTGTTTTCTTTCAATTTAGTTATATGCAATTTCAATTAGGTAATTTATGTTTTGTAAAATTTTAAAATTATTGTTTATGAATGAAATTGTTTTTTGCAATTCTGTTTATTGCCGAATCGATTTTTCCCAACAAACTTAAGAAAGATTTTTTTTTTCAGCAATTGAATTCCAAAAAATTATTTCTGTAGTTAATTTCAAACTGTCCAGTTCAGTAGCTTATTATTCTTATTCAGAACTGTCCAGTTTTTATTTTCAGAAACTGTACAATTTCTGGAGAACAAGAAAAAATTAGAAATTGTTTTTGCAGAAATTATTTATGTCCAGTTTCACATAAACCATTTCAGGAAGAAAAAAAAATCCAGTTTCACAGATTTATAGAAACAGTTTCCGTAAAAACTGGTTTCAGTATTTACAGTTTTCAGAACTATTCAATTTTTTTTACAGGATCAGAATTTATTTCTAATTATCTGTTTGTAAACACATTCCCATAATAGCACCCTCATTAAACTCAAAATGGTTTGTAAACAGATAAGGATAAACGGGTCAAACTAATTTATGGGCTTAATTTTTTTTTCCAGGGTAAATTGCAAAGTTTGCCCTAGTATATATGAGCTTATGATTTTGAATTCTGGACCAATTTCTATTGGGCTTTTAGATCAAATTAATATTTAATTTGGGCTGGAGGGTATTATTATAATGTGGTTATGGGTTGGCATTTAGGAGGACCAAGTTTTATTGGGCTATTGGGTTTTTTTTTTTTCAAGCTTATATGCTTAGCCTATTGTTCATCCAACTTTTTGAAAAATTTAGTGTTTTCTCCTCCCAAGTTTTGTATAATTACTGTTGTAGCCCAATCTTTTTTGGAGTTTACTGATTTTTTACTCATATAGAGTGCTAAAAGTTATAGTTCAACTAACTTTGGTAATTACAATTTTAACTATAGTTTGGAAAATATAGTTTTTTAATTACCCCCAAAATATTGTAAATTACAATTTTAAACCTTGGTGATCAACGTTGGCGGTTTGAACTTGTCGGGTTAATAGGCTACGGTCCTTAGGTATCGTGCCGACTGACCTTTGTTGATAAGTTTGTTAAGGCTCTATTCAATTTTTCAACGCGATTGGGGATACATAATGTATTCTATTTGACCTAATTCCGGTTAGAAAAAAAATTTTTCTCAAACGTTAAAATTCACTAAATCGGATTTTTCCATAAATTGAATTATGTTATTTTTAGATTATTAATCTATTCATATTGATAAGATCTATACTGAATATGTGATTGATCTTTTTTAGAAAAACAAATATGTCGACTGAAGCTAGTTGAAACGATACCCAGTCCAGTTTCTGGGAGAGTTGCTGCTCAACCCTTTGTCCCAACGATCCGATGCTCATGTGACAACAAGAAAGTTGCTGGGGCTGATTCAAGAGATGGCAGCAAAAGATGATGTTCTATCTCACAACGCTGAATCTCGTTGATGCTTGACTGAAGAACTCCCGTTGTGGCTGAAAATAAGACGGATCTTCAGAAGGTGATTGCGCGGCTCACTGGAAGAATGCTGACTATCTGTGACACGAATTATATCTCAATGCCTTGGAGGTACTTCTTGTAACTCGGTGTACAAGGAGGCGAAGTTTGCTAAGGAAATGTGGGAGTCCCCTACACAAAAAATACAAGATCGCGGGGGCCGGTTCCAAGAAGTTTTATTGTTGGCCGTTCCTATACTATGTAATGCTGTACACGAGATCGGTGACGGCTCGTTCTAAGGAACTCCAGGTTCTCATTAATGATCAAGGCAGAAGGATCTTTGAGTGAGACATTTCTTGGGATGCGGTCATTCCCATGCTCCCAGAAACATGGAAGGAAGTTCAGAGCTATCTCATGTTACAAGAATAAGAGATGACCTTAGAAAGCTCTTTTCCTTCAGCTCACCATTGAGGAGGAACTCGGGCAAGACACAAACAAAGGTGCCAAAACCTCTACATGTCCAATGCTAACATATAGAGCATGGTCAAGTCCTCGAAGCAAAGAATCGAAGGCAATGTCAAGTCACTAGAAAGGTAGGTTTGTCCAAACTGGGACCAAATGGGCTATTTCCAAGAAGCCTTGAAACTTTCAGGTACTTGCTTCAACTGTAACAAGTTTTGGGCATCTTTCTTCTGATGCAGAAAAACCAACGCAAACATCGGGCTCATGCACATAATGACTGAGGTCATCACGAAGGTGTAACATGATATCAACCTCTCAATAATGGTTTCTTCTGAAGTGAACCTGTTGGGCATCAATCCCAAGAATGGTGGATAGCCTGGGGCTAACAACGCCATGTCCTGTTGCATAACGGATTTTTTCTACCTTTGAGCCCAAAGCGGCAAATGATGAGAAAGTCTATGGGAATCAGCACTCCACTTTGCGAGAATTAGCAAAGTGGTCCTGAAAATGTCTTCAGGAAAAAGCTGACATGAACAATGTTTTGTCATAGCCCGAATTCAAAAGAATCTGGTGTCTGTTCTCTGTTGATCATGGCATGGTTTCCGTATTGTGTTTGAGCATATAGGGTCACTCTACAAGATTGGGACTGTATTGGCGAAAGGTTATATTACCGAGGTCTATTCAAGATGAAGCAATTGACTGGAATCCAACTATTAATAAAACTAATTTTCCTGTGGTTTATGCGCTTTATCTTCCATTTTGTGGCATGGTAGATTAAACATGTTAATTATGATTCTATGCGCACTAATACGTGGATCACATTCCAGCCTTCAAATTGATAAAAATCACAGTGTGTCTTGTCTTGAAGTCGAAATTAACAAGGTCTTCGTTGCACTCTTTGAAAGAAGTACCGAACATTAGATTTATCCACACCGATGTGTGTGTTTGACGTATGTCCAAACACCCCATGCGAACCTTATTTTATTACTATTCTTGATGATTGTCCAAATAGTGTTATTTGTATTTGCAAAAAGTAAGGATGAAAGCTTTGGAACAAATTCAATTCTCTATAGAATGAAGTTGAAAATCAAACTTAACCAAGAAGATTAGGTTATTCGACAGTGACCGAGGACGGTGTGATATGATCACACGTTTGATGAATATTTGGAGAATAACTGAATTATCTACAAACCACCTGCACCTTATTCTCCTCAGGCAGCATGGAACTGCTGACGAAGAATCGTACCTAAAGGAATCCGAATGCTATGTTGATACGTTCAGAATTGCCTCAGAACATGTGTTGAAGGCGATTCCACTACCGCCAACCAGATCTTGAATTATATG
>CM018905.1:10400135-10402635 GCA_009663005.1 Actinidia chinensis | reverse complement strand
ACCAAAAATGATAGTTACAATATCTAATGCACCAACCGAGTTAATAACTCAAATTATTATCGCATGAAGTGAGAACATAAATCAATAGTGTTCAAAGTCCACATCCAACAACAACAATTGACCACAAAATGAACAAGCCTAGTGTATCCTAATAACAACCTCAATCTTGATGACAAAAAGGTGCCACCAATACTATATGAATTCAACCGCATAATATCAATCAAATTGATATCACCAATCTCATCTCTTAGACAAAGAAATAATCAAGTCACCAAAAGATATATATCACATCATATAACCTCAAAAGCATAATTATCTCAATCGTGAAAGGTTGTCTCCCAACAGTCAAAACTAATCTCATATTTGCATAAAGTCAAGTCCTTGTGTCAAACCCATGAAATGAGGTAGTAATCCTCCAAATTATTCCAAATTAGAGTATTCCACGTTAATCAGGTGATTACTACACAAACTATACATGGAGCCGTCCAAAGAAAAAAATCACTAGCAAGGTAAGTAGCCATTGACTTGAACTAACTCATATGATTATATATCCCTCATTTTTTGGATGATGACAAAATTTGAAACGATTGAACCATTAAGAAAGTCGGACTTACTCCCACGTCAAGCAATCAAGTATCTCCTAAGAGGAAACACATATATACAATGTCAAATATGTGATCCTATTACTCCAAATAAAATAAAAATGATACCATCTATAATCAACCACATAAACCAAACTTGATTACAACTCTTTTTACATATTTGGCAGCTTAAATGGTAAATAGTACCATTCTCTCTAATCTAAATTTGAAAGTCTCCAAAATAGTAATTTGAATTTTGAAACCTAAAGATGTAAGTCCGAATTTAAGAACATCTTACCTCTAACATAGAAAGGCCAATACACCTTAGTATAACACCAAAGTTACAATTGGTCTGAAAAACGAGAAACATATGACCATACTACTGACCAGAACCCAAATAACTTACTAAAGTAATTACACATCTAATATGTCCACTGACATGTAAAAAGGTTACAAAAAAAGATAGTTACAAAATCTAACGCACTAAACGATTTAATATCTCGAATTGTCATCACTCAAAAAGTAAAAAGTAAGACCATAAATCAATATGTTCAAATTCGATATCCAACATCTCAATGCATAATGAACAAGTCTAGTGTATCCTAATAACAACCTCAACCATGAGGACAAAAATGAGTCACCGATACTAACTAAAATTAAACCACACAATATCAATGATATCACAAATACCATCTCTTGGAATAAAGAAATAATCAAATCACTAAGAGATATCTATAACATCATATAACCTCAACAACATAATTAACCCACTTGTGAAAGGTTTGTCTCCCAAAAGTCGAACCTAATCTTATATTTGCATAAAGTCAATTCTTCTTGTAAAACCCAACAAATGAGAAAGTAATCCTCCAAATTAGAGTATTCCACATAGATCACGTGATTAGGAAACAAAGTATACATAGAGCCGTCCAAAGAAAAAATCCTAACCACTAACAAGGTTAAAAGTCATTGACTCGAACTTATATGATCATATATCCCTGATTATTTATTGGATGATGGCAAAATTTGAAAGGATTGAACCATTAAGAAAGTTGGTCTTACTCCCACATCAAGCCATTATCTCCTGAGAAGAAACACGCATACACTTTGTCGAATATGTGATCTTTTTACTCCAAATAACAGAAAATTTATCCAACTATAAATCAATCCACACAACCAAATTTGATTACATCTCTTTTTAATATTAGGCACTTGAAATGGTCATAAGTAACCGGTTGTCCTCCTAATCAAAATTTTAACAGTCCCCAAAATAGCTTCTACGAATGTCAAGGCTACTATAATACAAACTAACACTAAGTAAGATATAAATACAATACATAATGAAGTTGGAAGCGTTCGTGCATTCCTATAGGACTATAAGGACAACTGGACCTCAGCTAATTACATAATGCAATACAAAGTTGTCCAAAATTAAATCTAAGCTTTCCCACGTTCCCTACATGTCCATTCAGCAGTAGCAAGAAGAAATAAAAGGAACCCACAAAACAAAAACCCTCCACAAGGACTCTACCTGTTTGTCCTTCCATGGCCTAAGTTGCCATACTCGATCTACTCACCTTCTCACACTAAAACTCTCGGCCGAGTTACACTATCCGTAAAATTTTCTCTAATTCGGTAAATACGTTTCCTAAAACTTCCCCACTATCTTTATACAAACCCCAAAATTAAACAATCTCTAAATTACATGCGTCAATTACCACAACCAAATGAAGCCCTAATCACAAAACAGACCTACACGTATTCACAACTGTAAAACAAACCTAAAAATACAATTACCTCAAAAATGAAAATAAAGAGCAGCCATTTACAAATATTTTAGTTACAAGGTTATGAAAATACCAACATTTTATAAAAATTCACAATTTAATTTCGTAAAATATAAAATTGCTCCTCAATTTGCA
>CM018905.1:10380135-10382635 GCA_009663005.1 Actinidia chinensis | reverse complement strand
CTCTCAAGTTCCCAACATGTCCCTTCAGCAGCAGAGCAAGAATAAAAGGAATGCGCTAAACGAAAACCCTCCACAAGAACCCTACCCGCTTCTCCTTTTGTAGCCTAGCAGAGCAAGAATAAAAGGAATGCGCTAAACGAAAACCCTCCGCAAGAACCCTACCCACTTCTCCTTCTATAGCCTAACTTGCAGTTACACGATTTACTCTCCTTCTCACACTATAACTCTCTAATCCGAGTTACACTATCCTAACAATCTCTCTCCAATTCGGTAAACACATTTCCTAAAATTTAACAAATAACTTTATAAAATCCCCAAAATTACGCAATCTCTTAATTACCAGAGTCACTTATCACCACCAAATCAATCCCTAATCACAAAAGAGAGACCCTCAAGTATTCATAATTGTCTAACAACCCCAACAAGTTCAAATTTACAGAAACAAAAATACCACAACCTCAAGAATGTACATAAAGAGTAGCTATTGACAAACATTTTAGTTACAAGATTATGAAAATACCAACATTTAATTAAAATCCTGAATTTAATTTTGTAAAATATAAAATTGCTCCCAAATTTTGACAAACATGCGTTACAAGATCTTACTTTCGTATCTATAGATTTTTAAAAAAATAAACTAGTCAAATATGAGTTTTCTCTCTCAAACACCTTATAAGATTCTAATGATTAAGATTTAATGTAATATATCATTCCTCGAAACAACAAACATAACCTCTACAATGCAAATCCAACACTTATCCATCTCCCAGCAGACGTTGAATGTTGACATATCATAAATTCTACATCCAACAAATCATATTCATTTCAACTATTGTCCGACTATACCAATCATAATCACCATAATAATGAACGAAACCCCATTAACTCGCTAAAGTAATTACACTCTATCCGTTACCAAAACGATAGTTAAAATCACTCCATCTAACGCACCAGCCAAGTTAATATTATCTTCGTAATCGCCCAAAATATGATGTGGAGACCACATCAATATGTTCAAAGTCCATATTCAGAACAATAACTGAACGCATAATACATAAGTCTATGTATCCTAATCACAACTTCAACTATGAACTCAAAAAAGTGGCCACAATACTTAAATGAAATTCCACCGCATAATATCAATCATTCGATATCACCAATAGCATCGCTTGGATAAGAAAATATCAAGTCACCAAGATATCCATAACATCATAGAACCTCAACACATAATTAAACCCAATCGTGAAAGGTTTCCTCCCAAAAGGCAAACCTAATCTTATCCGGTGCATAAAGTCCCAAGTCTTCGTGTAAAAACATCAATGGACGTAGTAATCCTCCAAATTAGAGTATTCCACGTAGATCATGTCATTAGGAATCAAACTATACATAGACAATCCTAACCACTAGCAAGGTAAGAAGTCATTGACTCGAACTAACTCATGATCATATATCCCTAATTATTTATTGGATAAGAGTCAAAATTTGAAATGATTGAACCATTAAGAAAGTTGGCCATTGCTCCCATGTCAAGCCATCAAGTCAAAATTTGAAACCATTGAACCATTAAGAAAGTCAATCCTTGCTCCCACATCAAGCCATCAAGTATCTCCCAAGAAGAAACACATATATACTTTGTCAAATATGTGATCCTATTACTCCAAATAAAATAAAATTGATACCAACTATAATCAATCACATAAACTAAAATTGATTCTCTCTCTTTTTACATATAGTCAATTGTACCGTAGTCTCTATAATCTAAATTTTACAAAGTCTCAAAAATAGTAACTTTACAAAGTCTCCAAAGTCTCTAAAATCCAAAGGACATTGTATGTTAGTATGACACCAAAGTCAACCCATTGAATGAGGTAATAATCCTCCAATTTATTCTTCTACATATATAACATGATGAGGACGCCAACTATAGATAGAGCCTTCTCAAAAAAGGGAAAAAAAAATCCTTAACCACTTGCGTAGTAAGAAGTCATCAACTCCAATTGACTGGTATGATATCATTCGGTGGATAAGCCACAAAAATAGTAAAATTTAAAATGAATGAACCATTAAAAAGCGGTCCTTATTCCCACTCAAGCCTCCCACGTCAAATAAAATAAGCGATTCTATTACTCCAAATAAAATAAATTTAATACCATGAATCACATAAAATAAAATTGATTGCATCTCTTTTTACATATAGTCAATTGTACCGTAGTCTCTATAATCTAAATTTTACTTACACAGTCTTCAAAAATAGTAACTTTAACAAAGTCTCCCAAGTCTCCTAAAATCCAATGACATTGTAGTTAGTATGACACACAGTCAACCCCATTGAATGAGGTAAACTAATCCTCCAATTTATTCTTCTACATATATCCAATGATTAGGACGCCACTATAAGATGATCCTCCTCAAAAAGGGAAAAAAAAAATCCTTACCACTTGCGTATAAGAATCATCAACTCCATTGACTGGTTAATGATATCATGTCCGGTGGATAGCCA
>CM018905.1:10370135-10372635 GCA_009663005.1 Actinidia chinensis | reverse complement strand
GGGCACAAACCATCCAACAAACTTCAGGCAACATTGCAATTTGCATAGGTGACAGTAATTACATAGCTTTGAGAAAATGTTCCACTCCATCAACGCGGCGCACTTCACGAGAAAAAATGGTTTCCACCAACATTCAAAATCAAATTTCCCTTCTTCCACTGACGGGTAGCGAGAGGTCTCCCCCCTTTTAAAAGAAAACCAAACGAAAAAATAATGCTACTTTCGTCACCTTATAATGATATATATTAAATAACAGTTTTCTTTTATCATTTACAAAAGTCACTCATCCCTCTTACATCACAAATTTGTTTGAGAATTTATCACACGCATTTATCTAAAATACCAAAAAATTATTAATTATTTACAAAAAATAATAAACATAACTTACGTAAATTAATAATTATATCCAATAAAGAAATAGCTAGTGTGATACTGATAAGATCATGATAAGTATTTGTCTAAAATCGTATTCGTGTCCCTTCGCGCAGATTCTGACGGTCGAATATCACTCCAAGATACAACCCATAAATCTCATAGAGTGTGATCGGTGGAAGACGGGGGTACCAAGTCTTTCTCATAATTACTAAGAAATATGAAAATAGTATTTATGGTAGGAGAATAATAGAAATAAAATTAGAATTGACCTTACAAATGATGTGTATGATAGTCCCTTTTATAAATTTGAAGACACCATTTCATAAAAGAAATGTCTTTTCAAAGACAACTCTTGGTTCAAAATAAATTCTAAAAGGCACTTTAAATAAAAAGATACAACTTTTATTTTAATATTTATTAAAATATCAAACTTAATTTCCAACAAATTTGATATACAAGTGAGACATAATAAGGAAAATCACATCTATATGAACAGAAAATAGAAAAACAGCCAACTGTTGAAAAATAATTGGGTGAATTTCACTGACCTCCCCCCCCTGAGGTTTTCTCCCACCCTCCCTTCCCCTTCTCTTCTTTTTCCCTCTCCTAACTCACCGTCCATTACTTCTAGAACCTAATATCTAATCAAAATTCCCTCCGCCTGAAGCTAAATTTTTGCAAAAATAATAAATTTTTTCCTTTGTGGTTTAGGGATTTCAATTTTTTTTTCCTCAATACAAACAACACAACACAACCACCACCCACCAAAAAACCCATTAAAATAAATAAATATTCTATTTTTTTCCCTCAAAATCCATTTATTTATAATTATTTCTACCTTTTATTTCTTATCAATAATAATTTTTTTTAAAAAGATTGATCTAAGTAATTTTTAATTCTTAATAAAAATATACTATCAAAAAAATTTCTACTTACTATTTTTTTTAAAAACCTATCTAAATATTTTAACGTTCATCAAGTCCTCTACTAAATATAACTTAAAAAAAATAAATTTTATTATCATTTTTTTAAAAAGAGAAAATATTTTATTTATTTTAAAATTGTTTTATTAAGAACAAAATTGCACGTCCCTCCCACTGCTGACCCCTTCTGTCTTTTTTGCACAAAATTTAGCTTAAGGCGAATTAACAATTATTTCAAAAGTCATGGGAGTTAATATTTATTTTGTAAACTAAGAAAAGTAATTATATATTTGTCATAAACTCAGGGGAGGTAAGCGGAATTTACCCAAAATAATATTTTGAAGTGGGAGGGAGAGAAGACCAAAACCAGCAAGAGCAAGAAAAATCCCTACACCAAAGACAAGGTTAGCCCAAGTGGTAAGAGCGATCCTATCCAAGATGTAAGTCTTGGTTTCGAGTTTTACCATACTCCGGGCATATGGCATAGTCATTCCGGGCGGACGTCAGGTACACGAGCTAACACTCAGAGGTATCGCGTTCGATTCCTAATGGTTATGTCGCACATTCGCGTTTACATCATGAGGTGCGAATGTGTCAAGGCTTCAAAAGCTTTGGGGATATGAAGTACGTGGGTGCTAACCATTCATCACATCTCATACATTTGACATACAATAATCGAACAAAGCATGAATGCAAAGGCAAGATGAACAAAATCATTTTTAAAGTCGTTCGGCGACTTGCCTACATCAACTACCGGCATCCCAAATTCGAACCCACTAAATCAACCAAGGGATTTTCATTAGATTCACAAAACTTTTACAACCATGAAGGGGATTTCAAAGATTAACCCACAACCTTTACAGTTAGTCAAACATACAAAAAATAGAGTTTTCTTCTCTCAATCCTATGGGTATCAGGAAGACCATCGCACCTGGCACTCTCTGAGGACTCCACACTACTCTCCATCTAGTAGGTACCAAGCTCAGGAATTGCTCACGAGCCGGCCAGCCTAGTTTTGTGATCTTCCCAAGGACCTATCAACCTGGGTCCATGACCGCCATACAAGTGAACCACCTTAGCAAGCGAGCAACCCAACTACTTCAAGTCAAATTTAGATGTGAATTCATAAATAAAATAATCAGATAGGTACTAGTTTAATCAACTAATTATACCACATTTCCGATCCACTTGGATGCTTCCCA
>CM018905.1:10362635-10365135 GCA_009663005.1 Actinidia chinensis | reverse complement strand
ATGTTAATCAACAGTTTACCTTTGGGGTAACAACTACAAAAGAAAGAATTCTCCAAATTCTTTATTGAGATTCATTTATTAGTGAGAGAAATTCTTGTACTTCAAAGAGAGATTCAGATCTTGTATTAATTTTTTGTAAGGGATTGTGAACCCTTGTTTGTAAGTGTTTTTTTGAAAGAGAAACCGTTGTAAATGAATTTGTAACCTTGGTTGAAGTAGTTTACTAGAGATTTTAGAAGATAAGGATTTTTAAAAAAAAATCTAAGACTGTAAAGACTATTTGAATAATATAGAACTCAAAGTGATCCATGAAAAAAGGACGTAGGTACGAGATTTTGGCTGAAAATCTTTAACAAAGAGTTTGCATCTTTCTCACTTTAATTTTTCTTTCTTTAGAATTTGTTCATCACATATTTAATTGATTTATTTTAATATCCATATTGTGATTGAATATCTTAACAGTATATAATTGATTTATTTTATTACTTATTCTTCCTCAATTACTAAACAATTGGAATGACTTTCACTCATTAGGAAGAGTCTCGACCTGCAAGTTCTTCACCACTCTTGGTGACATTATATTTATCTGCATTCAAACATATCTCCCAATCATTTAAACACCTCGAGATGATATTTCAAACATGTCTATTCAGATGAATGTAACAAATTACACTCTTGAATGAGTCATTTCAGTTACTCTCAACAAACCAAGGTTAAAGGCAAGACTTGGTATAACATTCTTATTAGAGCACTAGTAATTGCTCGTGCTCACGAGCATTACGAAAAAAAAAAACTCTTAAACATACTCATTAAAGTTTTACAACCTAAAAAATAGATAAAGATATAAATGTTGCATGCATATAAAAAGAGATATATTACTACAAAATGGAGAACAAATTAGAAAGTATAATAATTTTGAAAAAATGTTGTCAATTTTGGAGAAATGTGGGGGAAAGAAGGGTGTTCTAGTTTTTTTGGGTGTGGGTCAAATGAGTAAAAAACATGCCCATCTTTAAAGATTTTTAAACTATTAAATCAGAATATATGTGGACATCACACCTTGAGAAGAATTGAAAGATTCAAAAATATTTGTGTCTTATAGACGATTGAAGAATTTGAACCCTGGATAAATTTAGTTCAACGGGGTTTTAGTACATGAAGCAAAAAGCCGAAGATTACAAACTTCACCTGCATCCAAGCTAGTGTTTTCACAGGTATGATTATTAGATGATTAAAATTAACAAATTATGGTAATACATGTTCTTACATCAACATGTGGCTACAAGCAAGAAAAATAATGAACTGAACTTCCGAGTTCCATGCATATCATCCTCCAAAACAAATAGCCAAGACGTACAAATACCTCGAGGCTCTTTCGTTCACTTGATAACCAACAAAACTCAAGCAGAGAGGACATGTTTGCCACGTAGATGTCTGCCACACGCCAGCCTAATAGCTTAAAAGACTCTTAGTTAATATTTCACATATCTTTCTGCAACAAAATTAAATCATGTGAGAAAATCATCGCATCACCAGGATTCATTGCAGTTGTTCCTGCATGCTTTAAAATGTCACTTCCGCCCTCTCTTGTGCAATTAAACTCCGCTGAGCTATGAACATATATATCATCTTCTATTTGGGGAGTTAACAGTCTCAATTCAGCTTGTAACCTCAACAACTTCGGCTTCATTGTCACTATAATCGCCCCAGCACTTGCTTGGTTTTTCCTCAACTGCTAAGTTATTACAACTTTCGCTTTCCACATCCACATCTCCAGTGTCCGTAGACTTTTCTTCAGTTTCAGGATGAAATTTTTCATCATCTGAAGATTGAACAACCGGTGCTTTCTGCCCAGTCGATTCGGTCAAATTTCTAGTGTCGGCCAAAGAGTTCTCTGTATTCTCCTCTGCTACAACTTGGCTTTGGTTTTCATCACTAACTTCGAGGGTTGCAACCATTGGAGATTCAACTGAACTGATTTCAGAGACTTGGAACCCATTTTGTGTAACCGGAATACCATTCAAAGATGGTTGAAAACCATTTGCTGACGCTGGAATGCCATTTGGGGACAAGGAATAACCATTTGGGGACACCGGAATACCGTTTGCGGAAGCCAAGTAACCGTTTGGAGAAACTGGATAGCAGCCATTAGGAACCCATGGGTGGCCAGGTACAAATTCAGCAGCATGTGGGTTCATTATTCTTGGAGGGCTGAACTGGGTCCCATCCCCATTGTGCTCCCCATTGTGGAAGGTAGGCTTGTTACGTTGGACCCGGTTTCCAGATCTATTATACCCACCTGAGAGTCGTGGACCGTATGGAATCCTAGCTGTTGCTGAGTGATGAGGTGATCGACGAACAGGATTAACTGTAACCAGTGGAGGGATATTCACCGGAGGGGGCAGTATCCCCCCGTGATCTTTGAAACCCACCATTGTAACTGAGCCAAAAACTGGAATTGTGGATGGATTAAAAGGAGGTGCAGCCGCAGATAGTTTTT
>CM018905.1:10282635-10290135 GCA_009663005.1 Actinidia chinensis | reverse complement strand
GAATCTAGCTGGTTGCTAACTGAAGAAACTCCAATTGTAGCTGAAAATGAGATGAATAGTTAGAAGGTTATTGTGCGAGATCACTCAAAGAATGCAAATTATCTATGCAAGAACTATGTTCTCAATACCTAGAGGACTCTTTGTACTCGGTGTACAATAGCTAAATATGCTAATGAATTGTAGGAGTCCTAGACATAAAATACAAGATCGAATGAACTGGTTCTGAGAAGTTTATTGTTGATCGATTCCTTGATTTTGTAATGCTGGACACAAAATTGGTGATAGTTCAGTTTCAAGAGATCTAAGTTCTCATTAATGAAATCAAAATAGAAGGAATGCTTTTGAGTGCAGCATTTCTGGTGGCTATGATTATTCACAAGGTCCCAGAGACATGGAAGGAGTTTAAGAGCTATTTCATGTTTAAAAATAAAGAGATGACGTTGGAAGCTCTTATATTCAAGCTCAATGTGGAGGAGAAAAATATGACAAGAAATAAAAGTGTCAAAACCTCCCTACATGCCAGCAGTATGGAGTCATGGTTAGTCCTCGAAGCCAAAAGAAATTGAAGGACAAGTGGTCAAGTAATCAGAAAGGTAAGGGTGTCAATTTGGGACCACGAGGGGCAATTGCTAAGAAGCTCAAGGAAAAGTTTTTCAGGGCGCCTGTCAACCCCCGGTCAAATCAAGACTCTGCCACGTAAGCAAATAACTCACATGAGGAAAAGTCACACAAAATAAATGACAACACGTTTTCATTTATTACATCAGAGTGCGGAATATTACAACACATATTCATTTTAATATGTTTTAATAGTCAAATTAAACAGCATAACTGGCATCCCCATTCCTCGACTCAGGATAAAACTCTCTTTACCTGAAAATCATTTTATAGTAAAGGTGAGTTACCTTGAAAAGATTTAAAACAATGGCCTTGATGCTTCAAGCCAAAACCATGTACTAAATATACTATAAAAACATTGATGCAATAACGTATGCTTTCATTTATATCAAAATATACTTTTGATTTCAATCCGTGATTTCTCAATCAACAGGTTTTCCCAAAAATTCATCTTCTCTCACAAAGGCTTTAAGCTCAAATAATTTAGATGACACAACTAAATCATTCTAATCAATCTCATTATGCCTAGCAACGTGAGACAACACCTCAAATTTCTCCCGGACTTTCAGTCAACCGTGGGCTCTGACTTCCCTCCCCCCTCCGTATTATTTGCAGCTAAGGACTTTTCATTTTGTCAACTCCCGGCTTTCATCCGTTGCTATTGAACATTCCCTTCCGTATCGTTGCCACTAGGACGTTATTTGTCAACTTCCCGGACTTTTCATCCATTTCACACGTGGCTATGACATTCCTCCGCTCCTTACAGTTGTCCATCTTGACTTTTTTGTCACTTTCCCGGACTTTCACCGTGGGCTTGACATTCCCTCCGTACCCGTGCCATCTAGGACTTTATTTTATTGTGTGCTTATCTAAGCCATCTAATTCCTTTATATTTATAGCGTGTTATTCTCAGAACACTTCCCTCTCAAATTCTCAATTCCCTTTCTTAACCCAATTCATTCTTTGTTGACTTTTTTTTTTTTTTTATTAACAATCACTTTCATAGTATACTAAATTACATTTATCATCAATTCAATGTAACCAACATAATTCAATTTAAAGAGACAATTTTCAATATAATTATTGTCAAATATTTTCATAAGCCTTTATGAAGCATTAATTAGAACAATAAATCTGATATTCAAGCAAAATAATTTTAAATAAATTTCCAACATTTCTATCTCTCAATTTTTCGCATAAAATAAATATGCTCATTAAAACTAAAATTTTTCATTCAAGTTTAAAATCACAAAAAAATATGTCTCATATACTTTATATCGCTATTAACAACAAACCGCAAAGTAAACCCACAAACAAAACCCCCTTTAACCGCAAATAGAATTTGACACACCGTCGGATATGAAGATAAGCTTCCCATGAATCGTCATACTAAAATTTTGTGCATTAATCCAACGTCAGCTCACCCGTTTATCGGCACCCCTATCTATCTTTCATAATCAAAAACTTAACACATCCATAAGCTTTCCTCATTTCGTTCTCTCTCGCTCTCTTCTCTTTCTTCTCTCTTCCTTCATCCGAACTTCTCCCCCTATTTATAGAATTTAAAAGGCTTTTTAATATATATACATATTATTATTTTATTATTTTATTATTTTAATATTATTTTATTATTTTTATTTTTTCTTTTTCTTTTTCGTTTCCTCTTTTTGTTTTCTTTCTTTTTCTTTTCTCCTTTTCTTTTTCTCGGCGCCGCGCTTTTCGGCGCCCGCACCACTGGGATTAAATTTTTTTTATATAAAAATTACACTTTAACCCCTCCAACTTTTAATTACATTATATATCTCATTTAAATGTCTTCTTAAGTTATCCCACGTTTATAAATCGTTCAATTTAAACTTAATACAACTACCAAGGTCTAAAAATATATATATCTATCTATCTATCTCATATATATTTTAAAATTCATAAATAAATTTGAAACCTTACAACTACCAACCTCGTCCACCACTGAAAGAAATTTCGTCCTCGAAATTAAACAAAACGCACCCGATGTCCTTAAAAAGATCTGGATACTTTGCGCGAACTCTTCTTTCCGTTCCCAGTAGCTTCCTCTACGCCAGGATGAAGCCATCGAACCTTCACTCAATGGAATAGTCGTTCTTCTCAAAACTTGATCCCTCGTGTCCGACACAATCGCGAATCGGTCGCTTCGTCCTCATACTTGACATCCTCATACGTCAGATCTCCCATCCAAACGTGGGAAGGATCGGGCTCATATTTCCTTCAGCATGGAAACATTAAACACATTGTTCCAGTGGCCACCTCGGTGGCAAAGCAAGACGTTGCACGGTCCCATACATCAATAATCTCAAACGGTCAATGAACCTTGTGACAGCTTGCCGTAGGTTCCAAAGCGCAATCAAACCCTTGCTTAGGTGAAACCTAAGAATAACTGATCCCCAACGGCAAATTCCAAATAACTTTTCCTTCGATCGCGTTAAACTCTTCTGACGCTTTTGTGCCGTGAGTAACGTTTTCTAAGCCATACTACCTTCTCGGTCGAAATCATGAACCCATTCTGACTTTGCAGTAACTACTCTACTCGCCTCTCCAACGTCGGTTCCAACACAACGGGTGACTCTACATGGTCTTCCGTACATGCCTCAAAAGGTGCCATTCCGTGCTCGCCTGATAACTATTGTTATATGCGAACTCTACCAAATGTAGATGATCTCCCTGATCCCCCAAAATCAAGTACGCAGCTCGAAGCATGTCCTCTCAAAATCTGAATCGTACGCTCAACTGCGGCCCGTCAGTCGAGGATGACACGCCGTGCCTAAGTCTCAATCCGATCCTAGGGCGGATTGCATTCCCTTCCAATAGCGATGTACAACGCGGATCCCTATCCGAAACGATAGATACTGAAATCCCATGAAGTCTAACGATCTCTCGAACATAAAGAACACCAAGATCCTCTGCCGAAGTTTGACAAACGGATAGAAGAAAATGCCGCAGATTTTGTCAAACTATCCACTTGACCCAAAACGGCATCATGCCCTCTCAATATCTAGGCAAACCCTTAACAAAGTCATAGGGATGTGCTCCCATTTCCCCTCTGCAACTGTAATGGGTTGTGCAAACCTGCTGGCTTCTGTGTTTCGGCTTTCCACATTGCTGACAAGTCAAACACTCGAAACGAATAAAGCAACATCTTTTCTTCATACTCGCTCCACCAAAATTGGCGACACAATCCTGATACTCTTTGTCCCTCCATGATAAACTGGCAAGTCGTGAATGTATAAACTCATGAAGAACATCGTTGCTACTATGACAATGGCACAAACAATCTAGACTTTATCTGCAAACTCTGAATCCTCATGTGCAAACCCATCTGTTGGCCTACCTTTCTCGCATGCGGTCGCAAATAAGTTCTTTTCCTCCACATCTTGCTGTTTGTGCCTTATGACCCTACTAATGATTGATGGCTCTGCGACATGTGAATACCGTCCAAACTCATTCGTTCGCCGAAAGTATCAACTCACCGATATCTGAAGCATTTTCCCACTCATGTCTTTAATGCTCGCCAAAACAACCAAGCGATTCCTACTAAGTGCATCGGCCACAACGTTAGCCTTTCCGGGATGATATTTTAACTCGAAGTCTAGTCTTCCATGTAACTCCATCCCACAACGCCGTGCCCACTCAAGTTCAAGTCCGTCTGTGTGAACAATTATTTCAAACTCTTGTGGTCTGAAACACTTCAAAAACCGCTCTCCGTACAGTAATGCCTCCACTCTTCAAAAGCAAATTAACGGCGCGCCAGTTCCAATTCAGAGTCCTGATATTTTGTTTCCGGTAAGGCGGCTTCAAACTGACGAGAACCTACGCAATCACTTTATCCAACTCTGCATCAACAACGCAACCCAAACCATCACGTGAATCATCGTCAAATACACTGTAATAACCCCCAACCCTCGCTCGGGTATAACAAGAATTGGTGCCGAAGTCAGTCTCTTCTTAAGCTCTTTTGAAAAGAATGCTCCACGCATCGTTCCAAACAAACGAAATTCCCCTTCCCCGTAAGTCGAGTCATTGTGCCCGTGCCGCTAATCTTGAAAAGTCCTCTACAACTCGTCGCCGGTATTACCAGCTAGACCCAAAAACTACGAATTTCCAATACGGTCTTCGGAGGTAGGAAGGAAGAGCAGTAAATAAAAGGAGGGAGAGAAAGAAAAGGGGGGGGGCCAGGTGGGGAAAATACTGGGTGGGGGAGGTGAAAGAGGGGTGAAAGAGAGTGGGAAAGAGGAGAGATTAGAAGGAGGAGAAGAGGAGATGAGGGGCGTGGGGGAGTAAGGAAGCGGGTCTAGGTGGGCTGGAAAGGTTGAGGAAAGGGGATCGTTCCCATTCATATCACTGCCTCAATCTTTGATGAATCCACACTACTCCACTCCCCGACAAACACAGTGACCTAAGAATTTTACCGCAGGTAACCAAAACTCGCATTTGCTAAGCTTAGAATACAAGCGTGTTCTCGCAAAAGCTCAAACATCTATCCTCAAATGCTCTCATGTACTCAACCCGATGGGCGAAATTCAGATGTCTCCCAATCGAACCACGAAAACGAATATCTATACCTCTCTTCAACTTCTTGCGATTTGTCTTGTGCTCATCATTCTTGTGTCATTTCCCCACGGTTTTCGTCCGATTCATCATCCATGAAAGCTGCTGGTGTGCGTTCCGTAAGGACCAAATGGCATCACAATACTCATAATTCCCATAGCGTGAGCGAAAAGCCGTCTTAGGCCTATCCCCTCTTGACCTCAATTGATGATACCGATCTTAAATCATTTTCGAGAAACAGCTTCGAACCTTTCAATTGGTCAACCTGTCACTCTATCTTTGTGTGTCGTTCCCTCTGCCCGGCGTTGAGTCGCCTGAATTCCGCTCTTTCTCTTTCTCTCCTGCTCGCTGGCTGTCGCTTCAGCGTATCCACATTGTCGATACCTGTCTGGCTTGCGCGGTCACCCTCGCGTCCTCTGTGTTCGTCACTGCAGTGGGGCCGGCCGCGGCCGTGTCACGATTCAATCGGGCCCGAGTACATCTCTACGCACATCTAAGATGATCCCTCCTTCTCTTAGCAACATAAAGCCGAAGCTCCCATGGTGATGCGCTGGTCGATAAATCCTTATCCAATAATCTTGAATCTGACTTTCAGTTCTTGCAACTCTGCCGGGCAAAACATAAGGTGGGTACGTACTGAGATAGGCGCGTTACCCGGTATAAGATCAATGGAGAACCAATCAATCTCGATGAGGTGGTAACTCTGTCAAAATCCTCCGGAAAGACATCCGAACACTCACAAAACAACCGGTGGTAAGGTCACACTGACTCCGCTAACCCTCATCGACCAGCGTGCGAGAAAAGAAAATTTCAAACTTCCAACTCCCCTTGCCTACGCACCGTATACATCAGTAGACGAAGGAACAAACCACTATCTCGATCTCCCATACATTGAAAACGATCTCCCTGCGGGTGTACACAAAAGTACACGGTGTCGGACACAGTCTTATAGTAGCCCGATATCCTCCACCAATCCATACCAAGGATGCCGTCAAACGAAGTCATATCTAATACATAAAGTCATTAAAATTGGAAACAACGTCGATCAGCGATCTCAACCTCACAAGATCTACAACTCTCTCAAATGTTGATCTACCGCCCCCACTGGAGTGTCTAACTAAGTAACTGAATCTAGACTCCACCTCAATCTCTAACCCCAAGATAACGCAAAAGAATAGGCGATGATGATGTGACGCTCCCGTGTCTGATGAAGAACCGGCCAATGAATTAAACATAAGTTAACGTACCTCCGTACAACAGAGGTATCCATCGCTGCTACCTGTTGTCCTGCTAGTCGGCCCGCACGGTCCCCCGAGCTGTTGATGTCATAGCGTAAACAACCCGTCCCTGCGGTCCTCGCCCTGCTTAGTTTTACAGCCTGTGTCCTTGACTGATTGAATTTTGGTGCTAATGTAATTGCTGCTGGAGAGCCCTCGCGGCCGTGAATCTGACTTGAGTAGGCTTGTTGCGATCCCGGAGCTCCCTGACTGTTCTCTCCCTCCTGCGTGCCCTGCCAACGGATATGACCCAGCCTGACCACAATACCGATAGCATGTATGTGGCCCCCCTGACTAGTGATTGTCCTTGTGGGCCTGGATATGAGATTGTCCCCCCTCTCTGGCGACTGCCATGCGACCCTTCAGAAGGCAGTCCACTATAACGATGACCCGGTTTGTTTACAACCAAACAATCGGCCCTCCCCGAGATGTTTGGCCAGTGATACAATAGAAGTGGCGGTAAAGACCTCGTAGATACTGTGCTGGTCAAATATTCCTTGGCTTCTTAAAAGAACGCCCGTCAGATTGGTTGCTAGTTCCTCACGTTGTGACTTAGGATTTTTGAATTTTTCCTAGTCTCATTCAAGTCCTCCTCGATGCTGCCGCCGGCGCTACAACCTAGTCAGTAAACTTTGATCAAACTCCCGCAAATCTTATTCTTATGGACGGCCTAAGCCCCCGCCTAAACTGTTTTGCTTTCTCTCTTCCTTGATACAAATCTTTGGCAAACCTTGACAAGCTAGTAAACTTGGCCTATATTGAGCCAACCCGTCCTTCTCCCTCCCGTGAACCAAATTAATAATTCCATTCTCAATGCTTCTTAGCCGTATCCATTCCGTAAAATACTGTCTAGGAAGCTTCCTGAAGGCTCCCACTTCTTTTCTACCATTTCCTTCCTCCATGGTTCTTCCACCATTGAAGGGCATCCCCCCTGCATTTGATAGGATGCAAACCAACACCGCAACTCTTCCTCAGTTACCTAAGATTGATCCCGCGCTCTTTGGACTTGTTCGAGCCAATCTTC
>CM018905.1:10275135-10277635 GCA_009663005.1 Actinidia chinensis | reverse complement strand
AATATTTGCCATCCCAATCAATAAAGTTACCACATTTATCTTCTTTAGATACCCTCTTGACATGTGGGGTATGTAGTGTCACACCCTACTTCGGTATGACACGTGTCTACACCAAGAAATTCGATACAACACAACTTATCTGCTTTATAACATATACACCTGTCCACTAATGATAAAAATAAGTTATTGCATGCTATAATATTATCAATTCAGTACGCTATTGATATATCCACCTGAAATATTTAAAACTACAACTATACTTTAAAGTACAGTACATGCAATTCTCCAAACTACTCAAATTTACTTCTAATTTATAACCATAGCCAAAAACAAGTTCAGTGTACAAGTTCCAAAATGTATAACTATATATTCACCACTTTTTAAATACTAAAACAACTACCCTATGAACATCCTAGATGATATTGTAGTGGACCGACCTCTATCTCTAGTAAAAATCTGCAACCAAAAAGGTGGCAGGAGAGTATCAGATAGAATCATAATAGAAAGAAAATTTGGTACACAATTTTAGATGGATCATATCAGTCAAAATAACTAGCTTTTTCAAATAAGCTATACAACAGCAATTCAAATTTCATATGTGTAAATAATTTCTCTAAACATGAGATTACATCTCATCCAAGCAAAAACAATAATGTTTCTACAACAATCTTATTTTTCATAAATAAATAACTTATCATTTTACCAAATGTGTCAAAGAAGTCGTTTAATCTCACAACTCGGGAGTTATGACAGTACCATTACCTCAGTCACAAACTCACATATAGTGGTTGTGAGGAGGGCCATTCTTTATCACCAATGGTAGGTGCCAGCATGTTAGACTAGTAGTCAACCAAAAAATTAAGCAACAACCAAGCTCACTAGGCAAACAACAACTAACTTTGCCAAAGAATCAACACAAGACCAACAACCAAACTTGCCAACAATGGCACAAGAGGCATCAAAATAATATTTAATAACCAAAAATATTGATCCATCTAATCAAAAGCATATCAAAAATTTTCTATAATAAGTATTATATCATGTGAATACTATTGTCAATTAAAAACTGAAAAGAATTCAAATTATTATGAAACTATACACTCTCACCTTAACAAAGTCAAACTTTTTGATACACAAGCCAATCCTTTAGTTTGGCAACGTACTTGACACGCGATTTCCGTTATCCCCACCTAAAATATGAATTATACAATATCTAATTAGATTCTATTTCTTCCTATAACAAAAAAATGCAATAAAATGCAAGAACATGCAACATGCAACTCTGACCATGTTGTGATTCCCTATTTCTAAAATATTTTCTATAAATCATGAAACTTTGTACCCAAATAATATACCATTAATTATTTTTTAAAATTCAAAGTTTTGAGATTCAAATTCTGAACTGCAGAGATTCAACAACAGCAGTTTGGTTTATCATTTTTATAAATTTTCTCGAATCTAATTTGACTCTGAAAAGTTTATAGAGCATATTATACACATTTATACATCTACATTAAAAGTTTCATAAATTTTTAAATTACATAGCTTTTTTAAAAAATTCGTCAAACCTTACTAGAATATCCAAAAATTTGCTCACCCACAAATACCACAAAACAGTTCGAAAATTAAATTATTGACTCTATAATCACATCAAATTTCAATACAATATAAACTAAACTTAAACATACGTATAGTCCTTTGATTCTCATATTTTTTCCTAATTTTATAAAATTTTCAGATTATAAATATAAACAAATATGAAATCTATAAAATTCATACCTAGTTGAACTCTCAAATTGTTGTCGCTTGAAGTTGTTTTTTTCCCAACCCTTCACTCTCTTTGATTTCTTCTCTCTCTCCCTGAATCTCTGTTTTGTTGTTGTTGTTGTTCTTCTTAAGTTTCATATACACACATAAATGTATAGTCGATAAGAACAAGGAAGAAGCGGCGGTTCCCATGACAAAATTACACATTTTTTTATCCTAATTAATTTTTTCCCCTATATTTAATGTATTATCTCATATTAGGTAGGATATTTATGATTTCACCCTATGACTTTTAAATCATAATATTTATATCCTTTACAACTTAATCAACACTATTAAATTAATTCATTACACAATAAAACTTTAAAAGACGGGTCTCACATATAGTCATTCACGTGGTTATTATTATTTTTTAATAATTTATATGTAAGAGAAAAATAGAAGATAAAAAGGTTTAAATCGCATAAAAAGACAAAATCCGAGCATAAAATTTAATAAAGAGTGCCTCAGTTTCCATTCCAAACTTTTAGGTTTTGTTTGAAACTTAGGCAAAGAAATGAAAAAGAATGATAATTCACAATATTCCTCTTCTCTTGTTTGGTTCTTAGTTTTGGTAGCGAATCATAATATTCGTCTTCCTTATTTGGTTCTTATTTTTGGGAAAAAAGCAAGTAAAACCCTATTTTCCTTCTCCTTTCACATTCTTCCCTTTTCTTTTTTGTTTATTTTTTTA
>CM018905.1:10245135-10247635 GCA_009663005.1 Actinidia chinensis | reverse complement strand
TTTGAATATAATCTAACATCAATTGGCTATCTTTACAAAATTATTGACAATCTCAACATTCCCCCTCATGTTGGTGCATAGATGTCACACATGCCCAACTTGTCTAAGAATTTTGAGAACACCCGATTGGATACCCCTTTGGTAAGGATATTGGCTAACTGATCTTCTAACCGAATCTTTGGTAATTTCATAACTTTTTCATCTAGTTTCTCTTTAATGAAGAACCTATCTACCTCGACATGCTTTGTACGGTCATGTTGAACTAGATTATGGCCTATATCACATGCTGCTTTATTGTCACAGTGTAGCTGAATTGGCTGTTTTAGGGAATAGTCTAGATCCTGTAAGAGAAATTTCAACCATAGTGCTTCACAAATTCCTAAGGCCATTCCTCTGTACTCAGCTTTTGCACTAGATCTTGCAACAACATTTTGTTTCTTGCTCCTCCATATAACTAAGTTCCCACCTACAAAGGTAAAGTATCCCGAAGTTGATCACCTATCATCAATTGCTCTGGCCTAGACAGCATCTGTATATACCTCAATATTTTGCTTGTTTGTGTTTTTAGATAATAGAATTCCCTTTCCAAGAGAAGATTTTAGATATCTCAAAATGCGCATGACTGCATTCATATGTTGTTTACTGGGATGATGCATGAACTGACTAACGATACTCAGAGCATAGGCGAGATTTAGTCTTGTGTGAGCTAAGTACATTTGTCTTCCAACGAGTCTCTAGTATCTCCTCCCGTCCACCGATACCTGGCTTGTCTCAATACATAACTTCAGACCCTCTTCCGTTGGAGTGTCAGCTGGTTGGCAGGCTGACATACCAGATTCATAAAGTAAATCTACGGCATACTTTCTTTGAGATAGGAAGATTCCTTTACTCGATCGAGATACTTCAAATTCCCAAAAAGTATTTTAAGGGGCCTAAGTCTTTCATTTCAAATTCCTTGGACAAGTACTCATTTAAAGCTTTCATTTCTTTTGGGTCGTTTTCTGTGATGATCATGTCATCCACATATATAATAAGTGCAGTAATTTTTCAATGTCGCTTCTTTAAAAATAATGTGCGATCTGAATTGCTTTGTTTGTAACCAAAGGTTGTCATGGATTTGGTGAATCGTCCAAACTATGTTATAGGGGACTGTTTTAATCCATATAATGATTTCTTCAATTTGCACACCTTCTATTTTTGTCTTTCTGTTACCATGTAGACTTGTACGAGATCCATGTAGAATTCTTTAGAGAGTTCACCATAAGTTTTGGCTATAGGTGCAAACATCTCAGTGTAGTCAATTCCATAAGTTTGAATGTATCCTTTTGCCACCAATCTCGCCTTAACATGTTCGATCGTGCCATTAGCTTTGTATTTCACAGTAAAGATCCATCGACACCCAATTGGTTTTTTCCCTGAGGGACGGTCAACGAGCTCCTAAGTTTGGTTTTTCTACAAGGAGGCCATCTCTTCATTCATTGTAGCTTTCCATCTTGGGTCAGTTAAGGCTTCCTGCATACTGTTAGGTATAGATACAGTAGATAATTAATTGACAAATGACTAATTTGTTTGTGACGAGCGATGTGTAAACATATAATGGTTCATGGGATATCTTACTTTACTAGACAACTGAAGTTCATATGTAGGTTTTGGAATACATCTGGTGAGACGTGGTAACTATCTCCTAGTCGACTCAGGCACTATATAAGGATTATCCTCAAACAACGATTGGTTAAGTGTATCAATTGGGAGAGACTCAGACTCGATTTCAGACGTTTCCAGGCTTTTTGGGTGTTCATTTTTACTTTGATCCAAGATTTGACCACTAGGCTCTAACTCATCCACTTCTACGCTTATTATGTCGTTGTGTAGGGTATCACCACTTAAATCCAAGTTTTGACCACTAGGATCCAAATCACTTACATTTTGATCAGATACTTCCAGAACATCTTCCTCAAGGTTGTATATAAGAGTCTAAATTTCCTCAAGATACTCCCCCTGAATGTTAGACTTGGAAGAATACATAGTATTTTCATAAAAGACAACATCCATAGTGACAAACATGCATTTAATAGGGGGATGATAGCACCTGTATCCTTTTTGATGAATAGCATATCCAACAAAGACATATTTCAAGGCTCGAGGCATTAACTTATTGCATTGGTGTTTAGGGAAATGACCATAGGCAACACATCTGAAGGCATGAGGGGGGAGGTTTGGGACTGTTGGAGCAACAAGAGCTTCAACAAGTGCCTGGAAGGGTGTCTTGAAATTGATAGAACGGGATATAACACGATTGATGAGATATGTTGTAGAGAGAAGAGCTTCACCCCAGTAATATAAAGTCATGTGAGCCTCGATGAGGGAAGTGCGAACAACCTCCAATAAGTGTCTATTTTTGCATTCGGCCACACCATTCTGTTGAGATGTATCTGGACAACTGGTTTGATGGATTGAGCCATGAGAGTCCAAAAATTGCTGAAGTTTAGAACTATAGTAT
>CM018905.1:10240135-10242635 GCA_009663005.1 Actinidia chinensis | reverse complement strand
TCGTATGGCCTCACGATGAACTAAGGAATAACACTCTTCTAAACTTAGAAGTGCTCACGACATAATATTTCTCGTCGAAGTTGATCAAAACTTTTATCCAATTCAGCAAGAAATATGTGTACTCTGGTTCGCTCAATGGACTTTCGGTATGTTGTAACATCATCAGGATCCTTCATGACCACTTTATCATGATGATCAAGTTCCTGAATATTTTTGTTAACTCCACATAGTATATTGAGAGTGATTTGGCACCTTATTTGATTGAGAAGGCTTTCTGATGCAAAGAGTAGAAATGCATCTCATCATTACCATCATAAAAGGCCTCACGATGAACTAAGGAATAACACTCTTCTAAACTTAGAACTTCTAAACTTAGAAGTGGCTCACGACATAATATTTCTCGTCGAAGTTGATCAAAACTTTTATCCAATTCAGCAAGAAATATGTGTACTCTGGTTCGCTCAATGGACTTTCGGTATGTTGTAACATCATCAGGATCCTTCATGACCACTTTATCATGATGATCAAGTTCCTGAATATTTTTGTTAACTCCACATAGTATACTGAGAGTGATTTGGCACCTTATTTGATTGAGAAGGCTTTCTGATGCAAAGAGTAGAAATGCATCTCATCATTACCATCATAAAAGGCTTTGGATAGAGCACTCCAGATTTCATAGGTAGTGGATATACTAAGATAGCACTTCATGATATCAAGAGTCATGGACATCAAAAGCCAGCGTTTCACCTTCTAATTTTTAGCATACCATTTTTCATATCCCTTATCTGACACAGCAGGTGGAGAAGATTTGCCCATGATGTAAGAGATTTTTTCTCGTTTAACATATGGATCTCCATCAATTGAGACCACATATAGTAATTTATTTCAGTAAGTTGATGCCTACATTAAAGGTACCCTCAGACTAATAAGAATTGGAACAGATTTGATTCCAGAGGATTTAATGTGTTCACTTATTTATTTATTTATTCTATTTTTTTATTTTTCTTTCTTTTTCTTTTTAAATAAATTAATAGGCTGAACAAGTCAAAAAAATCACACAGAAGAAAAAAGAAGAAAAAGAGAAATATTGAAACAACTTGCACAGCAGTGAATGAAAAAAACGGCATCTGCTGGTATGACGCAGTTGTGGGGTGAACGACGGTGGCGGCTGGAATGACGCAGTTGTGGGAGAGCGGCGGTGGTTTGGAGCGGCGGTAGGTGGATCGTTGACGACCTTCAAACGGCTACTTTGAGGTTTGGGTTTTGTTTTGAAATCTGGTTTTGATTTGGGATAAATTTCTAGGCTTGGATTGCAAAGGTTTTCAGAACCTTGTTCGACTCTGATACCATGTTAGAAATTATATATATAGAGAGAATGAACTTTGTATCTTGTATTGATCAGAAATGAATTGTTTACCTAAGGAAATAACAATAATGTAAATAAGGTAACATATTAAACATAATATATTATGTATTAAAATATATTCTGAGTATCAATTAAGGAGATATTCAGAATATATTCTGACATAGAATATATCTGAATATAATTTAACATCAATTGGCTATCTTTACAAAATTGTTGAATATCTCAACATATCCATCATTTGATTTTCCAATATTTATGATCTACAATATTTGACCGCAAACAAGGTTATATGAAGTTAGACTGTTAACTTGGTTTTTTGAACTTTTGCGATTATTGACTTAAATTTGTTTGTTTAGGTTAAACTTGTTGAACTAGGGCTACCGCTCTTCCTGCGTGCTTATTATTTACGTTTATGAATTATGATTCATGAGTATTGAACACTTTTCACAACTTCTTAAAATAGTGTAGAAACCAGTACATATACATTGAAAAGTTATACAAACCAGCAAAAAACTTGTTTGGATTCCTAATTAATCTTTTATAGGGACAATCCATTTTCTGCTTATGTAAATAAATGGTCAAATATGTATGCTTTCCCTGCCTAACCTTGTGATCTATTATGATTCCAAAATTAAAATATTAATATTAGTAACAAGGTTTCGAAGCTGTGCAAAGAAAGAAAAATCCATGGCTCTGGTTGTCGCAACTACTATGCTATGCCCATTAACTATAGACTGCACCATTGCCACTATTATCATTTAATGATGGCAACTGTTCCTAAAAAGACTGGTTAACAGATATTTTGTACGTGTTTTGGATTCACGTTTTGAATGAAGTTACCTAGTCTAGTGTTGCTGGATGTGATTTTGAGTTACTGTAGTCTAGAAAGCTTGCTCTGCAGAGGATGGATGAAACCATAATCTCTAAACCCATATTTGCATCCAAATCTGCAAATATGGGACTAATCCGGCTTGAACCTGTTGGCATGAATTGTTAACATTGCATGCCGATTACTCTCTCTCTCTTTCTAGTTTAAAATCCAACCTTTAGATACACTAATGAACCGGAAAGTCTGCATTGCATATAATTAAACCACATAATTATATTATAAATACTGATTTGCATTCGTATGGC
>CM018905.1:10065135-10067635 GCA_009663005.1 Actinidia chinensis | reverse complement strand
ATTTACTTGTTTCTTTTAACAGTTTGAGCCGTTAAGTATCTATTTTTAGTTTAAGTGTTAAACTCTTTCTTTTAACACTTGTGTACGCATATTAACAATGAATATGACTTGTAGAGAGTTTCAAATCTCATTTTGAATATATGCAAGTCCATTTTTTAGACCAATTTTCTCTATTTAACAACAATTTTTAATAAACATTTAGTCTTGACTTAGTTTTAAACAATTGTAATCATCAAAATTGAAAACTTTATTTCAACAACATTTAGTCCTAGTAAGCTAAAAAATTGATTAGATCAGAAAAACAAGTTAAGGAAAAATTCTAGAGAATCCCACTGGATGCTTGCTCTAAGGCTTCTCAAGTGAGCCGTTCAAGATGTGGGAAAATAGTTTTGCAATGTCCCTTTTGAAGTTCTGGTTATTCGTCCGCTCATCTCTAGTTTCGTAAAGTCGTGATTCACAGTGAATTTTGTTTGTCTGGTGTGCTCTTCATTATCCCCCAGATGGGAGTTTCTTTCAAGGTTCTCCATGGTAAATCGTTTCACCCTTGTCTATTTATTTCTATCGCATTTATGTGTGGTTGTTTCACTAGCATCATCGTAAACAACAAACTTAATTAAAAGTTGAATTTTAATCGTAATCTTCCCTACAAGTTTGGCCTATTTACCTCCTCTTTTTGTAAACAAGTTTGTTAGCTATTTTAGATATTAACTTTCTAACTCTGGATTGTGAAGTGTAATCCATGTATTATCAATCAATGGGGCAGAAATTTCATTTGTCAATACGAAATTAATGAATAGAAAATATGGATTCTATATTTGGTATTCGAGAACTACAAGAACAACATGCCAATCAATCCAAATTGAAATAAAAACCAGTTGCAATCAACTATAATGTATTTGTGAGCAAGGAAACCCCCAACCTGAATGCACCAAGTCAAAATTCTAAGTTCTGTATCATCGTGAAGTTTCTCCATAAGATGCTGTAACATGTTGCGATAATTTTTAAACTCATCGCTGGTAAAATCATCACTGAACAGGTCGAAAAATGAGATCTGCAATCGCTAAGGACAATACATTCTCCAAAAGGAAGCTGTAAATCGCTCAAAACCAGTCCTCGTAGTCTTGCAAATTCGACTTTCAACCAACTAAAGCGGTGACAACCGCACAATTCAAAATTTTCCAACACAGGGCAACCAGGTATTATCCTCTCAATCACATCATTACTCATCCGTTAGGATATTCCACTGTCATATCCCAAGATTTTAGCTATACAAGATTATAGCCATGTCCTGCTATTAATACCAAGATTGTAGCTGTAAATATTCTGACATGTGCTGCTATTAGTTAGCCACTAAGTCCCTAAAATCTATATTGCTTTGGTAATAGCAATAAGAAGATACAGCATTTCATCTATTCTTCAAATTGCTGCAGATTTTTTTTACATCCACAACAACAATGGATAAATTCCTAAGCGATCTCCAACGAATTAGCCCTAGGGGCGCAAAAACACACCTCTCCAATTTCAAAATTACCAGCGACGAACAAGTGAATAGATCCTGAATCAAAGCGTACCGCTCTGATTTCTCGAAAAATTTGAGGCTGAGACCCGCCACGTTGTGCCTCGTTGCGAATTGGACCCACGAATCTACGTCGGATTTGTGCGAAGGCTTGTAGTAGACTTCGACTAAGAATTTGTCGATCTTCGTGGCGCGAGATAGGACTCATGGAACTAAATCGCAGTTGGTGTAGCAGACGTGGACGTCGGATGCTACGTAACGGATCACGGTTATCGCGGTAATTTTTTTTCAAATGAGTAAATTTATATAAAATATATTGTTATACTTGGTTTGACTTCAAAAATAAATTATACACTTATTTTAGATAATTATAAATAAATTTTAATGTAACATTTAAATGTATATAGTCTATTGTGTATATTATGTTTGTTTTTAAGTTTAAAATTAATAAAAATACAATTATTATTGTAAAATTATAAATACAAAATTAAATTCTTACCAATTGCTGATAAGTGTAATTTCTAAAATATAACGAGATTGATTGAGTTTGACCAATACTTCAGGGGAGGTATTTGTATTGTCCCTCAAAATAAACCCATAAAATTGCGGATGGATCAGGAGAGAGAGGAGAGAGAGAAAAAAGAAGAAGAAAGAAGAGCGAGCTGGACTGCTGGAGTCTGAACACGGGACTCATTTCTAGAAGGCTCCCGGCCCCGACGCCTCCGAAAACGGCAAGATCCAGTACAGATCGCCATCGCCTGCAGAACTCCTCTAGGGTCAATCGCCGCCACAGATCCATTGGCGGATAAGATGCCAATACCAGTCCTTCAACAAGATCCGTCGCTTCCGGGGTCTGATCCTTGTGATCTCGGTCCCTCTCCTCGTCATCTTGCCCACTGCCCAACGCCTACGACGATGACGGTACGTAACGGCATGTAACATAGTGGTAACAGAGTGTAACGACCGTTATGGAGTGTAACAGAG
>CM018905.1:10025135-10032635 GCA_009663005.1 Actinidia chinensis | reverse complement strand
AGGTAAATTTCTATATATACAAATACCCCTTAGAAACTCCTCTGCATCAAGCCTTCAAAGCAAGGAGAGAGAGGGACAATGTTTTAGATACCAATTGAATGTAATTGGATGTTTCACCATATTCTTGTTAGAGATTTTTAAAATATTAATAGTGTTAATTTTGAGATTTTTTGTAAAACTTCCTTATTCCTTTAGAATACTCATCTTTTGTATGTGGGTTTTGTTCCACATTGATTAGATAAAAAAAATTCTTCTTTATATATAGACACATGTTTAAAGTATTAAATATGATTGGATCTAAAAGGGCTATGCTATGGTACTTCGCACCACAAATCGGCGAGCCAATGCTTCGCACCATGAACCCGTGCCACGTACGCACGTGCGTGGCAGTGGGTTATGTGCCTGCAATGTGGGGCTTTGATGACGCACTTTGCACTTAGCACATTGGCATTAGGCGCCCTATCTTATTGCAACTTGGCGACAAGTGGCAGTGACATGGCACTTGCGTGGAAGTCAAATTAATTGACTGTTGGTAGTGACATGGTATACGCTAATGCAAGGGGTGCGATGGTTAGAAGAGTTACGATCTAAGTCGTTGATCGTAATAGTGTGATCTGACGGATATAATCCAATCCAAAAGGTTGTGATTGTACGAATTGATTCAACAGTCATAACTAATCGTGAATGGTTATGATTGAAGGGGTACGTAGTAGCCTATAAATAGACCACCCCTTAGTCCATTTTCACAAGAGAAAATCAGAGAAGAAAAGAAAGATTACTTCCATATTGTTTTAAGCATTTATTTTGAGATTTTGTTATTTTGCAAAAATAAAATCTTAAAGATTTCTAGTTCTCTATTTACAAGTTACATAGATATTCTGATTGTTTCTGTTTGTGCAAATAAGGACAGTAAGAATCAAGCGTTCAAGTTTCATTATATCTTAAAGACAAATTTGTTGTAATCATGCACACCATTTAGTGGGACAAATATTGTCATTAAAAGAGCGACGTAGTAACGCACCTTGAAATGTACAGTATTTACTGTATTTGAAGACAACGCTATACCAAATAAATTTTCAAGCAATTCTTGACCAATGTATTTCTAGTTTTGGGTGTAACTTTGCCGCAAGTTCTTTATTGATCTCATATAAGGGAATTTGGTTACTAGATTCTTTTGACGTGTAGCATGGAAGGGGCAGACACATGATTTTATCCTTGGATAGGCAAGTGTACATACAAATTGTAAAAATTAGTAGCTTATGCTACTATAAAACTAGATTATTTTTTTGGTTTTTTGGAAATCTTGGGGTGGCGGTTGCCCCTTGCTGCCCCTTAGGATCCCTAAGCATGGGCAAAGACAGATGCAAAATTTTAACCTTGGGGAAGTGAATGTGCATACAAAACATAAAATTATAATTTACGTAGGAAATGCAATATTAACTTCACTCTTGGGTGGCAAACATTATTAGCTAAAACGACTACAAACCTAGTTTTTTTTTTTTGAAAACCTTGAGGTGGTAGTCTTCCCAGCTGTCCCCCTTAGGCCCATCCCTGGGCATGGGAATACAAACAAGCATAAAAATGTGTTTTAAGTTTGACTTGTTCGCCTTTTGAGCTAATCTAGAATGAGATTTTATAAATTATTGATTAGATTACTAAGCCAAGGTACGGCCAAGTTCAGAAATTTAGTGAACTTATATGTGTTTAGGCTTTGATTTGCTTACTTGTCAATTTCAAATGAGCTTTTATTGATCCAAATACGAGTCTAGCTTAGTTTGATTTGTATTTGCAGCAATAATTGTTCCCAAGGTGCTATGCAATAGTAAATCTGTTACGTCAAGCAAGTGGAGAGTATCACCCAGCCGAACTCCCTCCAATATGATTCTCCACGAGATTCTTAATGCCAAACGTAATCGAGGAGGAGATCTATGCGATAAGCTTAGCAGTCGAACTATCGCGGCATCAAGAAAAGACATCATCCCAGTAGGGTTAGCGACTTGAACAACCAGGCCTAAGCCAAGGGAACCAGTCTCAAAGAACCGAACGCCATTCTCCCGAGACATCTAGGGAATAGATCCTCCAGAGAAATTTACGCCACCAAGGTTCACACTATATGACGATAAGTCAGACCCGAGATCCCACATAAGTCATGTCAGATAGATAATGGCGCTCTGAAATCACTTGGATGCATTGATGTGCCAGGTATTTCCATCGAGCCTAGGTGATCTTGGGTTGAAATGGCTTAACCAGCTGCTTGCCGAATCGATTAGAAGTTTTCACCAACTCACTAAATCATTTGTAACTCGGGTTCGTTATAAAAACCAAAGCGTCAAAGGGCATTGGTTCTCTTCTGACACTCAGAAAGGGCCATAATGAATCATTCCACAACTACAACAAGCATTATTGGGAGACTTATAACAAAATCAAAGAATGTTCATAAGAGTTAGCAGTGGCTAGCTATAAGCTCGACCTAACTATTGGTGAAAGGTTCTGGGAAGACTTGATGCTCAGCCCTCCGACCGACCGACCTCTGGGACCTCATGTCTCGGGTCAAAATGTTCACTTGACTAGACGAAGACATCCGTCAAGCAAAACAAAATTCAGGCTCAACTCCCTGGGGTGAAGGGCAGTTCAAAAGACTAAAGGAAAGCTCAGCTAATCATGAGAACTGGGCTAGACAATGTATCAATGTGGTATTCAAAGAACCAATCTACAAGCTTCTTGCATGAATACGAGATAAGCCATACTTCAAGAAGTTCAGCCCCTTGGGAGGAGACCCCAAAAGGCGCAATCAAAGGTGAAAATGTTCCTATCGCGAGGAGAAAGGACACAAAACTAAGAGTTGTCAAGCTCTAAAGACTTTCCTTGACTAGCTCGTCCAGGATAACACTTGAAAGGAGTTCGTGTATCAAGAAAAGACCAGAGCAGAGGAAGCCGAGGCCAAACCAGACTCCGAGTTTAACCAGAGCACTGAAGAAACAAAAGAAACCCAAGAGGAAGACCTTCCCATGTGGATTATTCACATGATAGGGGGTCCAAATCACCCCAATCTTGAGCATAGGATCCATGGGGAGATCCACATGATCCGACAGATGAACAAGGTACTCTCGGTCCAATCAACAGCTATGAAATTGAGGCAGACAATATCCAAACCAGGAAGTATCACATTTACCAAAGCTGACTTCGAGAGTGTCCAGCATCTCCACGCCAACCCCCTGGTCATTCATCTTAGGATAACAATTATGACGTGAAGAGAATCCTGGTAGATATTGGGAGCTCTAATGAGGTGATGTATTATGACTTCTTTAAGCAACTCAAACTTTCAAAATCAGACTTAAAACCAGCCTGAGTCCCTCTGGTCGATTTTAATGCTCAATCTCACTAGCCTTTGGGAACTGTAGCTCTCAAAATTTGAGTTAGTTCCCAAAAGATGGTGATGGAGTTCGTAGTTCTTAACATTCCTTCCCCATACAATGCAATTGTCAACCGAGATTAGCTGTAGAGGATGAAGGGAATGACTTTTACATTGCACCAAGTCATCAAATTTGCCACCCCCGAGGTGAGAAAACCCTTTTTATGGAGATCAAGTAGCAGCCCAACAATGTTATCTTGCTACGATCTCTACTAAAGTGGCCATGAAAGAGGTGCAACTGATTAAGGAGGAGCGCGAGGTCCTGAAAGAATCAGAAGAGAACCCGAGGCTAAGGTCGTGGAGGACCTGATATACTATGAGCTGGATGAGCCAAGCTCGGATAATTTCTTTCTCATTGGTGCAAACCTGGAGGAGCGAGAGAGAACCGAGTTCATCCAATTCCTTACAGTAAATATCAAGGTTTTCTCATGGACACACTACGAGATGTCAAGGATAAACCCTAAATTCATCAAACATGAATTGAATGTCCTCCCCAATGCCCAACCAGTCAAACAACGGGGAAGAAGATCCACACCCGAGCATGTGGATGCTGTGATTGAAGAGGTGAAAAGGTAAAAGGAAGCAAATTCAATAACAAAAGTTCTTTACCTGAGCTGGCTGTCTAACACAATCATGGTAAAGAAGAAGACTGGCAAGTGGAGAGTCGGCGTCAACTTCACAAGCCTTAAACGGGCTTGTCTGAAAGACTATTTTCCTTTGCCGAAGATCGATCAATTGGTGACTACACTTTAGGTCATGCCTGGATAAGCTTCCTGGATGTATACTGAGGTTATCACCAAATAGCAATGCACGAGCCCGAACAAGAAAAAACTGAATTCATCACCCCCGAGGAGTATTCTTCTACAAGGTTATGCCCTTCGGGCTGAAAAACCATGGATGCATACATCGATGATATGGTGGTTAAAAGCAAAAGAGAGCTAGACCATATTAGGAATTTAACCAAAGTGTTCGCAATACTGAAAGAACACAAGCTGAGATTAAACACAACAAATTGCGCTTTTGGGGTGAGTTTGGAAAAATTCCTGGGGCACTTGGTGACAAGACGAGAGATCGAGGCAAATCCAAAGCAAATTATAGCGATCAACAACGTCGTAAGCCCGAGGACTGCGAAGGAGCTCCAAAACCTGACTGGAATGACAGTAGCATTCAACTGATTCATCATTAAGTCATCTGATAAATGTCGTCCATTCTTCCAACTCCTTCGCAAAAATATAAAGTTTTTATGGAACAATGAGTGTGAGCTCGCACTCTAATAATTCAAAAATTATTTAACCAAACCACTACTTCTTTCCACTCCGGGTGAGGGAGAGTTGCTCTACGTCTACCTTGTTGTCTCTAAACATGCCACTAGCTCGGTACTTCTGAGAGAGGTAGAAGGAGACCAGCACCCGATCTATTTTGTTAGCAAGACGTTTACGGATTTCTAAACAAGGTACCTACCATTGGAAAATCTCATTCTAGCCCTAGTCTTATCTTTGCGAAAACTTATATTTTCAAACACATCCCATCACTGTATACACAGAGTTTTCACTCAAAAATATTTTGTCAAAAGCAGGTTTGTTTGGCCGACTCTCTAAATGGACTATTGAGCTCGGATAATAAGACATAAAATTCATGCCAAGGGCAGCAATAAAAAGACAAGTCTTGGCTGATTTTGTGGCTGAGTTTTTATCCCGAACTATGAGTCTAGAGCAAGGTTGCTTTGCATCTGCACACTAAGGGGAGGAAAGCTCAAAAGCAAAGTCAGGTGAATTCCGACAAGTACTCGAGGATCACAAGGTTATTAGAGAATCACCCAAAATGTAAAATCAAATGTCGTATGCGAGATCTTTGAGGTTCTAGAGGTTGTTATGGAACCACCTCAGATCGATCTCACCTCGGCATAGAAGATGTTCATTGATTGAGCAAAAAACAGTCTAGGAGCGGGGGCAGGAACTGTTTTAAAAAGTCTTGAAGGAGAAATTTTTGAGCACTACCTCAGGCTAAATTTCCCTGCAACAACTAACGAAGCCAAATACGAAGCTTTCATTGTGGGACTTCGGTCTGTCGGCAAAATAAAATTTCCCGAGCTCCATATATTCAATGACACAAGACTGGTAGTTAACCAAGTCACACGAAAATTTGAAGCTATGGAGGCCAAGATGGCTAAATATTTGGTAGTGGCAAAAATTTCCTTACCTGATTCAAAGTAGTAAAAATTGAACAAGTGGAGAGGGACTTAAATTCGCATGCAGACATACTGGCAGGCCTTGCATCAATTTTCAAAAGGGAAATAGAGCGTACCATTGCAGTCGATTTGATCTTGGCCCCAGTCTCAAAATGACCTAAGAATCCATCCTAGTCAACACCGAGCTAAGGCCAAGCTAGATGGACCCAATTGTGAACTTCATGCCACCTGACAAGCAACTAAAAGATAAGAAAGAAGCACACAAAATCCAAATAAAGGTAACACGGTTCTGGATCTCCCATAACAGAGACCTCTACAAAAGATCGTATCTAGGACCCCTACCTAATGTGCATCCACCTAAGCCTAATCAAAGATGTGCTATTCGAAATCCATGAAGGCATTTGTGGACTGCACTTTGGGGAAAGATCATTCGTTCACCGAGCCCTGACTCATGGATACTAATGGTCATTCATGCAAAAGGAGGCCCAGGTGTACATCCTCAAGTGTACCAAATGCCAACTTTTATCCCCTTGATTCATCAACCAGCAAAGGACTTGACCCCTCTCACTAGTTCGTGGCCCTTCGCCCAATGGGGAATGGACATCATGAGGGTCCTACCCTAAGCTCTGGGGAACAAGAAATTTTTGTTAACAATGATAGATTACTTCACAAAATGGGTGTAAGCCGAACCACTAGCCCAAACTAGAGAGATGGACATAATCAGATTCATCCTCAAAAATATTCTATCCATATTCGGCATCCCCAGGGCCTTTGTATCAGATATATCAAATAACGGAACTCAGTTTGTGGGCAAAAAAGTTAAAGACTTATTAGAGCAAATGAAAATCGAGTTCTACAACTCAACACTGAACTACAAGCAGCGCAACAGACAAACCAAGGCCACTAACAAAATAATCATGAACGGGATCAAGAAGAGGCTTGAAAAAGCCAAAGGCAAATGGGTCGAGGAACTACCAAATGTTTTGTGAGCCTATCAGACAACGTCACGGAAAGTGACGAACGAAATGCCTAACGCTCTGGCTTTCAGATTCGAAGTTGTAATACTGTTGGAGGTTAGTTTACCCACAATACGAACCAAAGCATATAACGTCAGTCATAATGAGAAAGTTTTATCTCGAGACCTCAACCTCACTGAAGAACAAAGAGATAATGCACTAATACGAATGGCTGACTATCAGAAGATAATGCACTAATACGAATGGCTGACTATCAGAAATAGTTGGCCAAAATATACAATTAAAAGGTCCAACATAGATAATTTTCAGTTGGAGACCTTGTTCTAAGGAAAGTTGTTGGAAACACCAAGGACTTAGCAGACGAGAAGCTCGACCCAAATTGGGAAGAACCATACAAATAGTTAAGCTCGCCGAAAAGGGCACTTACTACCTAGAAGATCCTAAAGGTAAACAAGTTCTGAGACCTTGAATTCCAACAATATGAAAAAATACTACCATTGAAATGTAATTTTTCTAATCGAGATGGCATTTATGTCAAATATACTCGTAAAAACTTTTTACTTAAAGATTATACTTTTTGTTCTTATCAAAATCAAATATTTTTCTTAATTCTATAAGAAATAATCCATTTAAAAACAATCTATACTAGAAAAGAACTCCCCATTTGCTTAAGCACGAGCTTAAGATGACTTGAAAACGCGGGCAAGGCCGTAGAACTATCAAGCATTCGGCTTGAGCATTGCAAGACAAGGTCGAAAAGCACTATGCACTATGAGCATGCCAAAAATAGCAGATTCTCGCTAAGGCATGACCTAACTTGTCTGAATAAGTTGTGCCAAGTAAGAAAAAGAACCCATCCTTACAATTGGTCGAGCAGCTACAACGTTAGGGAAGAGTTAGCCGAACTCTATACAAATTCTAAG
>CM018905.1:9727635-9732635 GCA_009663005.1 Actinidia chinensis | reverse complement strand
CCTTTGCTGAAGCAGATCTTGGCTTTGTGTCGTCTTACTTTATGCAAGTGTCATTAAATTAGACGTTTTGATGAAGAGGGAGAGCAAAGAATTCATTGTCGAGGATTTGCTTCGTGTATACTGCATAATGAGGCCTAGAGGAGATCCTGAGACCCAGATGTATACTGGTAATCACTATTTGTAACTCCAGAAGCCTAATCAGCCTCAAACGAGGTTGGTTACCGATGCCCCAGACAAAGACTTGTATTTGAATGATTTTGTTTGGGTCTTTTTCAGGAATTGGGAGTTCCAAGATGATGATCTCGGTCATTTTTCATTTCCAATATATAGGGGCTATGTCCTTGTTGGTAAGAGTAAATTTAATCTCAGTTTCTTTTACCTTGTTTTTTTGAGTATATCTTGTACTTATTTCATTTCTGATAGTCTGACATTTCTTCCATCTTGGTTTGATTATTACAGGATTTAGTTACAGATACTAGAGGAGGTCTAAGTGTTGTACCACAGTGATCGAAGCGGTGAACAATTGTGGTAGGACACGAAAGGTTGTCGAGTTACTAAATTACGTCCTAATCTACCACCACGTCATCCCCCACTGAGGTGATCATCTAAGGTAGACAAGGCTTCTACCCCTGCACATCCGCAAATGAGCTCCGAGGGGTAGGCGTTCACTTTCCATTGAAGTAAGCAATCTCATTGAAGGAACTGCTTCCGAGCTTGCACGCCTAAGGCAAGAGGTTGAGGGGTAGAATAATGGTTCCAGCGAATCAAGTTCTTCCGATTCATTTAGACTTAGTGACGAAGAGGCAGCAGGCAAAGAAGTAGTAGGGGATGGGGAAAATATAGGTCCCAGACCCAAAGCCTTGGGTAAGAAAAAGGCTGCAGGACACGAGCCCGCTAAATAGGCCCTTGATCTGATTTTAGCCATCCTCATCCTAACGAAGGTTCAGTCAAATGCCCCGTCATACCAGCGAGCTAACCAGAGGAAGGAGAAGTTCCCCGCGGAAGGGCCTTCTTGCCCAAAGAGGGGGATGGGGTTGGCATCTCGGCTACTCCCTTGAGGATTGGTTGCGTCCCCAAGCTTTGGGCTCCCAAATTTGCTGTTGTTGAGCTCGGAAAGCAGGTCACCAATGTTGATACCTTGGGGGATCACAAAACTTGCTTGGCCTTGGGGAACGTCATCATGCTCCCATAGGATGTGGTTGATCATGTTGCGGAGGGCTCAGAGGAGTTTAAAGACAGGTTTATTATGCAAGGCATTCAGGTATGTTTACCAGCTCGGTTAGTCCTTGCATTATTTCCTTTTGATACTTAGTAAATTTATTGTGTTTGTTTTTTCAAATCCTCCAATGAGTTGTAGCGAATTCTGAACGCTTGAAGAAGGTCAATAAGAGGGCCCACGTTTTTTAGAATGAGCTAAAGCAGTCCAAACTCGACTTGGCTGCAGCAGAACAGGTCCCCGTTCATGCCCGTAATGATGTTAAGGCTGTCCTCGAGCAAATGAACAAGGCTCTACAAGACTTGGCTAAGCTTCAGACGATGGCTTCTAGTGAGATGTTCAAGAAGGTTTTTAATTGTGGCTACAATCAGGCTGGCGACTCTTATGAGAAGCAAGTGGTTGAACTGTGCCCAAGTATTTTTCAAGAAGGCTAGCTTGCCTTCCTGAAAGAGCTTGAGATTCCTTAGGATTATCTCGCCTAGAATGCGGTAGCCCCACCAGTTGAGGATCCTAACTCACCCACAGTTTACTCCCCAATTATCCTCCCGGGCTTCAATGAAGAAGAATACGCTAACCAGTCGGCTAAGGATTAAGGTGCTGACGCTAATGTGGCTCAGGACAATGAGCTCGGGGTTGGCAAAGGATAAGGGTTTGTGGGTTCTGAAGGAGAAGGTGCTGATGAGAAAAACCCACCAGAAGAGTAGTTTGTTTGGTCTATTTTTGCTCTTCAATGTCATACTTTTGATTTTTGGACAACTATTGTTGTAAAGCTGTTTCAAATTCTTATAGTTCTTTTTGTCTTTAGCTCGTCAATGTAGTATATTTGCCTTTGAATAATCATCGTTTTTACACGAACATGCTTTCAATTCGTGCGATACTCCTTTTCCCAGTTCTTTTCATGCTTTTTGCCTTTTGAATAGTATACTTAGGCAAAACTTATGGGGCGTAGTTCGAAACTCGCATAAAGCTCGGCTAGCTCTCCCTTAGATTTTTGCTAAGTATACTCAGGTAAAACTCATGGGGCGGAGTTCAGAGCCCGCATAGAGCTTAGCCAACTCTCCCTCAAATATTTGCTAAGTATACTTAGGCCAAACTCATGGGACAGAGTTCGGAGCTCGCATAGAGCTCAGCTAACTCTCCCTTAAATTTTTTGCTAAGCAAACTTAGGCAAAACTCGTGGGACAGAGTTTAGAACTCGCGTAGAGCTCGACTAACTCTTTCCTTAAATTGTTTGCTAAGTAAACTTAGGCAAAACTCGTGGGACAGAGTTTGGAGCTCGCGTAGAGTTCGACTAACTCTTTCCTTAAATTTTTGCTAAGTATACTTAGGCCAAACTCATGGGACGGAGTTCGGAGCTCGCATAGAGCTCAACTAACTCTCCCTTAAACTTTTTGCTAAGCAAACTTAGACAAAACTCGGGGGACAGAGTTCAGAGCTCATGTAGAGCTCAACTAACTTTTCTCTTAAATGTTTGCTAAGTATATTTGGGTAAAACTAATGGGACAGAGTTTCGGACCTTACATAGAGATTGGCTAACTCTCCCTTAAACGTTTTGCTAAGTAAACTTAGGCAAAACTCGTGGGACAAAGTTCGGAGCTCGCGTAGAGCTCGGCTAACTCTTCCCTTAAATCTTTTGCTATGTAAACTTAGGCAACACTCGCGAGACAGAGTTTAGTGCTCACACAGAGCTTGGCTAACTCTCCCTTAAACTTTTTGCTAAGTAAACTTAGGAAAAACTCATGGGACAGAATTCGAAACTCTCGTAAAGCTCGGCTAACTCTTCCCTTAAATGTTTGCTAAGTACTGCCTTCTTAATTGCAGTTGTTCCGCCTTCCTTCTTAATGGCAGTCCTTTTGCCTTCCACATGAATGACGGTCTGTTTACCTTCTTTCTGCCACTATAAATTGAGCAGACCCCTTGTTTTTTGCATCTCAAAATTCAACAGACCGCTTCTGATCAGTCGGATAGAATCACCGTTCCAGGCAACAAACTCTCTTATAGCTGATATACAATCTATTATGAGCAACATATTGTTTATTAGCTAAAGGAGAATTTGTTACTGATAAATAGTCTGCCTCAGGTTGAGGTTAACTCATGCATATCATCTGGATGACCACGTTCCCAATTGAACATGTCCCTTATCTCAAGGCAACCATCCACGAAGACTACACAACAGAGCTCAAACGTCTTCCAAGAGTGTTGAATGGTTTTCATGCAAGAGCTCGACACCATTCCCGAGTTTGGACGATTTTGTACTTTAATAATATTATATTCTAAATAACTTGGTAATGCAAAATCGACACCATTCTCTAGCTTGGACAATTCTGTATTGTATTCTGAACAATTCTCTGTAATGAATGAATTCTCTTTCTGGATCTTACTTGCATTTACTTTCTATTTCAACGTTTTCTGCTTTTGTATTTAGTCTAAGTACACTTTTGCAAAGTTCCTAGGACAGAGCTTGAAGCTCGCGTAGAGCGACCGATTTTTTCTCAATTTTTATTAAGTATACTTAGGCAAATTTTATGAGATAGAGCTCGGAGCTCACGTAGAGCTTGGCTAACTCTTCCCTAAACTTTTGCTAAGCGGACTTAAACAAATTTCGTGAGACAGAGCTCGGAGCTTGCTCAAAGCTCAGCTAACTCTTCCCAAGTTTTTTGTTCAGTATACTTAGGAAAATTTCGTGGGACAGAGCTCGGAGCTTGCTAATAGTTTGGCTAACTCTTTTCAAGTTTTTTGCTAATTATAATTGGGCAAAACTCGTGGGACATAGCTCGGAGCTTGTGCGAAGCTCGGCTAACTCTTCCATACATTTTTCACCTTACCTTATAATGCTCAGGTCAGATGCTTGGACAGAAAATAGAATCTTTGAGTAAGAAACTTTTACAATTGTATTTGATATAAATACCATATCGATCAAAAAGATTATATTTCAATGGTAGTGCTTTCTCAAGTTGTTGGAATTTCAAAGTCTCAAAGCTTGTTTCCCCTTGAAATCTTTGAGGTAGTAAGCGTCCTTACCGACGAGCTTGACTATCTTGTAGGGTCCTTCCCAGTTCGAGCCGAGCTTTCCATCAGTCAGGTCCTTGGTGTTTCCAACAACTTTTCTTAACACAAAGTCTCCTACTGAAAATTATCTATGTTGGACCTTCTGGTTGTACGTTTTTGCTAACTGTTTCTAATAGTCAACCATTCGTAGAGTGTTCTCTCGTCATTCGTCATCAAGGTCGAGGTCCCGAGCTAAGACTTCCTCATTATAATTGGAATCATATGCTTTTGTCCGTATTGTGGTCAAATCGACCTCCAACGGGATTACAACTTCGAATCCAAAAGCCAAGGAGTAAGGCGTTTCGTTCGTTACTTTCTGCGGTGTGGTCCGATAGGCTCACAAAATGTTTGGTAGTTCCTTGACCCATTTTTCTTTGACTTTTTTAAGCCTCTTCTTGATCCCATTCATGATTGTTTTGTTGGTGGCTTTGGCTTACCCGTTGCACTACGGGTAGCTCGGTGTTGAGTTTTAGAACTCGATCTTCAATTGTCCCAATAAATCTTTAACTTTTTTGCCTACAAACTGAGTTCCATTATTTGATACAAAGGCCCTAGGGATGCCAAAACTGGACAAAATGCTTCTACGGATGAATCTGATTATGTCCATCTCATTAATTTGGGCTAACAGTTTGGCCTCCACCCACTTTGTAAAGTAGTCCGTTGCTGCTAACAAAAACTTCTTGTTCCCTAGAACTCGGGGCAGGATCCCCACGATGTCCATCCCTTATTATGCAAA
>CM018905.1:9672635-9675135 GCA_009663005.1 Actinidia chinensis | reverse complement strand
TATTATTATTTTCTCAGAACTAGTGTCTTTTTCTTAATTTTCTGGCAACCAAACTGGGATGTATTATTGTGGTATCCTGTTGACCAGCATAATCTATGGCTTGAAGAAAAATTTGAAAAACTGCTTTCGCATTTAAGTGTCGCAACCACTAAATTAACCCCTTGATTTTAAGGAATATAATAAAATAAAGAGACGAAACAGAAAAAATTGTATGCTAGATAATGACTTTGAAATAAGTACTGGTGCTTTAAATTACATTAATGTCATGGTTATACGATATTGGTAACAAATTCTGAATTCTAGAAACGTTTTGTAGGAGTAGAACATCACCTAATACAATTTCTTTTATATATTCTTTTTCATGTTTTCGAATATGAAGTCTATACCAAGCCTATGCCTGGAAGCATTAATATTATGAGGTTAGAATTTTGCAATCTAAATTATACGATTACGTGGAAATTTTAAAACACATGGATTTACGAGTATCTTACAACATTTTGAGAACACTGTTTGAAAAGAGAATCTCGTGCCATATCAAGAGACTCTGACTGAGTGCGGCGAGTGGCTCATTGGCTACTGAAATGTGCTCTCTTTGCCTTGACCCGTGACCGTGAAGCGGATGCTGCCAGGATTAAATCCCTTCTCCGTGACTTAGTGGAGTGCCACGAAGGGACCACCTGCCGCGAGCCCTACTTGCTTCGTTTTAGTACTTTGTTCGCTGAATTGAGTGATAGGATCGTCCCCGTTGCTATCAACACTAAGCAGAACATGTTCCATGGAACCACGGTCCGAGGGGTCAAATTCTGGAACGCGTATTTCTACTTCATGAACCTGAGGCCCACGTACAAAGTCACCTTCCTCGACCGATTGCCAGATGAGATGACTTGCAAGGCCGGAGGGAAATCGGCCATCGAGGTGGCCAATCATGTGCAGAAGGTGTTGGGTGCGGTTCTTGGGTTCGAGTCCACTAAGTTGACTAGGAAGGATAAATATATTTTGTTGGGAGGGAACGATGGGAAGCTGGAATCTTCCAAGAAGTAATTGAGAGATGGGTAATTTGGTCATTTTCTGATATCAGTTGTTTCATGGTAGTCTTGTATGCTTGCTAGTTTGGCGTTGTTTTGGAATTATGATGTAAATTTGCTTGATTGGTCACCTAATTTGGTCGAGGAAGCAAAGGAACTATTTGTATTGATTTCCAACAGTTGTAAGGCACAGAGTCTTGAATGGTCTTAAGCTTTGCTGCGGGTGATGGTACCCACCTACCATGTCGAAAATTTGTTCAACCAAGTAATAGTCTAATGCATGTATGACTAAATTCACCCATAAAAAAAAACAAAAATGGAAGTATGTTATTTAACAACTTCCTTGTCTTGTAACAAGAGCAATATATATATATATATATAAACTCATCCTCGAGGTGGGTCTCATAAGAGAACTTCACATCATAATTTCAGAATAAGAAGAATGTGGCGGGTTCCATAATAGAGTCTATATGCTTCGACTTAGTTTGTGTTCATATAGAAGCGTTTGTTAGAATAGATATGACTCTAGGCGGCAAGGGTACGTAGCTCGGTTGGTAAAAAGTTTATTTTTGTGTTCAAGTGGTTGTCAGTTTAAATTTTCTTAAGGCCACTGAAAATTTGTATAACCGTTAACTTTATGACTCAAAATTAGTCTATTTCGTACTAAATTGAGATGGACATATATGCTGCTCTATAAAAATAAACTCTTGGCGACAAGAGGTTGGTGAATCCATAAAGAAGAAGTTTCCAAGCAAGAGAGAACAAGCGGGCCTTGTGTGGTTGATGCAGAAGTCAAACGTCACAACTAACTAATACAGCAAATTGGACATTCATCAAATGAATGCTTCACATGGAAGTGTCCTTTGTCTCTATGAAACTAGACTCCCATGTACTGCAATAAGGATTTTAGATTTAGGTAGTGCATGTTTGTCGTAGCTTATAAGTTATATTTTTTATTTTTTTTGTCTTAAAAGTTGTGTCAAAATATTTTGCACCACTTATGCTTTTGTTTAAGAACAAAAGATAACTTATAAAATTTGAGAAAAAAGCTGATTCTAGCTCTATTTTAAAGTTTCAGCTTTTCTATATATTGTCGGGTATGCATGCACTATTTATTTAATTTTGATCGGAATACATTCACTATTTATTATTGATACTTCACTAAAGACGAAAAAAAACAGAAATTAAAATAGCTAAAAAAACCTAAAACAATTTACCCGAAACCCTATTTATGATAAATTCAATTATTTTGGTTTATTTTTGTTTTTCTCGAATTTTTATCATGCTTTTGTCAAAGTTCTTTACTTTTCAGAAAAAAGAATTATGACCAAAAATGATAAAAGTTCACAAACAAAAAAAAATCAAAATAATCTAATTTGTTCCAAACGGAGCCTTAAGTGGGAAGAACAAATTAATCTCTCTTTTGGTGGACCCTGGTCCGGTACTCCGCCCAACCCAACTTGCTTTTTTACGAG
>CM018905.1:9467635-9470135 GCA_009663005.1 Actinidia chinensis | reverse complement strand
AAGAGATTCCCAAATGGAAAATGTAAAAGAGCATGAAGAGAATGTACAAGTAATGGGTGTAGAAGAAGAGCTCAAACATGTTTCTTCTTATGCGAGGGAAGGTGGTTGCCCATAACAACAACCCAAATAGCAATGACAGCTCTCCAGCTACATTTGATACACCAACAGCATTCCAATTCACCAGCTACATTGCACCCAAAAAAAATAAAAATATAGAATTAGTTTTTTCATGTAGCAGTATAAAAAAAATGGAATTAATTTTTTCATGCAGGCTGTACTATTCGGGGTTGACAACTCTGATTTAGGCCAAGTTGGGGATAATAATTTTTTAAATTTTTTTTATTTGTTTTGGTTTTCAAGTCTTTTTTTTATCTTTTGTGAATTTCTTTTACAGTTTCATCAAAATTTTATACTTTTTTAATTTCTCTTGACGAAAGGAGTCCGAAAATAATTTTTTTAAAATCTAATTTAGAAAAAAAATCACTAAATACAAAAAGAAACTTATTTTAGATGATATTTTTGGATAAAAATAATTTTTTTCGTCTTTAGTAAATTTTTTTCGAAATTAGATGAAATTTTTTATATTTTCGTACTTATTTTGTCAAGAGGAACTGAACAAGTATAAAATTTTAATCAAACAGTAAAAAAAATTTGCCGAAAACAAAAAAAATAAAAACCAAAGCTGAAAAAAACTTGCACCAAACAATGCCCTTGATAATGATAATGCACCAAAATGGAAAACGTAACCCACACACCAGTGGTCTAATCAGAAATTTAATATATTAAGTGTTGTCATTCATTAGTCATCATTTATTTCATTATGTCTCAACTCTATTTTTTACAAAACCTATTAAATAAAATTTGACGTTAACATATATCCTATGATTCTCGTCCTGACATTGTAAGATTCTATTTTCATAATAATAACAGTACAAAGTCGTTCAAACTTGTCATAATACATGCAGCATAAAAACTTAAAGACGTTGTCACTCAATTTTTTTGTGAAAAAAATTGCATTTCTCTCTTGAGATTTATTGAAGCATGATTAGATCAACGTCCTCAACGAATCTAAAGAGAGAGATGCAATTTTTAGTCGAATCAAATAGAGAGCGTGAGAATAGACAAAATAAACATCCACATAGGAAAAAAATTGAAAGAATTGGGTGGATCCCAAACCTAACAAATTCAAATATTCTACCTCATCAGCTGTGCATTTGGGGTGCAAGTTGAGTGTACCCATAGTATTATCCAAAAAAAAGTCTTGAAACATGACTAAAGAGTGTCGTGTGATTAGAAAGGAGAGTGCGTGGCTCTTAATTAACTTTTACTTTTTTAAAAAAATAAAAATAAAAATAAAATAATCATATTTTTTTAATAAATATGGTAACGTTAAATAAAAGAAAGCTCTTTGAATATATGAAAATAATATATATTCCTAATAGAAATTAGAAAGTTGAGTTTGCTTCCAAAATAATTTTTTATTAAAGTTATAATTTTTTATAATTTGTAAAAATACATTTTTTTGGTAATTTTCTTGTGGATATTTTTTTTTTGAATTACTTAATATGAATAAAAAAGGAATGTGATCTCTCAAGTCTCAACTCATGGGTCCCATGGGAATACAAGTCCAAGACTCAAAAAGTATGGCATTAATATGATGTGGGTGGGATCGCCATAGTAGAATATTGTGCATTCTCTGCAGTAAATTCCATATTCCCCTGCCCCACATGGGTCCCACCTATGAATTATGATGCACTTATTTCATTACCCATGGTGGCCCACTGGCCCACTAGGTACAAAGAAGAATTTGGACTACAAGGCTAACAAGACAATATCTTTCTTGTTAGCCTAATGGAGAATGGACCCAAACCTTATGAATATTTTAAAAAGAAGAAAAAAAATCCCACTTTGGCCTATTTTTTAAATTTTTTTTTAGATATTTTAATTTTTAATTTTTTCATATTTAGTAATTTTTTTTAACCACTCGATTAAAAAAATTATACTTTTAGATTGCTCTTGACGAGTTTGTTCAAGTTTGAAAAAAAAATTATAATGAAAATAAAAGAAATTAACTAATTTGTTAAGTAAAAATAATTTTTTTTAGTGAACATTTTTTATAATTAGATGAATTTTTTACGTTTTTCAGCCTCCTCTCCTAAAGAGGAACAAAAAAAATGTAAAATTTTAATCAAATAATTAAAAAAATTTATAAAAGACAAAAAAATTCAAAAACTAATTTTTTTTAGTGAACATTTTTTATAATTAAATGAAATTTTTATGTTTTTCAGACTCCTCTCCTAAATAGGTACAAAAACACTGTAAAATTTTAAACAAACAATTAAATTTTTTTATAAAAAATAAAAAAATTCAAAAACTAAATAAGCTAAAAAAAATTCAAAAGATTCTAGACGAACCGAATCCAATGTTTTCATTCTCATGTGTCAGTCCCACCACTAACTCGGACTACCCACTAGGATTCTCAAATTCAAATTCCCATCAA
>CM018905.1:9440135-9442635 GCA_009663005.1 Actinidia chinensis | reverse complement strand
GGCGATTCAATCATCGAACCAGTCACGAGTTGATTGAACCAGCTAGTTTTCGATGGATCTAAAAGTTCAAAGAAAAACATAGAAAGTAAGAACAAATTTTGAGTGATGGCTAGGTTTTCTCTTTTGTTCTTCAGTTCTAGCAGCCAACAGAACCAGCGACGGTTAGCAATGACCAACGGTGGCCATCAACGATAGCAGACCAACAACTTCCTCAAGCAATCGCATGAATATTGAGATCAATTTGTGTTAGGATTGCAACAACTTTACTGTATGTAGGAGACCAACAGCTAAGGATCATCAAAAAGCTTGCAGCCCATGGCCTTGCCCGGGCCTGACCCAACCCAGAATAGTATGGGCTGGGCCTGGGCTCAATTTTAAAACCCATGACCCAACCCATAGCCCGGCTCGTGACCCACCTTGAAGACCCGGCCCGAGACCCATCCCAAAGTCCAGTGTGAGGCCCGTACTTACTTTTTATCATTTTTTATGACAAATAATTTTTTTTATTTCATGTATTATTTTTTGTTATCTCATAAAATTAATAACTTTTTTTGGGAGAGTTGTGCAAATGATTGACAAATATATATGTGACAACTTAGATGAGATATATTTATATTGTAGTGATGTAGTCTCTCTCCTTAACTTCAATTGTTTATAATATTTTATATTTTTTATGTAAATAATCAATATCTATGGATGATTTCATATAATCACACATTATTTTTTTCATCTTTGATATTTTTTGACTTTTAATTTAAAATAAAATATATTTAAAAAAAATTATTTAAAGGTTCGTAGGCCTAGCCTTCAGACCCAAGTCTGGCCCGTAAAACCAGGTCCCGACCCATAGTCCCAGACCCGTGGACAGAATTTGGGGCTCATCTTTTTAGCCCAAGCCTGACCCGGTCCAATCCATTGACCAGTCAAAGTTCATCGAACTCGGCCCAAGCCCGACCAACCCGACCAAAATAGACTTGGACTGGCCCGACCCGACCCATTGGCGGCCCTTACCAACAGCCAATCTCTCTCTCTTCACTCTCTCTAATTCTTCTCTCTTAGGATACCAACAAGCCATATGCCTTTATCGGTAATTTTCCTCTCGTTTCTACTACTTGCCCAATGGGCTTTCGGCTACAATTGTAGCCCTCATTTTTTATTCCATCTCATCCTCGATTATGCCGCTAGCACAATTGCCTAGTGGCCTATTATTGTAGCCTTCATATTTGCTTTGAATAAATATGACATGATCTATAGTATAAGTTACAACTCTTTTGAATCTCAAATCTATTTCTCGCTATCTACGGTTGAAATTCATTTAACTTAATCTAACAGCTGAGATTTCACCTGAGATTATTTTTTTCCTCCAAAAACTATCACTTCATTCTTCTCAAAGGTGTGGGACCAACATAGGTTCTTGTCCAACGGATAAAAAATCTCTAAATTTGAGCATATTTTTTACTCATTAAATTATTTTTTAGTGGGACCCACAAAAAATAAACAAATTAAAACACTTCTTTCTTTCTCCCCCATTTCTCCCAAAGTAAAAAACTTTTTTCATACATTTTGTAGTAATATACCTCTTCGTATATACATGCATTGTATCTTTTATCTGACGTTTCTATTTTATCTGTTTTTTAAATTGTAAAACTCTGACGAGTACGCTTAAGAGGTGGTCTTTTTTTTTATTTAGTGTCCGTGGGCACGGGCAATTACTAGTCATAAATATTACTAATGAATTAATCAATTATTAATAAATTATAATTTAGTGTAATTATGATGTTTTTGTTTTTTGGAATTAAAAAAAATAATGGGACGAAGTATTTATTAAAAATTAGTTTTTATCTATTTTTTGTAATTCTAATGCATGTATGTTAATTTTTTATATTTAATATTTATTAATGACATAATAATGATGTCATAGTTCAATTTCAGTTTGACTTAATGGTTGAATTGGTGACCAGTCTACCTAATTTCTTTTTCAGTTCGTTTGCTGGTTCAATTTTCAAAACATTACTTGAAACAAGAATTTGCACCATCATCATTAACCTTGCATTCAAATGCACGTTGGCTCAAAATATAAATAAATTAATGATAAATCCTCAATTTTGTGGCATAGACAATTGGGGCATGTCTCCATGGATAGAATTGAAATATTGGTGAAGAATGAAATTTTAGAAAAAAACTAGACCTCAATGATTTTAAAGTGTATAGATTGCATTAAAGGAAACCAAATCAAGCATAGGTGGCGCAAAAAGCAGTGAGCTTCTTGAAATAATTCATGCTGATATTTGCAAAAATTTCATATCATGTTTTATTGAGGAAAAATACTTTATCACTTTTATAGACACCTCTTATGTTATGGATGTGTGTATCTTATCTTATTCAAGAAAAATTTAGAGAACATAAGAGAAAAAGGTTGACTCTAGAATCCATAAGAGAAAACATTAAAAGCTATAATAATTTCTAGATATTTCGTTGGTTATCTAAAAAAATTTAAAGG
>CM018905.1:9340135-9342635 GCA_009663005.1 Actinidia chinensis | reverse complement strand
TCACAAAAAGTAAGAACAAAACTTCAAAGCAGTATGAAAACTTTAGAATAATATTGATTATTACTTCTTTTATGTTTCAAAAAATGCTCCTGTAACACTATCGTGTAGTATTGCAGTTCAGGCGCACATAACGAATGGCCAAGTGAGGTTCCTTTCTGGTTTTTTCGAGGATATAGTCCTCACGACAGAGGTAAGAATAAATTAATTGGAAGTACTTTATTTTTTGGAGGGGTTTTGATGACAAATTATGATTTATTTTTTAATTTTTGTTTCAGGGTGGGGGTTGCATTATTTTAAACGAGTCTGGACATTCTGGCGAGTTTATTATCCGAATTAATATGCTCGAGAATGTGTACTCCTACATTAGTGCTGCGGAGCACAGCACCCACATGGTGTGGCTGCATCATTCCAGAGTTAATGCGCCTGACAAGATACTTATTCTGGTCACAGAATTTATCTACTTCATGTTCTATATGAATGGCTAAAGATCGTTACGTAGGGCGTTTACAATTGATCATAAGGGCCTGTTTGAGTTCTGTTTCATGCCTTTTTTTTGTATTAGACTGCGCATCATTTTTAGTATTTGGGAAGATGATAGAAGTTCTACGAGATTAAAGGCAGTTGCATCTATTTGTGTTGTCTCATGCATTAGTTTCTTATTGTTCAAAGTTGCGCCCAATTAGAACGTATTAATGGGTGGCCGGGAGGGTAAATATTAGATTCTTATTGCTAAAAATTACGCTCAGTTAGAACCTATTAATGGGTGGCTGGGAGGAAAAATATTAAAAAGCATTTTAATTCTACATAAAACATTTTTTCTGATAGCAATTTGTACATATGAGGATTGAACCCAGACGATAAGGCTGGTAAGGAATGCACCCAGCTACACTCTCTACATTAAGGTTGTTTTCTTTCCTTTTTCTTTTTAAAATAGGTAATAGGAACTATGTATGTTTAGATAATGCAAAATGAAAATCTCAGTTCGTTCTTTGAATTCATATGTTTCGTTAGGTGAGTCTACATGTGGATTCATTCAGAAACATTTTCAGTTTGAGAGCATATATAATCCCTTGAAACGTTTTTTGTTCGTGAACAGAAAATTGAAAGTAAAATGCTGGAGATGCCTTTGATGCCTTGGGTGATGTCAAATAACTTGAATTTATATATGTTTGGGCCCATATTAGGCGTAAGTTGATAAATTCGGTTCAATTTAAGATCTTTCTTTCTTTTTTAAACATGGGATTCATAGTCGATATATTCTCATATTGTTATTGTAATTTTATGGCGGCATGAATTTCAAAACCTGAAGTTGGGTACTTTTGAAGATTATAATATATTTTGGTCCGCATTCATGATCCAAAAATACTTATATGCATCTCTTGTTAATGGGTCTTACAAAATGGTGGAGATAGAAAAGCTTCTCTCTAGATTTATAATTGCAGGGAACATTCATTCCTTTTGTGAGTTGTGATGATTTAAATTGGTAAGCCAGAACCAATCATGCTCCTACAAATAGCATTATGGCTAGATGCACTTTATTTGGAAAAATATTAGGTATTCTCATAGTATCATATGGCATTCCAATCCTTACTCTTTTGGTGATTTTAAAAAAATCCTAACTTGTCCGAAAAATCTCTTTTAACCGTTTTCTATGAAAGAAAACTCACTCTGGTCCTTACTTTTATTATATAAAAATAAACGATTAAATTTGTTTTAAAAAGTTGATCACCATTTTAAAATTGATGGAGATAAATCATTATTCAAGGGCTAAAGGAGACCACCTATCATTCTGTATAAATTCGAGGGACAGCCAAAAAAACGTTTCACCAAATCGAAGGAGAAACAAGTTTTTTACCAAATTAGGTGAAACAAGGTTTTGGGGATAAGTTTGGGATTTTTATGAAAATTGACGAGATATTTAAAAGAGTGAGGATCGGAGTATTCACATCTTTTAAATAAAAATTGTTAACATTGGCTTTTGGCATATACTTGGAATTCTTTCAAAAGGATTGATGAAGACCATCGACCACGACGTGGCTGGGCTTTGTTTGGATAAATAATTTGGTGAGGGAAAAGAGAAATAAAAAAATAGTAAAGTTCGAGAATTGATATTTTAGTTGATTTAATTTTTTTTAAAAGATGTGAATTGACTCAATTGTAAAGTTTCGTTAAAAATTTTTTTTAAAAAAACAAAAATAAAATGCAAATTTATTGAGTAATTTTTTTTTCATTAATGATTTTTTTTTTTTAAATTAGATGATTTTTTTATGTTTACAGGCTCCTTTTGCCAAGAGAAACAAAAAAAAGTATAAAAGTTTTAATCAAACGATTAAAAAGTTCATTAAAGATAAAAAAAAATTCAAAAACTAAAGCAGCTAAAAAATCTGAATAAAAGAGCAAGGATAAACTACACCTAAGTTATGAAAAACCTTATTCTACTAACTTTTTGAGTGTTTCAATCACTTTCAAATAGAATGGGGGAAGGTTAGTCATTAACAAA
>CM018905.1:9325135-9330135 GCA_009663005.1 Actinidia chinensis | reverse complement strand
AAGTTATGCGGAGATTAATTTAGCTGCTTTTCAATTGCTTAATTGGTCCTTGTGATCAAATTGTTCTCACAACAAACGTCTGTATCACTGTGCACATTTCGTACTCTCCTATATCATGCTGAAGCATGATGCAAAAGTTCTAATCAACTAGTTTAACTCGGATACTAATAAGTACCTAGACACCCGTTAAACGGTACTATATTGTGCGTACATTTTTAGGTTTTGGCTTGGATACTAACGTATGTTTTTCGTATTTGTTTTTAGAACGGGACTTGTGATATTACTTACATGAATGAAGATTATCGTTGGGTTAAAATCCAAATTAGCCTGTACAAACCAGACTCATTGCTTGAAGCATCACAGAACTCTCCCGGCGTATGGATGTATAAGGTGAGGGGCAAATATCCGGACTTGCTGAAAATCACGGTCGGACGAGTGGATACCATCGAGTTCTGCTTTAAGAATTATCAGCAGGGGAGGAAGACGAAGAGGAATAGATTCTAAATCAATTTCCCATTTGTGATGAAATTAATAAGTACCTTGTGTCTGACTGTTGAGGACCTGTTCATTTCTTGATTGGTTTTGTGATTTTAATAGGGTTTTTATGAATGTGATTTATACAAATTCTGAGAGGTAGAGTACTTCTTTTTTATGTTTTGCTCAAAAGCTTAATGGAATCGTATTTTATCAATCAATGCTACTTCTATATATGTGTTGCATTGAGATTTCAATAGGGTTATTTTCTGTTTATCTTTAGGTTAAATTATTTTTACACCTTCTCTTTCTCATGTACCTTTTTTTCGTATTGAGATTTTTCATTTTTTATGTATTGTGAGGGAAGATTTATAAAAATTACCCTTGAACAGAAAAATGACCAAAAACGTATAGATGGGCATGCCTATTTTTTCCGCAGTACGCCCAGCTGAAATAGATATGCCACCCTTTTTGTTCTATCTGAATTCTTGATATGAGATGATGGGCTGTGTATGGTCATGATCTTGCCACGTGTACCTTCAAGAAACTAACCGTCATAACAAACTCAGTAATGATTCTTAATTCTCTCCAATTCCCGCCCCCTCTCTCTGCTCTCTTTCTCTCCCCCCTCTCTCTTCTCCGTCTCTCTACTCTGCTGTGTTTCTCTCTCGTCTCACCATGATAACTCTCAAGAAAATCCAAGGCAGTCAACTGAGGAGACTGTTGTCGCCGCTGTTGCGGATCGGGAGCCACGGCGCAGCCGTCTGGAGACTCGATTCCTTCACCGTGGAAGCGTCCACGGAATCCGTTACGGTGCAACTTCGGCTCGAATCTCGGTGTTTCGATCGCTATGCCTGCAGCGAACCCACGAGCACATGGCTCAACCTCCACCATCTAGATCGCATATTTTCATCCTCCGCCGTTGACGAATGCCTTGTCATGTCTGCACTCACCTCGGCCAACCATATGGCGACCAACATGTATTTCGTATACGAACATCACGGTCAGTATACGTGTGTATTTCTGTTCAATCTTTCGATTCTTTCCACAATTCTTGAAACATAACTTCTTGAAGGAGTTTGATTTAATTGATTAGTAAAAATCTCTCTCTCTCCATGATTCTTGAGCCCCCATACTCTGTTTCACAATTCATATTTGATTGTGTTTGTCTGAATAATATATTAAATTCCTTTGATTTTATCTACCAGAACTAAGATTGTGAAGTTCATTGGATCTTCAGGAACGTTCACGGCGGAGACCAATTTGAGAGGTGGTATCATTCCTCATCATCACCGGAACATCAACGTATCAGTACTTAGTTATCAGGTGATTGTTGGGATATCATCGTGGGATTTTCGGCGCATTATCTGGCACTTTGCTGAACAGGGTACACAATTTGGTAATCTTCTACTCACAATATTGTGATTTTATGCATTAGGTTTTTCCCTAATCACTACTCAAGTGATGACTAGAAGCAACACAGTATTTAAGATGCTCACTTGGCTTGTTTTGATGTAGCTTTATCTCAAGTCCTAGAATTACTTGAATTCATATATTTTTTTTGAGAAAATTACAAAAACTAAACCTTCGTGTTTTTAATTTCAACAAATTAAATCATGAAATTTTTAACTCGTAATAATTCGAACCCTCACGTCAGTCTCTATATATGTAATTTGATGGCAACAGGAGAAATAACCAACTGACAAAATTCAAAACATTAAAGCATTTATTGAGGTCTTAGAATCTTTGCTTCATCCAATTTATGTCTCTCTCTTTCTAGATTCTGTTTGAATATTTGTCCTGAATGCCAATCATTTTTGTGGGAACTAGTTCTTTTCATCAAAATATACAAATGATAACTGATAGAGGATTTGAATAGTGAAGAGTTTAAAATGTCAGAGTTTAATTTATTACTAATGTCACGTGTTGGGGTTGGGGTTATTTTTGTAAGTTTTTGTAGGTTGTTTCTTTTTGGCATCCACAAAAACTAAGAACAAAACTTCAAAGCAGTATGAAAACTTTAGAATAATATTGATTATTACTTCTTTTATGTTTCAAAAAATGCTCCTGTAACACTATCGTGTAGTATTGCAGTTCAGGCGCACATAACGAATGGCCAAGTGAGGTTCCTTTCTGGTTTTTTCGAGGATATAGTCCTCACGACAGAGGTAAGAATAAATTAATTGGAAGTACTTTATTTTTTGGAGGGGTTTTGATGACAAATTATGATTTATTTTTTAATTTTTGTTTCAGGGTGGGGGTTGCATTATTTTAAACGAGTCTGGACATTCTGGCGAGTTTATTATCCGAATTAATATGCTCGAGAATGTGTACTCCTACATTAGTGCTGCGGAGCACAGCACGCACATGGTGTGGCTGCATCATTCCAGAGTTAATGCGCCTGACAAGATACTTATTCTGGTCACAGAATTTATCTACTTCATGTTCTATATGAATGGCTAAAGATCGTTACGTAGGGCGTTTACAATTGATCATAAGGGCCTGTTTGAGTTCTGTTTCATGCCTTTTTTTTGTATTAGACTGCGCATCATTTTTAGTATTTGGGAAGATGATAGAAGTTCTACGAGATTAAAGGCAGTTGCATCTATTTGTGTTGTCTCATGCATTAGTTTCTTATTGTTCAAAGTTGCGCCCAATTAGAACGTATTAATGGGTGGCCGGGAGGGTAAATATTAGATTCTTATTGCTAAAAATTACGCTCAGTTAGAACCTATTAATGGGTGGCTGGGAGGAAAAATATTAAAAAGCATTTTAATTCTACATAAAACATTTTTTCTGATAGCAATTTGTACATATGAGGATTGAACCCAGACGATAAGGCTGGTAAGGAATGCACCCAGCTACACTCTCTACATTAAGGTTGTTTTCTTTCCTTTTTCTTTTTAAAATAGGTAATAGGAACTATGTATGTTTAGATAATGCAAAATGAAAATCTCAGTTCGTTCTTTGAATTCATATGTTTCGTTAGGTGAGTCTACATGTGGATTCATTCAGAAACATTTTCAGTTTGAGAGCATATATAATCCCTTGAAACGTTTTTTGTTCGTGAACAGAAAATTGAAAGTAAAATGCTGGAGATGCCTTTGATGCCTTGGGTGATGTCAAATAACTTGAATTTATATATGTTTGGGCCCATATTAGGCGTAAGTTGATAAATTCGGTTCAATTTAAGATCTTTCTTTCTTTTTTAAACATGGGATTCATAGTCGATATATTCTCATATTGTTATTGTAATTTTATGGCGGCATGAATTTCAAAACCTGAAGTTGGGTACTTTTGAAGATTATAATATATTTTGGTCCGCATTCATGATCCAAAAATACTTATATGCATCTCTTGTTAATGGGTCTTACAAAATGGTGGAGATAGAAAAGCTTCTCTCTAGATTTATAATTGCAGGGAACATTCATTCCTTTTGTGAGTTGTGATGATTTAAATTGGTAAGCCAGGACCAATCATGCTCCTACAAATAGCATTATGGCTAGATGCACTTTATTTGGAAAAATATTAGGTATTCTCATAGTATCATATGGCATTCCAATCCTTACTCTTTTGGTGATTTTAAAAAAATCCTAACTTGTCCGAAAAATCTCTTTTAACCGTTTTCTATGAAAGAAAACTCACTCTGGTCCTTACTTTTATTATATAAAAATAAACGATTAAATTTGTTTTAAAAAGTTGATCACCATTTTAAAATTGATGGAGATAAATCATTATTCAAGGGCTAAAGGAGACCACCTATCATTCTGTATAAATTCGAGGGACAGCCAAAAAAACGTTTCACCAAATCGAAGGAGAAACAAGTTTTTTACCAAATTAGGTGAAACAAGGTTTTGGGGATAAGTTTGGGATTTTTATGAAAATTGACGAGATATTTAAAAGAGTGAGGATCGGAGTATTCACATCTTTTAAATAAAAATTGTTAACATTGGCTTTTGGCATATACTTGGAATTCTTTCAAAAGGATTGATGAAGACCATCGACCACGACGTGGCTGGGCTTTGTTTGGATAAATAATTTGGTGAGGGAAAAGAGAAATAAAAAAATAGTAAAGTTCGAGAATTGATATTTTAGTTGATTTAATTTTTTTAAAAGATGTGAATTGACTCAATTGTAAAGTTTCGTTAAAAATTTTTTTTAAAAAAACAAAAATAAAATGCAAATTTATTGAGTAATTTTTTTTTCATTAATGATTTTTTTTTTTTAAATTAGATGATTTTTTTATGTTTACAGGCTCCTTTTGCCAAGAGAAACAAAAAAAAGTATAAAAGTTTTAATCAAACGATTAAAAAGTTCATTAAAGATAAAAAAAATTCAAAAACTAAAGCAGCTAAAAAATCTCAATAAAAGAGCAAGGATAAACTACACCTAAGTTATGAAAAAACCTTATTCTACTAACTTTTTGAGTGTTTCAATCACTTTCAAATAGAGTGGGGGAAGGTTAGTCATTAACAAACCTCATTTGCGGTTCGCACATCAACTTGTGTGAGCCTAATTGACGGTGG
>CM018905.1:9305135-9307635 GCA_009663005.1 Actinidia chinensis | reverse complement strand
ATCGATCTCGGAATATTTCAATTCCTATCACGTAGGTTGCCTCACACATACCTTCATCTCAAAGTTCTTATGGAGAAATTTCTTGGTTTAGTGCAATAATCCAAGATCACTACTGACAAGCAAAATATCATCAACATATAGAATCAGAAATATAAACTTACTCCAACTGACCTTTAGATATATAGACAGATCAACAGTTTTTTCTTAAAATCAAAGTAAGTAATAGTATCATTAAATTTAAGATACCATTGTCGGGAAGGTTGTTTAAGTCCATATATTGATTTATTAAGTTTGCAAACCTCCTTTTCTTTTACGGAGAATCCTTCAGGTTGATCTATGTAAACTTCTTTCTCTAAATTCCTATTTAGAAAAGTAATTTTCACATCTATTTGATACTGCTTAAATCATAATGAGCTACCAAAGCCATAATGATTCTTAAGGAGTCCTTCTTTGATACGGGAGAGAAGGTCTCTTTATAATCAATGTCTCCTTTCTGAGTAAAATCTTTGGCAACAAGTCTGGCTTTATATCGTTCAATATTGCCACTAGTGTTGTGTTTGGTCTTAAAGACCCACTTGCAACCAACATTCTTATATTCTTCAAGCAATTCAATAAGATCCCATACTTCATTCTGCTCCATTGATTTTAGTTTTGCATTTATAGCATCAATTTATTTATCAGAATCATTACTTTCCATGTCTTGAGAAAATAAAATTGGATCTTTACTTGTCCCTATATAAAAGTTAGATTCTTGTAGATATATCACATAATAATTCGGAATATCTGATCTCCTTTCCCTTTGAAATCTTCTTAATGCTACCTTTTGTGGTTCTTCTACTATCGATTTATTGGTGACAATCTCATTATGGAGTGATTGATCATTAGTTTGTTGTACATCATTGTCGAACTATTCAACAACTGTGGGAACAATTTCATTAGAAGTTATAGGTAATGAGACTTGTACCCTAACTTCTTGAATATCCACATTTTGTGGTTTATCACTCCCACTAATTTCATCATTTCCAATAAAATCTGGCATTATCAGTTTCTATAATTCTCATATTATGGGTATGATAATAAAACATGTACCTTTTTATTTTTCTGGATAACCAATAAAGTAACCACTGATTGTTCTAAATTTTAATTTTTTTTCATGTGGGGTTATAAATTCTAGCCTCCGCCGCACAAATCCAAACGTGCAGGTGTCTTAAACTCGATTTTCTTCTAGTTCACAATTTAAAAAGAGTCTTTAAAACAATCTTACTAGGAATCTAGTTTAACAAATACACAACGGTCTTAAGAGCTTCCATCCACAATGATATGGGTAACGAGGATTTACTTAACATACTCCTAACCATATCCATTAGAGTACGGTTATGCATCAGCTACACCATTCTGTTGTGGCGTACCTGGCATAGTATATTGTGCACACATACCACGCTTTTCAAGGAGTTTACACTTCTTGTGCTTTTTGGTGTGTTTGATTTGTTTTTCCTTAATGTAATCCACCCATATACCAAGATCAGTAAAGTTTAGATTCGAAAGAATTCAATCTTTTACTAATCTCTCTAACATTTCTCGGGATATATAGACCCAGTCGTTTATGCCAAATTATGAAGGAACTTTCTTCCATCTAGCTACGTTTAGTTCCAACGTTATGATGCAAGGTCAAAACACTTTATGGTCATCAAACTTTAATTTATACAAACTATCGTGAAGATAACCATAACCAATAAAATAAATACTCTAAAATAAATTAAAACTTTTCGTTCACAAACTTAAAAGAAAATCCACCAAAACATAAACTTGAATTTTTTTTTTAGTAAATAATCCTTGTATCCTATTAGATACGTGAATAATAGTCACATAAAAAAATTATCATTTTAGGCTTTCCTCTTTTTGGCTTCATGAAGTGAATGTTGTCATAATTACTTAAATTTCACTTCTTCTAAATAAACATAATGGACAATTAATTAACATTTCGCTTAATTTTTATATTTTCATAGTTAATTTGATATAGCTCATATTGAAAAGGCAATGAGTTCAAATCAAACTGCATGATAAAGAACTCATTCACATTCATATTCAAATTCTTTAGTTGAGCAGTTAAATCTAATATTTCGATAACATGCTCATAAATCTCACGCATATCATAAGTGTCCCTACAAAGGACATATGCAGATAGAAAATATTTTATTTTACATTATTAAGATGTTCCTTAGCATTATTAGTTAGTAAAAGTATAAAATTAATGCTGCTTTCTGTATTTATTTGTATAATATAATGAATGCTCAATCAATTGACATATTCTGTTTAAAATCAAAATAGATAAAGTGTGCAAATTAAAAAATAACTAGGACTAACTATATTAGTGCACTAAGTAATTTATATTAATCATGAGTTAAAATAAAATACATATTCTAATAAGCAATAAGTTATTGAGATTCTCCTTTGGATAGTAGTCATGACATACCATTTACTTTTAACAATTATGGTGATA
>CM018905.1:9257635-9260135 GCA_009663005.1 Actinidia chinensis | reverse complement strand
GGTTATATGCCTTGCTGGATGAGCAAATTTCTGCAACTTCTTGCCTCATCTCCTTTGGGCCGCTAACAAGAACCCGATGCTAGATCCTTTGCACTCTAGTAGCCATTCTGCATTTTTTTAAGAAAAAGAATAAGACCTGCTTCAATTGCCTTGGCTAAATATTTGGTGATGAAATCAAAAGTAACGCTGTACAACCAGAAAATAAAGTATATAGAAATCGTATGCAGAGTGATGGGTTGAATTGAGACCTATCACCTTCAAAATATTAAAACCTACCACCTCATCATATTCTAGAGACTAGAACTTTCCGGAAATTAATACATAAGTTGGGACATTGACGACGATAAAAGAAAAAGAGAATGGTCAATGATTATATAGCAAAGAGAAATTTTGGCATGATTTTGTTATAATCAATGGTGGTAAATGAGTTCAAATGACTTTAATAACTTCTGCTTAAGTGCTTATTGTTAACATTTAGTAATTAAATGATGATGCTTGGGAATAGCTTCTTAGTGTTGTTCTTTTTTGTTCATAATCAAAATTATACACACTAGTACTACCTTACCATTTCTCCACCCAATTTTTTCACCTAGCACTTTGAAGTTAATGGACATATGATATATAGATAGGTAGATAGATAGAGATAGATATAACAAAAGAATTGGGGATAAGAAGACTTTCTTACTCTTTAAATTAGGTCTTTCGCCGTAATGCACCTTGGTATTTTGAACAAGGGACTTGTGGGGAAGGCTTTCCAACTCTCTATCCACATTGTAGAACCATGAGCCTGGTCCTGGTGATGTCATTGTTGTTGGCATGTCCATGTTCTGAATCTGTCTCATTTCGTTGTCATTTTGTTTTTTGTTCCAAAGAAAAGCGGCAGTAGCTGTCATAGCTACGGAGACACACATGAATATCATGTTTAGAGCAGATCTTGAGGTGTTTGAAAATATCATGTTAGTGTTACGATCTACAGGGTATATGTAGTATCGTGTAAGAATGCCAATGAGCAGAAGAAATATGACAAATGACGATGCAATTATCACTCCAAGCCAAATCCAGCTGTGCGTGTAAAATAGCAGAAACTGGTGCATCCATGGCATTGGGCTTGAACCATATGGTTCGACAGAGCTTTTCGTTATCTGTTGTGGGTACTTTTTCTCTTGTTACATATGCCTCAATCTGCAATGGCAACCGAGTAGTGTCATAGGTGGTGCCAGAAATTGGGAGGAGGAGATCTAACATGGTGAGGTCAACCGATTTCTTGAAAGCAGTGATGAGGAGAACCTGTTTTGTCATGCAATTGCTTATGCTCGTGGCAAAGAGGAGCTCGCGAAGGATGGAGCTAAAAGGAGTGATGCCACTTCCTCCGCTTATCATCACGAGTGTGTCATGCCTGCACGATATATTGGTCCCAAAATCAAACCTAATATCGAAAGTTCACATGGTGTAAAATAGGAGATGGCAAGTACTGTTACCCTATTTTTTCCTGTTGATGGATCATATTGGTGACATGTAATTGTTACGAAATTTTGTTGACAACGACAGTTCTGTAAGGGAAGAAACCAACCACAACCCTCTAAGATTGCATGTGGCCATGTGGGGCATACACTCATGTATGTGAGAGGGTCGTGGGCCTTGTGGCTAGTGCTCTGCTTGATTTCTGTTCCCTAATTTTAGTCAAGATATTAGACTTGCTTTTGTACTTCCAAATTGGAACTCTGGTCAATATGTGAACTTGTTTTGGTCAAGTTTGATAAAGCTTCTGCTGCTGAAACTGTCAACTTTGGAAACGCTTTGTTGCATTTAGCAATTTTACTTGCCTCTGAAAATCGGTTGATGCAGGTCCATAAGGTCCTTCAACAGAGACCTCAAGGCGGTCCAGTGGAGAAGGCACCGAAAGTTTTTGGTACAACTTCTTAGACCAGCTTCCTTCACTTTTTATGATGATGCTAAGCTTATCGTGATCTGTATTACTGTTTGAGGTAACGGTAAAAGGATGCCATTGAAGCTTGGAGATGCCAGGCATGTTTACGAATATGCTGCTTCTTGGATTATAACTCAATCCTGGGAACAGAATGAAAGGCAAGAACATCAATCACTAAAAATACCGTGAATGATTGGTAAGTCACCATCTCAAAAGTCCACTGGTTATGTAAATATATCATTTATATAGAAAGATGAATTTGAGTTCTTGGAACTGTGCTTAAATCATGAGAGTTTTGGTAAATTCACCTGGGTTCTTAGAGAAGTTCAGTTCCACAGCTTCACAAGGCAAAACACGGGCAGAAATCATGCGGACCTTTTGCTGTGATTGTAGGAACCGTAGATACCGATCAATCAAGAAGAGGTAGAACCCGGGAAGCATGATGCAGAAGTAGGAGAAACCGGCATGTAATATGAAGAATACAACAAAGAGAATATAGAGATAATGGGTGTAAAAGAAGAGCTCAAAAATCTTGCGCCTGATGCGGGGGAAGCTTGTAGTCCACATGGCTAA
>CM018905.1:9242635-9245135 GCA_009663005.1 Actinidia chinensis | reverse complement strand
ACTCACAGACACAAAATGAATTGAACCATATACAAATAATTTTTCAGTTTTTTTAAATGTCATTACATACTCAATTAGCAAGTTTTACATGAACAATACTTTTATGTCCTCTTTTTGTATATACATATCTTTGGCAGCAAATTATGTCACGTATACAATCTGGAATAATCACCAAGTAGGTTTCAAATAAGGTTCCTGAAAATTTCTTTTCATCTGATTTTTCAGTCAAAAACTAAGTTCCTAGGTAATATGTGCAACAATTATGTATATCATCTTGTGATATAGCTTTGCCATAGAAATTTTGTCATAAAAATTTGAATTACAATACATCAAAATAGAACTAACATAGATATCGAAATAGAATATTTCAACAGTTACACATAACTACAATGGGATTTTGATGCAAAAACAATATTTCAATTGTTTCAACCCTGTTGCATATACATCTCATCCCCTTTCTCGTTGATAATATCATTCCCATTCTCATTCCCATCGCCACCAGGTTTCACTTGCCACCAATAGAAAAAAAATCTATGATATCACAAACCATTTCTCCTTTTTTCTATGCACTTGCAACTTTTCTTGCAGCTCATTTGTCCTTCTAAGCAATCCTATTTTATGCTTAGCTCGTGCACACAAGGGTGGATCAACTCATACAAAGAAGCCACATGCACCAACACTTTGCAAAATCAGTGCTGCTAATAAATATAATATCATGAAAATATGATAAATTATAAATTATAATATTTACAGCTGATTAATATGAAATTCTACTTCATATTGTGAACAACCTAGAAACCTTCTCCCTGAATTGTGATCAGTCCAAGATGTCTTCAACTTACACTTTTTTTCACAATGGCAGGTGACAACATCCATCTTTGTCAGCAATTCAACTAAATCCACAATTTTTCCTTGCACAACTCCTTAAGATCACAAAAAATATATCAATGCAGTGCCTCAACAAAATATAAGCTCATTCTAGTTGTTATTTTTCAATAAAAAATAAGGTGAGGGAAATAAAACTAATCACTGAATCCACCAAAAAATTAAAAAAAATTGGTATTGTTAACACAGATTGGTTGGTTCATGATGTCGAAGGAAAAAAAATTGAGATTAAAATGAAGATCCAAGGCAAAGAAAAACTCAAAGTTCAATCCGGAGTTGTCCTAATTTATAAGACAAATTCAACAAGGTCATCATTAATTTTCCAACCATAATACAATTCTCAGTCTAAATATTATATAGTAAACCTCTCCTTCTCAGCTCCCTTGCCTTCATCGATATCAAATTGGAAGGCATGATATCATACAAGGAACTATGATGGGGTGTTGCCTATGAAAACTCAAAAAGGCGGAAAGAGAAGTACTTATTTCTAATTTTCAAGGTCTCAACTGAGAGATTTAACAGGAGTAACCATTTCTTAAGGGCAAGCATTTTGAATTTGAGAATCATTTCACATTCCATTTCAAAAGTTTCAAGTAAAGCACTTCATGTAAGTATTATCCATAGACATAAGTAATTCCTTAACCTTCCTCTGTTATGCACCAAATTAATTTTCTTGTGGTCAACTTGAATATTGTACAGAATATTAACATGGTCCTTAATATTAACTAAGATCTTCAAAATTCAAAATATAAACAGAGGATTCAATACAAAATAGAAGGAAGAAGAAATGTATGGAGGATTTAGTGTCGTAAGCAAGCTAGACGGTGGAAAACTCGTCGGAGCGCTCTCTTTTTCTCTTCAGACGAACATAATTTGGGTAAAATATCAACAGGGTGAAATATCACGGAAAGAGAAGGAAGATACCTAGTAAGGGGGAGTGGTGGTCGCTGAAGAGCTCTCTCTCCAGACATCCAAAATTTAGGGTGTGGCTAAAATCGTTTTTAAATTTTGGCTTTTAGGTTATTTTTTTTTAATTCAAAACGACGTCGTTTTCGGAACTTTGGTAAATAATTCGATAACCCACGCGGTAAGTGTAGACTTACCCTTAAAGTAGAGAGGCGGTGGAGGAAATAGTAGTAAAATAAGCCCATAAAAGCTAGCGGTCAATTGGATTTGGGTATTCTTGTAATATGTGAAGAAACCTATGGGATAAAATGGTCTTTCATCTATTGCATGGAGAACCCATAACTCCCCCTTATATATATACTAGCAATTGCCCGTACCCCACAGGCATTACGTAAAAAAAAAAAAAAAGACTGCATCTTAGTCGTACTCATTAGAGTTTTACAATCTAAAATATATAAGATATAAACGTCAGATAAAGATACATTGCATGCATATACGAAAAGATATATTTCTATAAAATAGAGAATAAATTAAAAATTATAATGATTTTGAAATTTGTTTGCTAGTTTAGGAAAAATGAGTGGAAAAAAAGAGGTGTTTTAGTTTTTTTGGGTGTGGGTCCCACTAAAAAATAATTCAATTGGTAAAAAATATGTCCAGATTTAGAAATTTTTGTCCATTGAATAAGTCTATGTGGGTCCCACACCTT
>CM018905.1:9110137-9112637 GCA_009663005.1 Actinidia chinensis | reverse complement strand
GATCGCATTTTAACGTAAATTCACATTTACCACAACTTTTTTACTGCAGTTTCTGTTTTTTATCTTGAAAGTCGTGTTACAATGTTCACCATATCTTTAACTTCCAACCAACGATTTTCAAAACTTGAAAAACTTTTTCTAAAAATTTACATTTTGATTCTTGCAATTTATATTTTTAAATACTTAGCTTTAATCGTAAATTCAGATATACCAAACACTCTTTATGTGAAAGTAAAGGTACTTTAGCCCTAGACAATAATAATAAATGATAAGAGTTGTGAGGTTGTGAGGTTATGAGTGTCCATTTCATCCAGTCTCAAGAGTCAAGACTCTATACCTAGTCAAGATCAAGACACCCATGCATTCTCTACTGGTAACTCTGAAAGTTGCAGAATTATTAATGAAAAAAATGTACTACTATCCTCACGTGGGTAACAATTAAATTCTACGATTCTGAATCTGCACGTTATCTTTTGTCTTATTTATTTATAATATATTAATCTTTTATAAATGGAAATATTAACGCAAGTGTTTGAGACTACGTTCTTAAGACAGAATTTGTCCTCGACGAGGTACTGACGAATTATGGACGTCTCGCTTCTAGGGTACGGTAATCTTCACGCATACTGAAACAATATTTTCACTATGTACAACCAACTAGAATAGGGATAAATCTGTAATATATGGACCCTGTAATATGCAGTGTGTATGAGCAGAGAGGACCTCCTTTGTGCAGACATAAAAATGTAAGGAGCAATTTGATACAAACAGATAATTAAACATGCAAAAAATAATGTGGGCTCATACCTCTCACTAGAAAAGAAAATCATCACTTAAAAGCTCATAATTTGAAAACATTACATTTTGAATGAAATTTCTTAATACTGTTTGAATATGTGAATTTGAAATTAAAGAATTTAAATTTTTTGTACTAAATCTATCGAGTATGTTTGGATAGCGACTAAACAAAATGATTTAAAATTAGGAAATATCACCTCGAATTTCAAGAGTAAAATGAAATAATTTTAAATCTCTCCTCTCTAATGACTCATCGTCTCTCTCCTCTCTCTCTCATCATCTCTCTTGTCCATATCCAAAATAGTATTAATTAATTTTTTTTTTAAAAAAATATATCCAAATGGGAAGTTAAAATCCATAGATTTTTAAAGTTCAAGTATCGGAGCCTAATAAAATCTATTAGTGGAAAAAAATGGGTGGACTAACTTTGATTTCAATCATTGAGAGAACGCGGGCTTACATTAGTGAGGAAAAACTTGGTGGACTAACTTTGACTTGAATTAGCTTAATTTAGTGAGGGTGGTTCTATTTGAATCCAAAGAATTTCTCTTTGACCCCAGTTTTTAATTTGAATAATAAATAAATGAAAGGGTCACGTTGACACTCGACATAAAGTGTAAGGCGGCAATTTCTGTTTTATCTAATATAAATTTTTAAAAGTTTTATTTTAACACTTTTTAACTTCTATTTTGAATAGTTCGATTTTAATATAAGTACAGTTACAACAAACACCCTCTTGTAACCGAAACTAAAAATTGTAGGGGCAAAATTTATAATTGACTCAAAAGGAAAATGGTGAAGGGGCAATTAAAATTAATTGAAAAAAAAATGTGGGGCCCAAATGAAAGGTTGACACGTGCATCTCTGAGTATTGCAGATGTTGAAATACCTATTGATGCTACATTTGTGGGCACAAACCCACTGTAGCTCTTGATATAGATGGGCTATATGGCTAGGGTAGGGGTAGGGGTAGGGGTAGGGGTAGGGATAATTCCCAAGCATAGTTCGGATTCTCTTAAGAGCATGTTGTTCTCAGAGTGTATAAAATGGTAGGGTAAAAATATTTTTTAAGCAGAGTTACGATTCTCGGAAATGCATGTTATTTTTAAAGTATACAAAATAATATTGTTTTGTACATTTAAGAAATAAAATGAAGTCGTTTTAGTTAACCATAAACAGTGGTGGATGTAGGATTTTTATTTGGGGGGCCGAATTATACATTTTTAATGGATCTTTCGGTAAAAACGTTTTAGGAAAACAGTTGTGTATAACTAATTTTAAAATAGTCAAAATTAACAGAAAAAATTTATTTTTATTTTTTTGGGGTTCAAATGTTTGGGGGTTGTGGCCCCCGCCTGTCCCGTGGGACCGCCACTAACCATAAAATAATATTTTGTTATGATCAGAACTAAAATAACGTCATTTTTTATATTTCAGGACACTCCACACAATATGCATTTCAGAGGATCCGAATCCAAGTAAGTGGAAACGCACGTGTGGGGACACTCACAGCAAAAAGGGTTCTGAAACAACAGATGGGAAGGCTGTTAAATTGGGTGATCTACAGAGTAAAAAGCTCATCCCCTATAATTATATATGGCCCCCTCTTCTTTCTCTTTTTAGCTTGTCTTCTCTAAAACACTTATGAAATTGCATGTGCTTTCACAAATTCTTGCTATTCCTTTAGTTTAGGTGTCTCTCT
>CM018905.1:9022637-9025137 GCA_009663005.1 Actinidia chinensis | reverse complement strand
CTAACCCAAGTTCTAAAATGGAGACTTAGATGGATTGTTTTTGAAAATTCCTTTTAATTAATTTAGACTTTAGTGCCTTTATAGTTTTGTTTCCTTTTTGATTCTCCCATGAGAGACGAATTGAAAAAATAAAAAACTTGACAAAGAATGAAAAAAGTTAACCAAAAACACAAATAATCTTGTGGTGCAATTTACACAAAACGGGAAATAAAATATATAAAATATAACGATTCCAAAAAGAGTATTTAGATCGTCTATATTTTCTATTCCCTTCTCTCTCCACAACCCCTTTTCGGCCACCCCGAATTGGTTCCCTCCCCACCTTATAACAATCTTCCCCGGTTCCCCTTGTGTGGTTAGGGTATTGAAGTTCCAAATCTAAGGGTTTGGTTTTTAATTGAGAGTGATTAAGTGCAAGATGGCGTCTAGGATCATGTTTAGAGTGAGAAAAGAGGCATCAAGGCGGGGAGGGGAGGTGGCTGGGGTTGCAATTGGGATTGGGGACAACTATGAGGTGGTCGACCAACCACCTGGTGTAAAGTGGTTGGGGTAGCAGCCCAAGACAACGGCGAGACAGGCGAAGGCAAAATAATGGTGGACAAATGCCAGCGGTGGCGAAGAAGGATAGGGGAGAGGTGGAAAGATTTGAGAGAGGAAGGGGAGGCGTGGTAGTAATGGCGGTGCTGGCAGCTGAGGGTGATGTTGGGTGTCTATAACAAAATTGTGAATTTGAAAATGTTAGTTTTTTTTATATGTCCAATGGTAATTTTATTAAGGGGCAACATTTTTAAAAGTTTTATATGTCCAATGCTAATAACAAAGGCATGCTACATTTTTAAAAGTTTTATTTTTTAGAAAATTAATGTTAAAATATTAAAAATTAAAAAATAGACAAATAAAATAAAACCAACGAATGAGTATTCTTTCCTTCGTCCACAAGGATAAAGACATCTTGTAAGGTGGAAATTGTAATATAAGGTCATTGTCGGCCAATCAAAACCAAGCACTTTTAATGGAGTGCAGCAATACATCGCTATAAAACATGCATGATGATGCAAGCAAATGCGTAAGTTTCCTTATCCTCCAAATAATTAGCTAGCTACTTCATCATCGTTTTCTTTTTCCTTTTCTTTTCAATGTATGTAATTAAACAAATAAATCGATTACTATAATAAGAATAATAGTACGAATTACAAATTAATTATATAAAGTTGGCAATAAAGCCAAGCCGAAACATGCATTGATTATTCGAATAGTTCATCTACTAATACATGTTGAACAGATCAGTCATGTAAAAAGTTAGATTAATTGGACATCGGCAAACTATAAATCTAAAAATTTATAGTTGGATTGCAGGTATGGTTTCATAATGGATCGTCTATTTATTTAAGATAAATGAGACTCAATCGCGTGACTATTAATGTCCAATTAACTTAATTTTTTTTATAAATAATCTTCTCGTCGTTCAAAATAACGACGCAGATCACTGAAAATAGTACAGGCCAGGGTGAGCCCACAACCATCAAGTTTACAATAAAATTTTAATCTTAAAGTTTCAAGAAGTAGTATCCTAGAAAAGTTTCATCAAACATGTATGCCAGTAATCAACAAAAAGTTACCTATGGCTTCTCTCTCTCTCTCTCTCTCTCTCTCTCTCATGGGGTTCACTATGGATCCAATAACGTGATAATAGTCAGTTATTATTTGATGTCTCATTGGATAAATTATCCACAAAGGAAATCCAAGAAGTGGGGCATCACTATCCATTTGATTATTTTATAATTTTCTTAATAAATGAATGTGCATGAATGTATAATTTTTATAATAAACTATAAGGCTTATCACTGGATTAGTTGGTCTTTAAATCGGATACCGAGTTAACATAAAGAATAGACTATAATACAAATATAATCCGATTAATTGTGTGACTATAAAACGAATAGTTTTGATTACATTAATGGATCCAAAATTGGCCCCACATTACCACGTTAGCACCGTGAAGTTGCATTTGATTTTAGTTTCTATGACCTATAAATTTAACCCATTTTTTAATTTTTTTTTTGTAATATTCCCTTTTATTTAATATGTATTAATACTTTATTTAATTATTTTTTTGGATTGGGTTATGCATACATTGATTTGAATGTTTCATTTGTTGGAAAGCAAACTTGGGGATTAGATTGGGGTTAGGTAATAAGCTGTCTTGTAACTGGTGGCTAGGAATCAAAGGATGGTATATATTAATTCTATAATCAAGATATTTTCATATATATATATATATATATATATATATATATATATATATATATTATTTATTATTTTTTTGGGGGGACTACTTTTGGATTGAATTAATAATAATAATAATTATTACCATTATTATATTTATATTTATTATTATTTTCTTTCTCTAGTGTGAGTTATTTGTTTCTTTCTACTAGTCTCTTTGTTTGTGTTACAGTATGGGCCGGCCGTGTGAATATGTGTTATAGTATGGGCTTGT
>CM018905.1:8985137-8987637 GCA_009663005.1 Actinidia chinensis | reverse complement strand
CTTTTGAATAATTAGATTTTAATATAAGTTTAGCTGGAAAAAACATAACTTATGAAAAGTTGCACCAACATATGGTTACAACTTATTATTAGTTTTTAAGTTTAAAATCTAAAACTTTATAATTTGAAAAGTTACCTTATAAACGATACCAAACATGCCCTTTACCTTAAGATTTGTATAATCACTGAATGGAAAAACACAAAGGTAGATGTAAAGTCATTGTCTAATTGATTGATAAAAATGTTGAAGTGTCTATACACTTGATGAAGATGATGAACCCAGTCCTATAATTATGGGATGCCGAAGAAATCAACTGATTTAACGCTATGATGAGAAGAATAAAAGTGTCCATTTTCAATTGGTAAATGGGGTTTTATTTTCAATTGTTAGAATTTTCTTGAGTACAAAGCTACAATTTAATTAAATTTAGAGTAGAGTAGTTTTAATGTAAACGTCATTGGATGCACATAAATGAAAGATTTTGGCCGTTTAACGATAAAATGATAATTTTAACACCTTTCCGTAGTTGATGTAAAGGTCATTGAGTGCACGTAAATCAAAGATTTTAGCCGCTTAACGACAAAATGATAATTTTAGCACCTTTCCGGCAATGAGATTTTGGGTTTGCTCTACCGACGTTCGATTAGAAATGACATAAGGAGAAAAACACATATTTTTACTGTGATTAAAGGTTGACTTTGGTAAAATTTCATCATTTAGGATCTAACTGTGGCAAATTTAATATTTTAAGAAATTTGCAATTTGTCCTTTTGTTCTTACCCGCATCCTTGCAATACCTTCACCATTAACTGATTTAAAAAATGGGTTTTTCAAGAAAACTAATATATTTAATTTATTTTCGTAATTTTCTAAATCAACCCAAAAAATTACGAGTGAGATTTGTCAATATATAAGACATAATTCAAATGGTGATATTTCTTTTATCTGTCCCTTGATTTGAAGCATTTTGACTTTACAAAGGGAAATAATTCTCCTCAAACTTCAAAATAAAATGACATTTTGTCGAGATAATTATTAAAAAAATCACTTCAACTTGGATCTTTATAGGAGCTAAAGTGACACCTATCAATGGTCTGGAGGAGTGTCGGGCAATGGTGGGATCGATTATCGACGATGATGACGGCGGAAGTGGCACGTGTTGATGGTAGCTAGGCTGTGTGTAAAGATAAACTAGGTCTAGGAATAGTTGAGGATGAGGGTATTTTGGAGTTAATAAGGCTACAAAAATTTTCTTTTTGTATATTAAATAATTATGACGCATATGTGATGTGTGTATATTTCTTACATTATGAATTTTAGTATAATTTGGCTCATTTAAATTAATTGGACCACTTATAGGGTAGTTGGGCCTAAGTGTATTTAATCTTGGGTTTGATAAGTTGGATAACTTGAAAAATCATTGGGTTTGGAAATCATGAGTTGAAAAAGCACGTGTTGATATGAATGAATGCATAGTTTATTGCATCATGTTTTCATCATATATATATATATATTTTTGACTTGAAACATCAAGCCCATTGTTAAATCATTTCAAGGTAACTCAGCTTTACTATTAAATAAATTTCAGGTACTGAGATCTATCCTAATTCTTGAGGCATGTGGATGCCGTTTGTCTATTTTGTTTAGAGATCTTATTAATGTATATTTTTGAAAAATTGTAATATTCTTTTAGTCCAGTGTGAACATTGTCCATGGATTATTACCCTTGTCTTGTACTTGATAGCTCATGGAGAGCATGATCCCACGGGAGGGACTAATTATACTCTGATGTTATGACAGTATGTTGTCATATTGTTTTATTTTGATTCTCTTCATTGATGTGTTTGATCACATGTACGGGTCTTGTTTTATCGGAGCGTGACAACATGATATCAAAACTTAAGGTTCGAATACTTACGAGTCGTGGGTGGTTAAGCCACATTTGTTTTCGTGTCTAGTTATTGAGGAGTGACATGAGAGTATCATATATGTAATTGAAATAACGTGAACGTGCATGCTACGTGTTATTAATTTACATATTGTAGAGTAAATGTTTTGCCTAAATCATAAATAAATATGATTGTCTTGTTGTTTTCTTGTGGCATTGTGTAGAACATGCCACCACGTCAAGTTAGAGGCTTTGCTAAGTCACTGCTTAGAGCTCGTGGGACTCGCGAAGGTAAAGCTCGCGGGGAACATGAAGAGGGTGATGGTGAAAACCATCAAGAGTCCGTGATGGGAGGAGAAGCCATTACTCCTAAAGAGAACGTTGGAGGTACTAGAGGTGCTCCCCCTGCGACATTTGGTGGTGTTGGATTTATGTAAGGGATGTGCACTGCCATTGAGCAAGTGGTGAGGAACACAGTGCAGGCCATGCAAGTGCCTGTTAGAGCCGCATACACTAAGGCTATTACAGCCATGAAGGCTTTTCTTCAGTTTCGTCCGCCTTTTTGGGGCGAACCAGATCCTTTGGTTGCAGAGGATTGGCTAGAGCAAGTTA
>CM018905.1:8972637-8975137 GCA_009663005.1 Actinidia chinensis | reverse complement strand
TTGGTGTGTTTGATCACATGTTCGGGTTTTGTTTTATCCGGGGCGTGACAATAAGGGTGTAGGAAAAAAATGGATAACTTTCAAATTTATCTAAGCATGTGTGAAGAGAAACTAGGGCTACAAGGAAATATATTGGGTCCAAACAATATGTGTTATTACTTATTTCCCTTTAAATATTTTTTTTTGGGTTTTTTATATATTTTTGTGATGAATACTCTTAATAGCATCTCTAACCCAAGTTCTAAAATGGAGACTTAGATGGATTGTTTTTGAAAATTCCTTTCAATTAATTTAGACTTTAGTGCATTTATTGTTTGTTTGTTTTTTCCTTTTTGATTCTTTCATGAGAGACGAATTGAAAAAATGAAAAATTGACAAAGAATGAAAAAATGCACCAAACACATGAATAAACTTGTGGTGCAATTTACACAAAATGAAAATTTTAATTTATTTTTCCAAAAGAGTAATTGTATCATTTGCATTTTCCACTCCCCTCTCTTTTCCTCCATTAGATCGTTAATCCAAACGCAGTCTTAACAACTAGCCAAGAATAGAAAACCCTAAGGTCATAGACATCCCAAAGATGGGTGGGCTCTTAAATCCTACCAAGTTTGAGTGCCTTGAGCACCCAGAGCCCTCAAATTTGAGTACGAGGCTGCTTCATGTTAGACCTAAAGGGGCTAGGCATTCTGACTTGATCACCCTAATGCCCTCATATCTGAGGGCCAACACACTCACACTCTTCTCCACTATTGACCACACCTACCACATGTCGCCTTCTTAGTCACCACAACCCTTTTTCGGCCACCCCGAATTGGTTCCCTCCCCACCCCATAATAATCCTCCCCTCTTGTGTGGTTAGGGTTTTAAAGTTTTAAATCTAAGGGTTAGGCTTTTAGTTGAGAGAGAGAAAGAGAAAGTGAGGTTGGATTAAGTACAAGATGGCAGTTAAAATCATGTTTAGAGTGAGAAAAGAGGCGTTGGGGTGGGGATGGGAGGTGGTTGGGGTTGCAATTGGGATTGGGGACAAATATGAGGTGGTCGGCCAACCATGTGATGACCCGGCCCTCCGGGGCCGTTAATTAATCCATTCCATTCCAGCCGTATTTTTCTCAAATACAATTCAGAGCACTATTTTCCTCAAATATTCAATAGTCTCCAAATATTTATTTTTACAATTCAAACCACCTAGTGTAGAGTGGTTGGGGTAGCAGTCCAAGGCGGGGGTGAGACAGGCGAAGGCAAAATAAGGGTGGACAGTTGCTGGCGGTAGGGAGGAAGGATAGGGGAAGGGTGGGAAGGTTTGAGAATGGAAGGGTAGGCATGGTAGTAATGGCGGTGTTGGCGACTGAGGGTGATATTGGGTGTCTAAACAAAATTATGAATTTGAAAATGTTAGGTTTTTTTATATGTCCAATGGTAATTTTACTAAGGGGTAACATACTAATAACAAAGACATGCTATGTTTTTAAAATATTTAATTTTTTAAAATAAATCTTAAAAAAAATATCTTAAAATATCAAAAAATTAAAAATAGACAAATAAAATAGGACCGACGAGTAAGTATTCTTTCCTTTGTCCGCAAGGATAAAGACATCTTTTAAGGTGAAAATTGTAATATAAGGTCATTGTCAGCCAATCAATTTTAACGGAGTGTAGCAATACATCGCTATAAAACGGAATCGAATCCTCTGAAGTGTGGATTTGGTGGTGTTATTGGAGTGTATAAAACAATATTGTGTTGTATATTTTAGAATAAAAAGAACATCGTTTTGTACACTTCAGAACAAAAACGTCGTCGTTTTGATCATTACCATGAAACGACGTTGTTTTATAGTTAATTAAAACGATATTATTTTTGTACTGAAGTATACACTTAGGGACACTCCAACAAATCCACACTTCTCCGAACTCCAATAAAACATGCATGATGATGCAAGCAAATGCGTAAGTTTCCTTATCCTCTAAATAAATGGCTAGCTACTTCATCATCTTTTTCTTTTTCCTTTTCTTTTAAATGTGTTGGTATTTCAATTAAACACATAAATCGATTACTATAATAAGAATAATAGTAAGAATTGCAAGTTAATTATAAAGACCCTAGTTTAGAAAAGGTTTTGTTTTTTGGGTAATTAAACGTGAAAAAAATCACGTTTAGAAAGTTCATGTTGAACTTTACAATAAAGTTGGCAATAAAGCCAAGCCGAAGCATGCATTAATTATTTGAATAGTTCATCTGCTAATACGTGTTGAAGATATCAGTCATGTAAAAAGTTAGATTAATCGGACATCAGGATTCGAAAAACTATAAATCTAAAAAATTCGATTTGGACTCCAGGTATGATTTCATAATGGACCATCTATTTGTTTAGGACAAATGAGATTCAATCGCATGACTACTAATGTTTGATCAACTTGATATTTTTTTTGCATTGCAAAACAAACGACTCAGATCACCGAGAATAGTAAGGTCTAGGGTGAGACCACAACCATCAAGTTT
>CM018905.1:8245137-8247637 GCA_009663005.1 Actinidia chinensis | reverse complement strand
ATTAACCAATCCATTATGATAAAATAAATTAGATTTCGCAGCACAGTATATACAAATTCAATACTGAATAAAGCTCCTAAAAGGTAAGAGATAAACATCCATCTTCCCAGTTTTGCAAGGTATTTCGGCAATTTTTTTCTATACTCACCAACCTAAAGAAATGAATCTCATTTGTGTATTTGGGTTAGAAGTTGTGTTCATAGTTACAACATCATGCAGTGCATATTACTCGAGCCTCATCTTCTTTAAAAAAAAATTAAAACTGTGTGTTACAAGACTCAAATTTCTAAAAAAACAAAATGTATCACCTTAAACTAAAAATAAATACTTTTTTTCTAGAAAAGAATATGCTTTAAAAAAGGGTACAACAAATGCAAGTGGTTGAAAAAACCACTCATTAAAAAGCTTATGTAATTATAGTCATACGTCAAATTTTGAAATTTTAGTTCAACTTTTCAAGTCATTAATTACCATTAAAAAGTACCCTATCACACTTGCTTAACAAAAATAGGGAAACTTATACCGAGGGAAGGGTATGAGGGGTAACTAGTAAATACTACGCTAAAAAAAAAAATAATTTTTAGGTGTACTCGTTAGACTTTTATAAAACAGATAAAATATAAACGTTAGATAAGAGATACATTGCATGCATATACAAAAAGATACATTACTACAAAATAGAGAATAAATTAAAAAATATAATAATTTAAAAAAAGTATTGCTAGTTTGGAAGAAATGAGAAAAAATAAAAATGGTATTTTAGTTTTTTTTTATGTGCGAGTCCCACTAAAAAATGATCAAATGGGTAAAAAATATGTTCAGGTTTAAAATTTTTTTAACCATTAGATCATAACCTATGTGAGTCTCACATCTTTGAGAATAAGAAAATGATATTTTGGAGGAAGAAAAAAATAGTTTCAGGTGAAATCCTAGCTATTAGATTAACTTAAATGGATTTCAACTATAAATAGTAAAAGATATTTGAAAGATGCAAAATATTTATATCTTATATTATATATTAAAATTGATAAGACGTTAAAATGGCATCAAGTCAAGGGGCCAAGATTATGGAGCAGTTTGGAACCAACTTATTTAAAATTTTTATCAGTTTTTTTATAAAAAAAAAAATCAGTCAAAATTAATTTTTTGTTTATTTATTTTTACTTATTTATTTATTTTTATCTAAAATAAAAATAAAAAAATAAAAAAATTTTAATTTTTTAATAACAAATTTAAAAAACTTGACTTTTAATCGTTACAAACGGAGCCTATATGCTGCCGGAGAAGTCGAATGACAGGGTTTGTTGGAACTTGGAAGGTAAGGATAGCATTGATTAGCTGGTGGTTGGTTCATGACGGGTGCACGATTGACGAGGGCTTTGATGACGTCTACGTCTTAATGTCAAATTACGTTTTCAAAAACATCCCTTCCTGTACCAACCCACCAATAAAATAAAAGGTAAATTTTACTAATATTCCCTGAATTTTATTGAAATCAGACTATCACTTATTATACTCTCTGAAATGATAATGCACTCCCTAGTTTATGATTTTGTGTAATATTTTATTCCAATTTTTATTTTCCAGTAAAACAATCCAACTAAATGACCACTTTGCCCTTACCACTCCAATGGAAGTTGAAGTTGGTTGGAAGGTGAGCGGTGAGGGTGGAAATTTATGGCTTGGCTGCATTTTTTTCTCTTATCTTTTGTCTTGAAAATTTAATAGTAAAATAAGGTTATTTTAGTAGTTCCGTCTTCACGTCTAATGTTGTTAGCTGAATTAAGAGAATAAAGATAGTGCAGTGAGATTTCAGACTAATGTAGGGGATATCAGTGAAATTTACCCTAGAATCAAATTACACAATACCAATATGCCTACCAACTCTGTTTCTTCAGTTACTTTCATTCATCTTCAGTGAACCCCATTTAATAAAAACAATTATGGGAAAACAAAATTGCACTTGAAATTACGGATTCCTATATAACTACCAACTCTGTTTTTTTGGTTTCATTCTTCCTTCTCCTTCTTATGTTAGAGAGAATGAGGTGGTGGGGATGTTAATGGTTCAGATATTTGGGCACGCACGGAGTTGTAATTGCTGTCGAAGGTTATATTGAGCAAGGGCACTTTCGTCCTCTCACTTATGGCCTATCGCCATGTTGTGGGTTGTGTGTCGCCCCGCTTTCTTATGGGAAAAATACGTAATTCTCAAAGTATTGTTCCTTTTAATTTGTTAAATTTATTTAATTTCTGGGTTTTAATTTACTATTTTTTGTGGATTTTGTGTTTTTACGAATTTAAAAAGATAAGTTTTGATAACTGTTGTTTTGAATGGTGTCTCGAAAGCAAAGGCAAATGGAAGGAGTTAAATTGCTCAATTTGCTTCTCGCTGAATGCATTAACTGGGTAAGCCATCTTTAAGTTTTTTTTTTTTTTTTTATGGGTACTTGCTAAAATTACAAATCATCCCATTGTGTATCGAAGAATACACTAATGT
>CM018905.1:8165137-8167637 GCA_009663005.1 Actinidia chinensis | reverse complement strand
CCATCCACCCATGGGGTTATGAACCACGTTACATAGAAAGTGCTTGATATAACTGAATTTATGTTAAAAATTATTTAATATTTAAAAGCATAAGTTAAAAAACATTAAAATTAAGCTTTAAAAAATTAGAGCTTTGTTTGGAGCTAGGAAAAAAGGAAAAGAATGAAAAAATGTTGTTTTTTTTTCCTGTTTGGTTCTTAGGTGTGGGAATAAAAACAAATAAAAAATTATTTTTATTTTTATTTTTATTTATTTATTTATTTATTTGTGAAATCAAATAAAGAGCAAATTTTTTCAATTTTTTAAAGAAGAAAACAACTACAATTATATGCTTTTATATTCAAAATATTCTTATATTTTTCCAAAAAATAAATCAACGCACTTATTAATAATGGCTAAGTTTATTCTCATAATGGCTGTATATATTAAAAGAATAATTAAAAAAAATAAAATAAAAGAGTACAAAAAAATATAAAAAGTAACAAAAATGTGATTTATTTTTTGTTAAAAAAAATTAATCAAAGGGTATTAAAAAAAAAATAATAATAAAAAGTAAAAAAAAAACCATAAGAGTTCATAAAAAAAATAAGAAAAAATAACAAAAAGGGGATTCATTTTTTTTAAAAATAAATATAAAGTATTAACTTATTTTTTATAAAAAAATAATGATATTTTAAATATAAGGGCCTTTAATTAAAATACATAAACAACACGGAATATATTTTCATCATTATTTTAAGAAAATTAGTGATAGAAGGGGTGTAAGTGATATAATTAAATAGTTAAGGAGTTCAATACGATTCACTTTTTAAATGAGATAATAAAAATATGAAAAAATAGCTTGAGGTGTGTCCTAAAAAATAAATAACCCACTTGTCTAAAGCACGACAGGTTTATAACGATAACGTTTTCTTATATATTTATTATCAAAATAGTGTCATAATGAATTTAAATCTTAATAACAATTGCTGAAGTGTCAAAATAATACATAATAAAATGTTTGATAATAACATATATAATGCACATATTTAAATGTCCAAAAATATTTTGGAGACACTCCCGTTCTTAAGATATTTTTATAAAAGGCACTGTCACTTCTACCTCATCTGCAACACGAGATTTTATTGTGAGAGCAGTTACGAAGTTTTAAGGTAATTTTGTTACTCCCTCCGTTAAACAATCTAATTAGTCTTTTTTGAGAATTTAATTATATTTCAATAATTTTTATTTTTACTAGTTTTTTAACTTTTCTTGTTCAATTAAGAATCAGATAAGTAAAAAAAAATTATACAAAACCTAGTACAATCCAAATTAATAATTTGGAGGTGTTTTTTTAAAAAATCAATAATTTGGAGCTGGATTTTTTTTGCAAAAAAAAAATTTTATTACTTTTTCGATTAATCTAATCAAAACGAACCAAAAAAATATAAACATTAGAAACACAAAAAAATCTAAGCAATTAAATTTATCCTGGCATTGAGAAATTTGCCTATTACGGGTAGCATCTATATATCGTCATTAAATGTTTGGTTATTGAATGTTTGCTAAACGTTTTGATACATTTTAAATATGGTAGAGGCTATAGTTCACATCCTGCATTTAAATATAACATTACAATAATTAATCTTAATATTCATCAAAATAAATTATAACAAAATAAATTATAACAAAATAAATTATAGCTTTTTTTACTATAAAAGATCGTAATATTTTATCACAATTATGAGTAATAAATTATTTTTAAATACATACCTCATAATATTTATCATAATTAATTATAATATTTATCGTAACTAATTATAATATTTTTGTGATGTATATTTTCCTTCAAAGATTGGCTAGAATTAATATCAATTGAAATATGTTAACATTTCCCCATACATGACCAGTTCGTACTTTCTCGAATCTTTCTCCAGATTGTGTAAAGATATTTGCTGCTGTTCTTGAAATTAGAAGAAAAAAAAATTAGAAACAAAATTAAAGATTGTAACTAAGGCCCGGTTTGGATAGCGTTTTTTGAGATATTTTAATTACTTTGATTTTTAAAAATTCTCATAATTAAAAATTTAAATTAAAAATTTTCAATTAAAAAGTAAAAAATTGTTTTTAATTTTATTTTTAGCTTTTTTAAATTTGAGCACAAGTAAATTAACAAAACGTTGTTCACCCCAAAATGAGAACAAAAAAAAAATTAATGAGATCGAAGAGGGATAAAAAAACCTATTGAGAGCAAAAAAATAAATGACCAATGGACAAAAAACAAATGATTAAAATATTTATCGAGATTTTAAATGCTTTAAATTCTTTATTTTTTGCTTGAAATTCAATATTTGATTCAAACTGTCCTGTCTCTCTCTAAATTTTGCTTTAATAAGCATCATAATTACAGAAATTAGAGTTTTTAAAAATGTGTTTCAATGTATGCTACGTCATTTTTTCAATTATTTTTGCAAGAACTAATTATTGCTATTAAGTTATAAAACTGAAAATTGACGGAGAA
>CM018905.1:8050137-8052637 GCA_009663005.1 Actinidia chinensis | reverse complement strand
TCTCTCATGTTCAAGCCACCATTACTACTGTCCTCCCCAATCTGCAAGAAGCTTCTTCTTTGCCTTCTTTGTCGATCAGATCAGGTAGCCAAACCCATTTTTTGAAACTCTTTTCTGTGTTTCTGCTATGTTTTTCTTTTCTCTGTCTCTATTTTTCTTCGTTTTCGAAACCCCCAACAATTTAACTCAATTGAACCTAACACACATACCTTTTTCTTCTAAAAACAATTGCTCGGTTAATTAAGAGAGAGTGGGAAGTTGCTATAAGAAATGGGTTATAAAGAATTGCTGATCTGAGGTATTGGATTTTCTTGAGTTTAGGCTAAAATTTCCTAGGTTTTGAGTCTTTTGTTCATGAACCTATTTGAAAATTTTTACAACTAATCTGGGTTCTAACAATTTTTCATATTTGATTAATTATTAGAGGTGGGTTTGACCCTGAGTTCTGAAAATTCACGCATCGGCATTTTTTGGGGTTGTTACTAAAGTTTCTGATTGAGAAATTTGAGTTTCATTCAAAGATATCACGTGTAATTCATAAATTTGGATGATTTATTTTTGGGTCGGTGTTCATTGGTAATTGTTTCATTCAGAAGTTCAGAACACTGGGCATGCCCAGAGTACAGACAAGCTGTTTGAGTTAATGCCTGAGAGAAACCTTTATTTTTACTACGAGTGGTGGCATTGGATATGATTTTTTTATGGGTTTGAGATACATCAAACCCATAATATGCAACACAAAAGCTTGCAAAACTAGCAAATAAATAACTTCAAACCAAGCATTGATGCATGATCATGTATTTGTTTTTTGATTAACAATATGCATTTGATGTTTATGATACGGTGTCTTAGGCAATGATATGAATGAAACATATTTGTAATGACACTCCTAGCCTTTATGACAAAAAAATGTACATATTTTTGGTGGATACACATTTTTTTTGACTGATGCTATGTTTGTAGAATTTGTAATGCTAAGAAAGCTGGAGCCGAGACTGACTATCTTTTAGAAAACTATGAGGAAATAGGTTGATTGATTGTTGTAGAGCTACATAAAAGGGAAAAAGACTAAACTTCAAGTTTTACATCTAAGTAACTCCCAACCGAGTAGATTATGTATGGTAGCATCTTTCAAGAACGAAAACTTCTTCAAGAACTTAATTTTGCTCAAAGTGCTTGATTCCGATAAATTTGTTACAAAATTAAAAAAACTCTAGTATTTCTCCACACGATGAGATTTTGTAACACAAACCTCATCATTTGTTTGATTGCCAAATTGGAACTTGATGCAAGAGATTTGGAAACAACAGCTTTGTCACTCAAACAAAACTAAAACAAGTATGTGAACCAATTTATGGAAAAGGAAAAAGTTAAAGCAAGTAGAGAACAAAAGGTTTTGGATTTTTCCTACTGATTTGTAACTTTGACAATTTTGGTTTGGGATTGTAACTTCGGCTTTTGGGCTTTGCCAAATGGGCCTTTTATAACAAAGCATTTGTAGGTAGAAATAAACTAAAATTACCTTCTTTAGTATGGTAGCACTGCATGCTAAATCAATACTAAAAAAATGTCCTCAGGTCTTTGATGTATTCTAATGTTCTACATGTACAAAGATTAATGGCCAAATTAATTCTCAAAGCAAGTGGGATTTACTGTGTGAATCCTTTCTCACAATTTTCTTCCATCTACATCATAATTTTTTAGGTCATAAGACTCATAAATAAGGAGTAAAAAAGTTTATAGTGATCCCTCATAATTCTTTAGACTGTTTTGTGATACCTATTAGAGCACAACGATTGAACCCGAAAAAGAAAAAAGAAAAGAAAACTACAACATATTTTTTTTTCATTCCTGTATTTTGATGTTAGTGGTTAGGTTGTAAATTTTAGAATTTAAATGTTCAAAAGTTTTTTTCCCTTTACATCTTGATGTTTCTAAGCAGCCAAATGAGGGATTTCTAGGTTGATTTGAGATTTCCCCATGCGTAAATTACTAGGTGGTTTTATTAGACTCATGTTATCTGAAGTCTTAGGACTTAATCTTCAAAATTTCCTTTTAGAATGACAAGTCGCTTGCTAATTTTCTGTCCGGTTGGTATATGCCATGACAATATATAAGTTTCAGGAACAATCTGTGAAGTACGTTGGGGTTGATTTATAGACACTTATATTTAGTCATGGGTAACTTTATATGGCATTATCCAGATGCACAACCTTACATTGTATCAGTGTTCTCCCCCCAAATAAAATGGAATCCACGAAAAATATTATTTATCCAGATGTTTTGTTATAATCTTTTTTATCCATGAAAATGCCCACAAAAGGTATAATAAATATTTACTTTTTTTAGTGATAAAACTATTTTAAATATGCAATTTAACTATACCAAATATTAACTTTTTTTGTAGGATTGGGATAAAGTATACAGAGAAATGAAAAGGATAAATACAACTGTATTTTAGTATTGGAGAGGAAATAATATGGTAAGTTGATTCTAACAT
>CM018905.1:7782637-7790137 GCA_009663005.1 Actinidia chinensis | reverse complement strand
ATGGAGTGTTTTGTTAGTAGAAATACATACAATTGAAACACATAAAACTCAATATTAATGCTCGTTATATGAACTGAATTGTAATTTTGACGAGTATTATTCAGTTTTAACTAGACAAATTATGGACTTTCGAGCCACAATTTTTGTCCTGCATCTTACCTTTTAACATATTATACTTGCAGTTTATGCGTCAAGTTTTGGATTTGAACATTTAATATAAAATTTATAGCGTTCATTTATGCTCCAAAGATTAGAGACAAATTCATGGGTAATCTGCATTGTATCATGAATAAAGAATTTAGAAGTTGGCTACTACATGTAATTTTCGTCGTTAAATCAGTCATATAAGATTTCTAATTGCTTTTATATGCAGATTTTTGAGTCTCCATGCTAATTGCAAGCTTGTCAATCATTATTTAAGACTTTGCACATGCTTCATTTGGCAGTGATATAGAAAGCCCTCTTATTCAATGTTTGCTATCTGATACGTAAAGTATTTAGTAGATATTGAAAGCATGCATTGCATTTGAGAATTGAGAGTCAAGCAAGTTTGATTAATTTTAGTTACAGAAACATAATACTTGAAAGAATGGTGAAAAGATTGTAACACCTAAAGAATTCGAAGTAATAGTTCATTTTGATCAGGGTACTAGTAGTGATGCAAGCATCCTCGACTCCTTGAATGATTCATGCCCTATTCTGAAGGGTTTTGGATATGCATTTCTGGTTTAAAAACCAATGTGTACTAACAAAAGTTTTTCAATTGTTGTTCTGAATTCATTGACTCTTGTGTAGTACCTACTACGAGGCACACTTTGCATATTTTACGTAGTCTTTGAATATAGAGTTGGCACCAAGCGAGTTGTTTTCGGTGGCCAACTTCATCATATTTGAACATGCCACAAAAAAGATCAAATACCTCTTCAGTCCTCTCATGACTCACTAGATGCCCTCCGTGTAGTTCTATCATTCTAGCAAAAGGCTGCAGCTTTCCAGCAAGCCTCTTTGCATAGTGTAATTGAGCAATGATATCGTGCCTATGTATTCAGGAAAGATCTGGTTAGTTTAGTTATCTAAGCGGGAATATTCCAAAAGGAGTGATAAGAAAGAGAAGTAAGCTTTCGAGAAGAAAAATACCTGCCGTGAATGACTGATATGAGAAATCCTGCAGAGCGGATTGACTCGAGTTCCGTTCGTGACATTTTATGTGTCCAGCATGCATTTATTTGCCCATCAAAGCCATCATTCGATTGCATCCCACTCGCTAATATGCCTTTCACGTATTCCTGCACAAATGTGTTCCAAATAAGGGCACCTAGCCTGAAAACGTGAAAGCAACCTCATCTTGCTAGTTCAATACTAAAGCCAATAAACCTCACTGAGAATATGTACAAAGATACTAGAAAAGTATTTCTTGCGAAGTTCTTCCAATAGATAAATCATGGCGAGCCATTACCAATTGTTGATAGAATTGATCCCCTGCATCTTCCTTTACTATAGCAAATGAGTACCACCAAAGACAATTTGAAACTTAATCCTTTTGCCACTTTTTCCTATCTTTGACTTTTATGTGATAAGAGCAATATGGAAGCCATGACTTGAAGATAATCAGGCTGTCTTTGAGAGACTTCTTGTAAAATCAGCAATGATAGTCTTATTCACAGTTACAATGCCAGTTGGTTCTGATTGGTCTTTTAGAATCATTGCCAAATTAAAAATCCGTCACAATAAGATTAGGGCATTCATAACTTTTATCCCCGTGGTCTACATTGCTTGTATGTACATTTGTTTATTTTTCTTGGATTAGATTTCCATTTTCAATATACATCCACCGATGTAGAAAGTTAAAATAGTTGAGTGAAAGTGAAGGTTACTTGCATATCATCAAATATTTGGGAGAAAAGAGTTATTATTCAATTTCTGTCCCCGAGGTATATAAAAACAGAATAGTAAAAGTCCAACCAGTTCAACTGTCTTACTTGATACAAAATGGCTCTTCTTGTCTTAGTCCCGACATACTCCTCAAGGTATTCCTGCACTCGATAAAATTTATTCGATGACTGACTTGAAATTAAGTAAAGCGTAAGTAAATACATGAACTGTTATAAGGTTGGATGCCATCTTTTACTTATTAATGAAATTAGTCATCTTAAGCCAAGACAGTTATAAGGTGTAAAATGCAAAACAAGCCCAACACCTTCTGATCATGTAATAAGCGCGTGCATGCACCCAGAGCTTCTTGGAACGGGAAAAAATGATTTTTTTTTTATCTGTTAACTTTTGAAAATGTTACTTATCATGGTGTGGCAAAACAGGACAATGATAGAAAAGATGGACAACAATATCGACCTTTGAATAGTGGGTGTCTAAATCAACAGCTGCCCCCCTTTGTTCAGGAGTCTTTGCCTTCAAGAAACGGATTGCAATGGAGAATGTTAGTTGGTCAAGCTGCAAAAGAGTAAATAATGTTACCGTCACATCTGGTAACTGCCTTTCATCGTGATATTAAGATAAATATTATTTTTCTTCAACAACAAATAAACAGATAGTCACTGGATAAATAGTCTTGTTCTTTGAGTGTTTGGGGCACAACTACATTACTGAATTATTAGCCTTCTATTTTTTTATGAATGAGCTAAATGAACAGTTCCCTATTGATCACAAGCCAGTTTCTAGGCAACGTTTAGTCATTACTCAGATACAGGCGCCAACCTAAGAACTTTGTCAAGTGAATTGATGGTTATGCTACAATGCGACACCAATGCGGAGAAACAGAAAACTTGAATGTTTGGGGCACAGCTACATCCGCTGAGTCAATAACCTTTTAATAATTATGAGCAAAGGAAGACTCGGAACCAAACTCAATTTGCATCTGATTACAGGGAAGTTGCTGTACAACAATCTTTGGATTAGAAGAATTTTGGATTTTAACTTTTAACTTGAAGAGAGAATACACATTGAAAACAATATGATCAAGGTAACATGACTTTATCCACCTGATCAAGGTTGGCACTTCCCTCAAAGTGAAACAAAGTTCTCATCAAATTTTGACTTCGTTGGCATAGATTCAATACGATATTTTATATGTTTGGTTCACTAGGACTGCGTGAGGATTTGCATGTGTACTTTAGAAGTAATTGTTTACTATCATTGAGTTAGTTGATTACAACAGTAGGGTCATCCACATATTATCATATAATTTCTGTTCATTTTATGGAATATAGAACTATGTTTCAAGTCCATGCTGCAAAAAAAAAATGGTACCTTTGGAAAACATTCATAACCTCCATCAGTTACATTCAGGAGAGCCAAAGACAGAACTCTATCTGGTACCAACGCTGCCAACTTACAGGCTATCATAGCCCCTACATGACAGAAAAAGATACACGAACTAAAAGTGATTAGCTCAAAAGAAATGGTAAACAACGCAGTTCAGTCCATAACTCTACAAAATAAACTCTTTTAAATCAACCAAATTAATCCCCTTTCAGACAACCAAATTAATTACCAAAAGTACATTCATTGCATAAAAATGAATACCACGATGCATGAAAACAACTTGTTAACGAGGCAATGACACACTCTTATCATTTCCTCTTCAAGGACCAAAAGGGGGCCACTCACTATGCCTCTCTGATTCATGTGGTACACACGGTATGAAGACAGCAGCAGGTGTGCGTGTTTACGAGTGTGCACCCACACATATATACTCACGCGGAGCATTATTCTCGATTAATGGCGAAGAGAGAGACTAAAATCTTAATGGAGACAATACTAGTCAATAATGTCATCTGAATAGCTTCAAGTATGGGACTCACCCATGGCATGCCCAAAAACATGGGCTTTTCTCCAACCCAAATGATCCATTAATGCTATTGCATCTTTTGCCATGATTCTTGTTCTGCACATAATAAACAAACAAGGAACAACAATTGTGAATTCTATGAGAACTACATCTGCTATTCAGGAGCTAGGAGACAAGTTAAAATATCAGCTTAACTGATCCTAAAAGCAGTATGAGTCCCAGATAAGTGCAGATTTCTATATTTTCTCGTATTTTGCACAATCTAAGTTCACAATAAACAAAGGCCAATCAAAACATAAATATATATAAACCCATCTCAAATTCCAGAATTTTTTTTGAAATACATTGTTATTGTAGGAATGAAGCTCACATATATTCTGATTCTTTGGTGTTTGAAACTAAATTCACGATTAACAAAGGCAACTCAAAAACATACTCTAACACACATAATCCCATCTCAAATCCCAGAAAAATTATTGAAATACATTGTTATTGTAGGAATGAAACTTACCTATATTCTGATTTTTTTGTGTTTGGAAACTAAATTCACAATAAACAAAGGCAAATCAAAACATAAACACATAATCCCATCTCAATCCCAGAAAATATTGAAATACATTGTTATTTTAGGAATGAAACTCACGTATATTCTGATTTTTTGGTGGGCGCAGAGCTGCGACCCATTCCACGATTATCGAAAGCACACACCTCCACCCCGCCCTCATTGTCTCCGTCGCGATTGTCGGCTATCAATCCATCATCATCGCGATCAACGGCCGACAATTTATCATCATTGGGCGTCGGCGGGAGCCATGAATCGTGGGTGCCAGCCAGTCCTGATCATCAACCACAAAATTCAGCACCGACCCAGCTAAATTAACCCAAAACCCAATTCCGAAAGATTAACTCAATTCTTTTCATTAACCCAATTCCAAACCAAATTCGGAAAAGCAAGAGAAGGAATTACCGGTGATCATGAGGATTTTCACGGGTCCGTGGCCGTAGTTTCTGAAGAAAATCTTGATTCCATTGTTGCCTAATGCGTCTCCACCGGTCTGGTACGAGCCGACGTAACAGAACGGCATCTCTTAAGTTTGAATTCTAGAGAGAGAAAGAGAGAGAGAGGAATTGTAACGTTGAGCTGTGCTCCAATCCAAATTGCAGAATAGGAAGACGAGGCAGGATTCGGAGGACATTTTTGGTTAATATTACTATTTTTATCACTATTTATATATTCAAGCGTGGAAGATGAGGATTGGGTAGTTGCCACGTGGAATCAAAGTCAAAGGATTGTGTGAACACAAAGGGGGGAGAGAGAGAGAGAGCATCCAATATCCATTTCCAAGTTTCCAACTACCTAATCCATCCTTCTTTAATGGAGTATCGTTTTCTATTGTCTTTATAATTATTAGACTTTCCATTAACACAGCTCACCAATCGAACATTGTGATTGACTTTGTTGTTTCCCGTAGGCATAATAATTCAAGGCTTCATTAAACTGTAAGCATTAATTATGGGAACTTTCTTTTAAGGTCGTTTGGTTATCGGATTTGGAGGGGATAATTTTTTTTTGGGATAATTTTTTTCTCCCGACATTTGGCTAGCGGATATAGAGGCGGATAATTTATGCTCCCAGAAGTGGATAGAGGCGGATAATTTTTGGGTGGCCTAGACCCTAACTAAAAGTTATCCGGGGATAAAGGGGTGAGGGATAAGAAAAAAATATATAAAGAGAAACAAAATGTATAATTTTTATATATATATATATATAAAATATATATTTTTAATATCTAAATATTTTATAATTTATTTTTCTATATATATTTTCTTCCTTATCCTCCACCATCATCCACCCATTTTAAAAAGTATCCAAACAAAGTTAAAAGTTATCCCCCTCTAAAAGTTATCCCCTCCCATATCCTCCAGCCAAACGAACCCTTATATGATGTGATATGAAGACCCGGTTTGGATAACGGTTTTTTTGGTTTTTTTAATTGTTTGGTTTTTAAGTGTTTTTTTTTAGTAATTTTTTTGTTTTTTGATCAAATTTTTATACTTTTTTAGTTTTTCTTGAGAAGAGTCCAAAAATATAATTTTTTTTAATTTAAAAAAATACAAAAAACAAAAAAAGTGGTAAGTAAAATATTCCAAACAGGAGCCAAAAAGGCTACAAATCCAATAATAGTAAGTAAATCATTTCCATAAACAATGAATAATATACGAAGATAATGATATTCAACCAAATGGATACATTTTGCACTCAAATGTTTTGTGCGATTAATGAGCCCACCTATTTTAAAATGTGCTTATTTTCTTCATCTTTTAGTCAGTTAGAAAACTAAAATTGATTGACAATAGATGTAATCTTTAGATAATATGTGAGGCTTGGATCGTTTAAATAGGCGACCAAAAGATGTACTCTTTAAATAGGCGACCAAAAGATGTACTCTTTAAATAGGCGACTAAAAGATGTAGTCTTTAGAAACATAGGCTTGATTCGCACCCTATGTAGTTTTGTGCGATTACAATGAGCCCACCTATTTTAAAATATGCCTATTTTCTTCATCTTTTAATCGGTTAGAAAGTTAAAATTGATTGACAATAGATGTAGTCTTTAGATAATATGTCAGATTTGGATCTTTTAAATAGGCGATGTGGAACAAGTTTAACAAAAATAATTTAATATTGCATTTATATATAAAGTGGGTCTCATTGCATTTAGTACATTTGTGGAACCTGCATTTTATATGAGAGGAGCATTGCTTCACCAATACTAAATAGTTACTTGAGTGTACAAATTGCAATTCTTAAAATATCCTCCCCATCTCCATATATGAAATCCATTCTAACCGTAATTGTTTTTAAGAAACAAATCCTTGTGGTTCGTTTTGATTAGAGGAATCAAAAATAGAAAAAAGTTACTAAAATTCAAATTAGATTTTATTTTGGATTTATTTGGAGTTTAGTTGCTTTTTGTAATTTTTTTAACGTTTTAATTTCTTTAATCAAGATAAACTGAAAAAGTATAAAGAATTGTACTGCCCTAATTATCAAGTAACCACTTTTCAAAAATATTAAGGCCTTGAATAGTTTGTGCAATTCATGAAGATAAAGAATGGTTTGAGGGTGAGATTATAATTAAGGCTCCGTTTGGTAATGCTTAAAACCCAAGCTTTTTTTAAGCTTGCTATTAAAAGGGTCAAGATTTTTTGCCTTTTTTGCCTTTGTGGCTTTACTTTAACTAAAAAGAAGCAAAAAAGCAAAAATAAAAAAGCAAAAAAGCCTCTGATTGACTTTTTTGCTTATTTGCTTAAAAAAATCAGCCGAAAAGCAAAAAATACTGGTTCCAAACGGAGCCTAAATGCTCCATCAAAGCAAATAGCATCCCTTACCCGTCCATAGTCCTTATCAAACATGATGGCTGAATTCGAGGTTTATCGTTACAAGATACAACTTTTCCATCCCCTATCAACTCTAACGTATGGTTGGTAAATAACAAGAGAGAGAAAGAAATTAATGGTACTGGCAGTGGCGGAGCTAGAAAAAAATTTCAAGGAGGACAACCGTTGAAATTTTTTTCTGGGAGGCATTTATAATTTTGAAGGGGGCAAATTAAAATTTTTTCTTAGAACTATAGGCAAAAAAAAAATTCCAAACTTGAAGGGGGCAGCTGACTCCCTTGGGCCTCACATGCA